>CM076579.1:659860053-660460053 GCA_034641835.2 Pinus albicaulis | reverse complement strand
GGCGAAGCGCAAGACGGGGGTGGGGGCAGCTGATATGCTATAACTGCAGAGAGGTAGGGCACTTTTCAAGGGACTGCCCAAATCCCACCAGGAAATCCTGCAAATATTGTTGGCAGTTGGACCATGAGATTGAAAACTTCCCAATTTTAATAGCCAAGATGCAAGAAAAATAACCCACTCCTATGCAAAATGTGCAAAGAGTTAAAACCAAGCTAAGGAATGCAGATCCGAGTGTAAAATTCATGACACGCAGTGGGATGGTCACCCAGGGGGCAAAGGAGGAGCCTAACTCTCAGAAAGGAATGAATTTCAAAGAACAAGAACCACTGGTAGTCCCCGCACAGCTACCGACACACCTCAAAATAGAGGAGGCGGTTAAGCCCTTTCTGAAGGCATGTCTGAAACTGCTACGTAACCCGCAGGTTGTAGAGAATATTCAAGTATTACTGCATAATTTCACAGCCCGACCCAACACCATTTCTGAGACTAGGGATGTGCACAAACTATACAGTTCTAGAAAACGCACTGGGAGAGAAATGTGGTTGACTGCGCAGATTGGCGACTACGAGATGGATCAAGTTATTCTCAATCTTGGGTCGGATGTGAACGTATTACCAAAAAAAACCTAGAAACGAATGGGAGAGCCTAAATTAGAATGGTCCACCATCCAGCTGTGCATGGGGAATCAACAAAATATCATCCCTCTGGGGAGGTTGCCAAAAGTCATGGTAGATATCGTAGGAGTAAAATTCCTAGCTGATTTTGAATTCATAGAAATTGTGGAGGATACAGATCCTTACCCTACACTCCTAGGACTGGACTGGGCTATCGACATGGGGGGTGTCATCAATCTCAAAAAGCGCAGCATGGTGTTCGAGAACAACGGTATGTGCGTAATAGTACCACCGGATCGAGAAAAATTTGCGCAGTATACAGAGCCAGCCTATGCGAAGGAGGAAATAGATCACATCTACATATTGAATATGCGGGATGAAGATAGGGTTAACCCCACAGCGGATAGAATACTCTGGGGGAGAAATACAATGAACGCTTTTCTGATGCTGATGAGGAACTAGAGGTTTGGAAAAACCAGTTACACGAGGTTTCGGCACTATGCTTCCCTCGTGTTGCGAGGACCCTCTACTGCATTTCTTCGGAGGTAAGAGATATACCCCACTTTGATGAGTCTGGTAGTGTCTAGGAATTCCTAAGAACATTGGAAGCTAGGGTGCGAAGAGAATGATGGCTCTAGGCCCTTAATCTGGCTCTATGAGGGACATCTACGCGTTGGTGGGATACCCACAAGAAAGCATTCCCAGACTAGGAAAGGTGTCGGGATAGGATGATCCTGCGCTTGAGGACCCCAGCTGACAGATGGGCCCCGGGGTCAGTAGACCCATGCAGATACCTGCTGACATGTGAAATTCGAGGGTGCAATAGGACCCTACCCGAACAGGCTCACCAGGTTACCAATACCCTAAGATTGCATTCGACTACGGAACTGCACCAACCCATGCCCAAGAGGGAGGAGTTACAAGCACTTTAGGTGACAGATGGCATGAATATGCTTGATGCAGCCCTACCAAATAGGGACGTCCTGACCGAGCTAAAAGTGCACAAATCGAGAATTTTGGTGGCCAAATTGATGAACTGGTACCTGAATCGTGTTACAAAACACCTGGCATCAACCTTAATTCAGGGTACGCAAACAACACGCAAGCGTCATCCAAGGTTTGACGATTCGTGGGAGAATCCTCAGGTATGAATAATGACAGTCAGCCCACCCCACTTTGATAAGAAAGGAACCTTACAATTACGCAAAATAGGTGGCAGACCATCAATGCGACCATTTATGGTAAGTTTGATCTGAATGATCGATGGTAAGTTTCACGTACGGGATACTTTGTCATTAGATAGCTCCAAACAATGTGCAGATAATAGGATAACTTTGCAACAAGCTACATATTGTCTCTACACCATGCCCCTGTTATCCGCTGACTTTCTTACTGAGATCATTAACATTTTTCGGGGACACTTGTCTTTCTGTTACCATGGCGGTCCCTAACCCACCGAAGGATTCGACCCCTGACTGTTCAGCACCTACAGCCATCATATTGAGAGGGCCTAGGAATGCCCAGTTTGATCAATTGATTGGGCGTTGGCCTCCTGCAGAGGAAATTTCCTATGAACCATGCACGGAGAGGCACCATAGCTACGCGATAGTATTTACCACCCTTCACACTTCGGGGACGACTGCAAGACCCAGCCAGATGGCCCCAAATGATATAGTAGAGGAGGGCACGCTACTATCGCAGTCCCCCACCAACAGTGTCGCAATCAGGTCACGACTAGGCTTGCACCGAGAAGGAACTCTGCGATATAGGGATATGTTGCAACTTCTGCAGAGTCCCAGATTACCGACTAGGAGAAGCCATATTTGTTCGCTCCCTCGAACTATCCTAGTTAACGATCCTACTCCAACCACTGCGGATATCCAAATAGATTTAGCGCAGCTATCCCACAACATGCTACAAGGATTATACACCACGGTGTTACAGGAGATTCACCACTATGTCCGGAATATGCAACAGCCGTATTAAATACCTCCGGAAGTTCGAGCACAGTGGGTCGCATTGGTCGCAGAAGCAACAAATATTATTCAGGAGCAACTTATGTAGGGCATGCAATTGGTCAATGCAACTACACAACTCTGGACAACAATCTGGTACCATCCTATGCTTCATCATATATAGGAATACTTACGACAGGCAGAAGCCGATCTCGATCAACTCAGTGCTCCCTTGTACTCCAGTGTTTCTATGCGGCATCTGGTTGTCATGGACACAACTGCAAATCTTTGTCGCGCCAACCATGTCGTCAGAAAACAATTGAAACCATGGAACAACACTGCCATCCAAGTCTCCCAAGATGCTCATACCACCATTACGTGCCTCCACTAGGTATTAGAACAAGTTATTGTGGCTCCAGATGGCCCAGCCTCCTTGATGCTTGTCAACAATGCACAGCGCATTTCCACCCAAATTCAGGAAGTACTCCCTCCACTCTTCCATGCTCTTGATACCTTGCATGTGCAAATCGAGGTCGCATCACTGCAGCGACTCGGGATGAGCCACAAGATTGTGTTGGGGAACTGTTGGAACAAGGTCTCCTACAAGTTACGAAACTTGTCCATTTTGAATACTTTTGATTCAATTTAGTTTAGCGCAGGGATTTTGGGGCGGGTCAAAACCACGAAAGCATTGTAATGGGTAAAAGGGTAAACTAGGGGTCTGAAAACCATGGGTTGCGGACCATAGGAAAATCTAGGCTAGAATATTATAAATAGGAGGAACATTTTGTATTGTAAGGTAAGAAAATGAAGAGCTATTGATGCGAGTTGTGGTTTAAGCTATCTGTTTGGGTTTTGGGGAAAGGACTCCTACTGGCTGTGTGCACGGAGATCCAAGTCCAGCTATGTGCGGACCCTGCTGCTGTGTGCGTAGGCTGGGAAGGGACTTGTAAGGAATAATTAATGAATGAATGAATAAGAAAGGTTGATAGAGAACTGAATCTTTGAGTAATATTTGTATGAATCATTGGTAATTGATACATTGTGTATTTTTTGTATTTAGGTTGCAAAGATTTGTGTAAGTGAATTTTCTGTATCTGGATCTGTTCTGCTATGTTCTATTCTGTTTATGCAATATGGTGCTACTATCATAAAGCATATAATTATAGATCTAGCACACGTGGATGTGAATAGAGACCTAATTGACCCTGCATAGAATAAGGTAATATAGGAATCTTAGGGTTTAGTGCAGTTCTGCTTTCCTTACCTATCCTTTCTCAAGGTGCGGAAACCTATTTCCAACACCCACCCATACTACTTCAGGTAAGAAAGCGCCAGTAGTATAGGGGCTTTTTGGAAAACCTTGCACTCCGAACCTGGGTCAGGACCCCTCGAGCCAACAAAATGCTAAAGTAATTTTTTGAATTATGAAGGAGTGTGGAAATTTTTAACTGTTGCTTGGATATAATTACCCTTTCCACCATGATCCTAAACGTCCTTCACTTATAATGATTACCTCACTTAGCTGTTAAAAACGCTGCCTAAAGTACCAATCCCGCACGATTCTGAACATGTAGCGCATCCACGACTATTTTGGTGGGATGGATAAGTGATAAGATAGAAGGGATGGTGGACGGTTGGATCCCTATCTATAAAGAGCCAAATTTTCTGGTATTGCATGCAATTTTTGGACTGTTCATAATTTTTAAGTAGAGATGCCGCCTATTCGATGTGAACCTTCGCCCCTCATTGAGGTAGATCAGACCGCTGAGTTTCACAATAGTATTTCATTATTGCGAGACTCAAGATTTCTTCAGTTTTTGTAGAAATTTGACGAGCACAATAGTGAAGTGGCCCTACAATTTGCAAATAGTTTTAAAAATGGCCATGTAAATATTGGGCCCCTGAAATTTAAAGTCATGGAAAAATCAATAGTAGCAGCGATGGGCTTTCAAAACACTAGTGTGCAGTACTTTAAAAATCAGAAGCTTGAGAGGAAGCGCTGGCAGCGTTTCGTCAGTGATAAGAACATGAAGGTAGACTAGAAGGAAGGAGTTCTACACAGTGCCCTACTGGGACAGTGGAGGGACCTCCTTTTTATCCTCCACAAATTCATGACTTGCGAGGGAAGGTACTCCCTCACCTTTTTGTATAATTTCAGGATGCTACAACACTTCGAACCTGGCCAAAACGTCCGGTGGAGGATGGCTTTCACTTATTTTTTTCTTAAGAGTTTGGAAAAGATGGCCAAGAGTGTGCAGGGCGCACGAGATGACCAGGCCGATAATAAATTATATCACCATGACCTGATCAAAATCTTGGTCCAGAAACAATTGGAAATTAAGTTAGCATGACCTGGAAGGCATTGTTGAAGAAACTAGATAAAAATCCATCTACAGAAAAGAAGATAGCGGGTACACCTATTGAAGAAACTCCTCTGACACCATCAGTACATGAACAGACCCCTGAAGAAGACGATTTTCTATCAGTCCTTTCAAACGCAGCAAAATATGTGGAAGTTGAAGATGACACACTGTTGGCCGATTTTATTAAGGCCTAGAAAAATAATGAAGAACCTGGTGCAGAACCACAGTCCCCACAGAACGTTGAATCCCCTCCTACACCAGTGCAAGAAGAAGAAGAAGAACCAGAATAAGTGTAAGAAGAAGAAGAACCGGAAGAAGTGTAAGAAGAAGAAGAACGAGAAGAGCAAGAAGAAGAAGAAGAACCGGAAGAAGTGCAAGAAGAAGAAGAACCAAAAGAAGTACAAGAAGAAGAAGAACCGGAAGAGTGAGAAGAAGAACAAGAACCGGAAGAGCAAGAAGAAGAAGAAGAAACAAAAGAGGAAGAGTTGTTTACTGAAGTCATGAGGGATATTGAGGTCCTTGAAGAAAATACAGCCCCTATTAGGACAGAAAAGGAAGAAGACTCGGTAGCTCCTACTACTCAGATAGTTGAACTGGAGCTTCAAGTGCAGAACTTAGAGCGGCTCATAGATAAAACACAAGAGGAAAAAGAATAGAATAAAGAAGAATTCATGGAGGAGATACAGAAAAAGAACGGAGAATTCAGGGTGTGGAAGTACTGTGCTTCGCAATGTTTCAAACGACTTAAAAATGTGACAAATAAATTGAAGAATAGCTAAAAGAAGAAGTCTGAAACATTGCAGACTAATGATAGTATGCCAGAGCAGGAGTGAGCTGGAACGCTCCAAGTTTTGAATGTTTTTTTGCAGAGGTAAAGAGTTGTGTGAGGACACACAATAGCTTAGGGATGGGAGCATGTTAGCCCCCTAATTTTCTCTCTTTTTACCATTTTCCCCTTCCTAAATCATAACCATTTACCTTTGTTTCACCTCTTTAAGCACCCTCATCTTGCACCAGTCCAAGCACGGTGACATATTTTGTATAAAAATTTATTCTTCATGTTTTAATTCAATTTAGCATTAATTAAATATTTATTACATGATTTCTTACTTTTAAATCCCTTTTGTAACTTATCGATATCTCCAATGGTTATTTGATAGTTAGAGTGCTTACCGTGACCGCTGATCTTAGTGCAGAATCGGATCTTGCACCATTTCCAGCACAACAGATCTTTGCAGCAGATCCGAACCTCCTTGGTCACCGCCTCATCTTGAGCCGCTTCAACCATGACAGCAGAGTGATTCAAAGGTAGCCGAGACCAATTCGTGAAGGGTGAAAGTTGGTTAGCTACGACCTGTTTTGCAAAACCGTCTTAGTTTGAAAGCCGAAACTAAATTCTGCATTTTGTTATGTAATCAATTAAAGGACCTATTTTGGCCTTTGGCCAAGGGCCTATATAATGTAAAATGTAAATGGGACTAGGGGAGAATTTTTTAGCAGATTTTTTAAAGCGAAGTTTGATAGGTGGTAATAGGCTGTTTTGTTATCGCCTGAATCTGGATTGGGCATTGCATTAATGCATGTATTCACCTCAATTAATTAATAAAAAGGGAGCTCTACCTCATGTTTCATAAATTGTGTTTCTGTCTTTAAGCTAATGAATTGACTAGTTTACTGAGCGGCATTTTAACTTAAAAGGGAAATGCACTGGTTGGCTAGGGCCCAACCAATCTAGCACGTTTACCCCATTTTATGTTTCTTGTAATTTGTGTTTATATTATCAAAGTGTTATTTAACTTTCAGCACATGTATTCCTGTCTGAGTGAAAACGGATCCGTTGTGTGAAGTAGATACATTTTCTTTCCTGCAATTTACTTTCCTGCACTTGATTTCAGATTCGTTTTCCTCCGCCTAGTACAAGCAGGAGAAACAAACCTGCACCAGTGCACATTGGTGTGATATTTCCTTTTCTTACAATTTTGTTTAATCGATTTTTTCGCCTGGCCCAAGCAGGATAAATGAACCTGCACCAGTGCACATTGGTGTGATGCAACAAGCTTTCTTAGTCTACTTTCCGCAATCTTCTTTCTTTCTTTAAATGCTTATTGTTAGTGTCAGTCTTGTCATACTTCCATCAATGATCAACATTACTCTTTTGCACTTGCATATTAGGAGTCCCATACCATAAAATTTTCATCATTCCATCAGGTCATGAATTCATTGATGGTAGTGGTCTTTCGTCAGTTTTCCCTCATGTGAAACTTACTGATTCTCCTCTCTATGGTCTTTAGTCATGATTCACTTTCACTTCCAAATCCATATTATTAGGTCATAGGGCTGGTATCATTAGGTTCTAGGGTTTCATCATGGTCAAATTAATGATTCAAGTGTCAATAAATATCAGCAAGGTCATGAGGAGGTCTAAAAAAATCAAAGTCACAACATCTAGGAAGATCAAAGAAATGTTTTATTCATCTTGATGTAATTTTCACCTCAAAACCATGTTTTGAGGTGAAAACATGGTACTTTTATTTCATTACCATATTTTATGTAACTTTATGTCATTATATGTAATAAGTCACACTTCAGAAGCTGTTATCTCCACAAAGCCAATGCCCTACCCTTCAGAGAATTTTTTGACAAAAATTTCACAATAAAATCATGTTCTAAGTATGTTCATCAGAAAGAGCCCGGAAAGAGCTTTCCAACGGTATATTATACTCACAAAACTGACTTCTGGATCGAAAATTATGCCTAAGTGAACAAAAGTTCCCAAAGCCTAACCCTTCCCCTTTTCCCATTTCTTCCTTACACTTTATTTCATACAATTTTAAATGTTTTTCATCATAAACCCCCTTTTCCCCTCTCCGATGGAATAAATCACATTACAAAAGTATTTTAAACCATAAAACTTCGATGTGATTGAATAATCCCTCCCCCCGATCCAATTGCACCCTTTCCCTCCGATTGATCGCAACATCCAAATCGCCACTCCGATTGCCTACCTCCGATCGACCCCACCCGATTACATCTGGACCATCGATCTCCTTAAAGATCCGACAGCCCATAGCCAATCACATCATTGCAATCACATATTTTGTTCCCAAACACTTAAACCTGCTTTCCCTCTTCCCCGATCTTCTGATTACGATTACTCTCACGGGGGTCCCACCACAATCCCTTTCGCTCGTTCCAAACAAAAACAAGCTTTTCCTTTGTAAAAAGCGAAAATCATCGTTAAAACATTTCTTAAGTTTTTTAATTGCATCATGTTTTTTCATTATACCATATTAAAACTCCGCGCTGCCCTGCCGATTTGCGATTGCAATCCGTCATGTCACAAGTTTTTAATACATTACTCCATGTCCCGCTCCTGCTCCGACTTCTGATTGCGATTGTGATTGACCCCCGGGTCCCACCTTAACCTTTTCCACCCATTCAAAATAAAAGGTCATTTTCCCTTTGTAAAACCCAAATTAATTTTATTTCATTTTATAAGGATTTCACCCCATCACACTCCCCCTAATCGCATCGCAAGTTATCCATGCTTTGTTCCATTATGCCTATTCCTCTCCTGCTCTGATCCCTGATTGCGATTGTGATTGCCCTCGGCCCCTTCCCCTTTATACTAATCGCAATCGCAAATTTCCATTGTATCATTCCCTTATGTAATACACCTTTCCCCCTTCTGATTGTGGTCGCATATGGGTCCCACTCCCTTCCCTTCACTATTTTCCAATAAAAAAGTGAACTTTTCTTCATTTAAAGCATATTTCAGTTTTATTAGTTCTAAAGGGTTTTCTTCGGCATAAAAATATTTTCAAACAAAAGAAAGCAGCAGTTAAAAGTTCAAGAAGTTAATTATGAAACATAAAGATCATTACAGTTTGTCTTCTCCTCTGTTTAAAGAAAATGTAACAGTGAATAAGAAAAAGTGGTCAAAATGTATTGTTGTTCCTCCCTTTTAGGAGCAGATCGTTGGTCTCTTTCCTATGTTTGGAATCGAGTGAAACAAATCCCTTTTTCTATGGATATACTTCCCCCAATTTTTGTCTATTTAATGTAATTTTGAATCATTTTTAAAGATTCAGAGAGTAAGGGGAATAGTGTGGAAATCAAAGAGGACGCTCTGTGCTCCCATTGTAACAATTTGATAGGGAATTAATAAGATATGCAGCTCTGATTTGTGGCATCCATATGGTATGAATTTTATCATTTGTTCTTTCCTTTGTGTTCATCTGTGAATTTTTTATGTTCACCATTCATTCATAAACATTTCTGGTTTAATGCTTTCAATATAGATGGGTAGAATCCATTTTTAATGCTCTGCCTTGGGAAATAATTCAATACTCTATGTTTTCTTCTGTTTGAAAATGATCCATCTCGTATACCCTTTTTAGCTCCTCACTAGTCTCACCACCCCATCATTATTTAAACTTAATTTCTAAAATTTCCTGCCTACCTTTCCCCATGAAATAAACTGCATCCGTGATTTAATTCCCTAGTTTCAAACTGCCCCATCTTTTCCATACAACCCTAAAAATTCAATAAAACATTTCTCATCATTATACCTAGCCTAAAATCAGTTTGTAATTACATTTCATTGAATATCTTTCACAGAGAGAGCCCTCTCCTGACCTTGTAGGGCTATCTACAAGGCTGAGCATGGTTTAAGGTTACCCTGATTTGCCTTCCTTCAGCCTAAGGTTCAAATTAGGTGCTAACATTTCTGGCGACCATATTGGGGATAAAATTTATCATAAAATATTGTTCACCCCAGTAATATTTTCCTTGTACATTTCTGGACTCTAGATGATGATGTTCAGAGTTTTCTAGGCTGAAATAAAATTTTGTACAGTAGAAATTTAACCACACTGGCTTCAAGAAGATACACAAGGGCCAATCCTAATCCAAATCCTCCCCTTTTGTTTGAAAATCCTAATCTCATTCCAAGAATAGTCAGAAGACAAGAGGGATCACTAAGTCCTAGACCCATTTTCAGATCCCATACTTGGCCTAGTGAGTGGTTTTTGTAGAAGACCTTTCTTTTGATGAGTGTTTTGAGCTTTCTTTGTTCAGAAGTAAGTTTGAAACTGCACTTGATGACACAGTTTTAGATCCAGAATTTCTTGTAGATCTTGAAGTTCAAAGGGAAAATACATCAATTGATGATTATATTTTGAATTCCCCTCAGTCATATATCATTGTAACCAATATCCCTGGGCTTTCATAGTCATTAGGAACAACATTTACTCCCCCTAATTCACCAGCATTTCCATCAACTTCAGAAGTCAATTCTCAGCTTCCATATCCTCCATCGACACCTCCCTTGAATCCTAGTAGCACAAACATTGTTGTAAATCCACTTCCATTCATGGCTGCCCGGTATGCACCCCTGGTTTTACCTTAGGTTCTGAATGATATGCCTGTTGATTACCAAAGTAAAATTCCTATCTTTGATGCCACTCAAAGCATCGCAACCCAACAGCATGTTGATAAGATGAATGACTTTTTTTATCTTCATGAGGTAGAGGCAGAGAATGTAACCACAAGGTTTTTTGTCCAAAGTTTTGGAGGTGAGGTTAGGAAGTGGTTCAGAGCCTTACCAGTAGGCTCTATCCACACTTTGCAGGAGTTACATGCACATTTGTTAGAACAGTGGGAGGTAAGGAAAAACCCACTCAAAATTTTGTCTGAATATGAAAATATTAAAAGAAATGTGGGTGAAACTATACAGGATTATTGTCTCAGATTTAATGTTGTATATAATGCTATTCTGGCTAACCTGAAACCTCCTGTGGGATTAGATTTTCTTAAGTTTCCAGATGGTTTTGATGCTGATATGACATATCAGTTGCGAGAAAGAGATCCTACCACACTTGAAGACATGCATAAGATAGTTGTGAGCATAGAATCAAATTTGTTAGCCAAAATAACGCGGACCAAAGTTGAAAAGAGAGTCACCAGGAAAGAAGAAGTGTCTCCTTCAGATAGTAAGATGGACACTTTGATCCGAACAGTGGAAAATATGGTTGATCGGATAACCATTTCAGATAGGCCTGAAGCACAAATCATGAATCCGATTTCAGAGGACAGCAGTCGCAATTCAGAATCAAGCAGAGAGAACATAGGGCACAGGACCAAGCTCCGCCACAACAACATATTAGAACTCCATTGCAGCAAAGTTATGTTCAGGGAGCGGAGACAGATGATGATGATGATCCTGTGATTGAGGCCAATCATTTCTTCACAGTTGATGGTGCGCCCATCTTTCTCACAGAAGATGAAGAATACTCAGCGATCACAGACATCCAAAGGGACGAAGATTTCATATTGGCTAATGACACAGTGTTAGAAGAGGAGTCTGATGATTTCCAAAGAGGATACATGAACGCTTTATCAGCGCAACAGAAGCAATACTCTTTGAGGGGCAGGGATGTGCCGATCAGTCCCATTCAGAAAAGAAAATACATGCAATCGAAGAACGATTCTTCAAATACTCAGAAGAAAGGGAAAGAGCCTATTGATCCTTCCTCCAGCAAGACATCTTCAGAGATTAACACTGCAAATGAAAAGAACCAGCATAGCGTAGCAAAGGAGAAAATAGAGAAGAAATATCCTCCCGTTAAAGAGGTAGAAAAAGTCCCTTCTTTTAATTTGGAGAATGAAATTTCTAAGCTGAAAGTGTCCATGCCCTTGACTAAGTTGGTGAAAAATAGTGCTTATAAACATCAGGTGTCTAGAATTTTGCAAATAGACTCTATATCAGATATTGTAAATGTTGAAGATGATTATCCTGAATTCATTTTTGGTCTAGCCATAGAAGATCAATCTGAAGAAAGTGAAGTACCTCCCTTTTACCTGAGTCTTAGATTACACGAGTTCATCCTACATAATGCTATGTTGGACTCTGGAGCCTCGCATAACTTGATGCCCAAGGCCATTATGGAGAAGTTAGAACTTGATATTACCCACAAATACCATGATTTGTATTCCTTTGACTCAGGTAGGGTCCATTGTATTGGTCTTATCAAAGACTTGGTAGTATCTTTAGATCAAATCCTAGCTAAGAATGTTTTGATCGATGTAGTTGTTTCCGATGTTCCACCACGATTTGGAATGCTTCTATCTAGGTCTTGGGGTGCAAAACTTAAAGGAACCATGTAGCTTGACTTCTCTTATGCCACCATTCCCGTGTTTGGTCAGTTGAGAAAACTATATAGGGAAAAGAAAATGAAATACATGATCACTAGCAAAGAAAAGCCAGTTAATCATCCCATTAATGTAGTCCACACAGATTTAGAGTCATTTGTATTATATTCAGATGGTGGTTTGAATGATGAAAATTTCCAGTTGGTAGAAGTCGATGAGATACCTAAAATTTTGGAAAATTTTAGGGAATTCCTCAAACAGGAAAAAGATAAAGAAGCTAGCACTTCTGAGTTTCCCACCTACCAGCAGCAAGAGGACAATGAATAGCAGAAAGATGTAGAAATCAGTCAAGATAAAGTGAAGAAAGAAACAAAATTTCAACATCTAGCAGAAGAAGAAGAAGGCCTTTGGAGCATGGACTTTGATGGAGTTGTTGGCAAGGACGGAGCTGGTATAGGAATATGGATTCGGAGCCCTATTTTCCAGCCTAAAAAAGTTTTTATTAATGTTAGAGTATGTTCTTACAAGTTGGCTTTTGACTGATCTAACAATGAAGCAGAGTATGAAGCTTTGATTACAGGTTTAAAATTTTTGAAGAAGCTAAATGCAAAAAGGATTTATGTCTATGGAGACTCAGAGTTGATAATCAAACAGGTGGAAGGAGAATACCAAGCAAAGCATCCACGATTGAGGGCCTACAGAAATGAAGTCCTAGACATTTTGAGAACATTTCCTTAGTACACTTTGATAGCAGTACCCAGGATGCAGAATATTATTGCTAATTCTCTTGCCACTACTGCAAGCAATTTGAAGATTACAATGAATTCCAACAACAAATTTGAAATTTATGTTAAACATAGGCCTACTGTTCTGGACAATTTAAGGTATTGGCAAGTGTTTTGGGATGACAATGAAATCAATTCTTTTTTGCAGAGTGAAGGAAAATTCAAGGATACTCCCATAGAGGGTGATTGTGTTGATGATCAAGAAATCGAAACAAATCAGATGGACATATTGCAGCTGAAAGACAATGTGATTCCTAGAGGTCTCATACCTTTAGAGGAGATTTTTGATCAGAATGATGTTGCAAAGAAACTAAGCTTGGTGCCTACTGATAAAGGAGTTGAAGATGTTATTCTTGGAACAACTGACAAGCCTAAGCTTGTGAAGTTATCAAAGGCATTGTCCCCTGAGGTAAAGGAACAATATGTTAAGTTGATTTCTGAATTTTCTGATGTGTTTGCATGTGATTATTCATATTTGAAGGTGTATGACAAAAACATAATCTAGGATACTATTCCCATCAAGCCGGATCAGAAGCCATTTAGACAAAAGCTGAGAAGAATCAACCCAAAGCTGCTGCCATCTATTGAAAAAGAGGTAAACAGATTGTATAAAGCTGGTATCATAGTCCCTATTAGATTTTCTGACTGGATTTCAAATTTGGTCCCAGTACGTAAGAAGACAAGAGAGATAAGATTGTGCATATATTTTTGGAATCTGAATAAAGCATCCTTAAAGGATAACTATCTGCTCCCGAAGATGGACCATATTCTACAAAGAGTAGTTGGAGCATCAAGGATGTCACTACTCGATGGTTACTCAGGCTATAACCAAATCTTGGTGCATGAAAAGGACCAAGACAAAACTTCTTTCACAACACCCTGGGGAACTTTCCAGTATGCCAAAATTCCATTCGAACTGAAGAACGCTGGAGCTACTTTCCAGCGAGAAATGGAAATTTCTTTTGCCAATGAAAAGGATGTTTTTATTGTTGTTTATTTGGATGATTTGATAGTGTTCTCTGGTTCTGATGATGAGCATTTGCATCATTTGAGGGTTGTGTTTCAGTGATGCAGAAAGTTTGGGATTTCTCTTAATCCAAAGAAAATCCTATTTGCTATGGATGAAGGCAAGTTTCTGGGGCATTTCATCTCTAAAGACGGTATCTGCATTGATCCATCTAGAGTGGATGCAATTCAGCACATAGATATTCCAGGAAATAAAAAGGAGATTCAAGCATTCAATGGTAAGATGCACTTCTTACGCAAATTTATACCCAATTTGGCTAAACACTTAAGAGAAATGACTAACATGTTGAAGAAGGATAACACTATCAAATGGAGTGAGGAGGCTATCAAGTCATTTAATCTGGTAAAATTTTCTCTTTCTAATTCCCCAGTCTTGATTAGTCCCGATTACACTCAAGATTTCATTATTTTTTCATTTGCATCAGAGCATACTATGGCTGCGGTTTTAATGCAAAAGAGAGATCAGATTGAAAATCCAATTGCCTTTTTCAGTAGGACTATTAAAGATGCTGCCTTGCGGTATAATATTATTGAGAAAAAAGCATTGGATCTTATAAAGGCATTGAAGGATTTTATAGTCTATATTCTGCATTCACACACTATAGCATATGTTCCTAATGCAAAAGTAAAGGACGTCTTGATGCAAACTGATCCAGAAGGTCGAAGAGGTAAGTGGATAGCAGCAATGTTGGAATACGCTTTGGAGATCAAGCCCACAAATTTGATCAAAGGACAAGGCTTGGAAAAGCTAATGGCCCAATCAAACCTACGTGCTTTGGATATAAACCTCATAACAAAAATGTCAAAAGATGAAGATAAAGGTTTGCTTATTCCAATTTCAAAAAAATTTCTACAATCCCCATGGTATTCAGATATTGTTTATGTTCTTCAGCATCTTTCACCACCTCCAGGAATGTCTAAAAGCAAAGGTAGATCACTAAAAATTAAGTCTCCTAAATACTGTATTTTAAATAATGCTCTTTATTGGAAAGATCTAGGAGGTATTCTGCTCAATTTTTTGGTTGAAGAAGAAGCTCAAAAGGTAATGCATGACTTTCACAAAGGTGATTGTGGTGGTCATTTTTTTTGGAAAACTACAACTAACAAGGTGTTGAGAGCAGGATATTATTGGCCCACTTTATTTTCATATTTGTATAAAACAGTAATGAACTGCCATGAGTGTCAAGTTTTCCAAGGAAAAAGGAAACTGCTTCCTCTTCCTTTGAAACCAGTTGCAGTAAATGCTCCCTTTCAACAATGGGGACTCGATTTCATAGGATAAATCCACCTCGCATCATCAGCATAGCACCGATGGATTTTGATAGGTACATATTACTTCACCAAATGGATCGAGGCCGTTCCAGAAAGGCAGGCTACATATATGGTAATTATTCAATTCTTAGAATCAAACATCTTGTCTCGTTTTGGTTTCCCTCACAAAATTATAACAGATAATGCAGCAGCGTTCAAATCTAAGAAGATGGTGGATTTTTACAACAAATACAATATTGTGTTGGGCCATTCAACAACGTACTACCCACAAGGCAACGGCCTGGTAGAATCATCGAATAAATATTTGATAAATATAATCAAGAAGATGCTGGAGGCAAACAAAAGAAATTGGAATCGAAAGCTCATCAATGCATTATGGGCAGACAGAGTCAGCAGTAAGAAATCCATAGGTATGTCACCATTCGAATTGGTTTATGGTATTGATGTTGTATTTTCTACATCTCTTACAGTTCTAGTCATGAGATTATTGCAAGAGGTTGGCAGTGAAGAAGATGATAATCAGTGAAGGATCAATCAAATGATCCACCTTCAGCAAACAAGAGAGGAAGTGTCTCAGAACGCTATTCAGTTGCAGGAGAAAATAAAGAAGATCTATAACTGTAAGACCAAAGTAGAGAATTTTCAGCTGGATGATGCGGTGTTGAAATGGGATGCACGAAATGAGGAAAAAGGGAAGCATGGTAAGTTAGACAACCTATGGAAAGGACCATAAAAGATTTTAGCATACAGGGGACAAAATGCTTTCTTGCTTTCAGAGATGGATGGCCAAGATTTCCCTTGAGGAGTAGTGAATGGTAGGCTTTTGAAGCACTACCACTGTTGAAGATAATGGATTAGGAACTATGTCACAATCATTGCATATACCATGTTATTTTTGGTCAGATTTCAAAGTACACAGTCATTGAAGTTTGGGGCCCGAGGTGAAGGCTATAAAACTTGAATGATATGTGTATAGTTTGGTTTTATTTTAGTTTTTAGTCTTATTCTAGAGTCAGAGTCAGTCTGCATTATGTCAGTTTTCAGTATTTTGACTCCATGCCCAATGGATAAGGCTACTTGGTCTACGGTGTTCTTGGCACCTCCAAGGAGCTAGCATCCCCATTGGAGCCAATGATAGTGTCAGTATTGTCATACTGCCATCAGTGATCAACATTACTCTTTTGCACTTGCATATTAGGAGTCCCATACCATAAAATTTTCATCATTCCATTAGGTCATGAATTCATTGATGGTAGTGGTTTTTCGTCAGATTTCCCTCATGTGAAACTTGTTGATTCTCCTCTCTATGGTATTTAGTCATGATTCAATTTCACTCCCAAATCCATATTATTAGGTCATAGGGTTGGTCTCATTAGGTTCTAGGTTTCATCATGGTCAAATTAATGAGTCAAGTGTCAATAAATATCAGCAAGGTCATGAGGAGGTCTAATAAACTCAAAGTCACAACATCTGGGAAGATCAAAGAAATGTTTTATTCATCTTGATGTAATTTTCACCTCAAAACCATGTTTTGAGGTGAAAACATGGTACTTTGCTTTCATTACCATCTTTTATGTAATTTTATGTCATCATATGTAATAAGTCACACTTCAGAAGTTGCTATCTCCACAAAGCCAATGACCTGCCCTTCAGAGAATTTTTTCACAGAAATTTCACTGTAAAATCATATTCTAAGTATGTTCATCAGAAAGAGCCTGGAAAGAGCTTTCCAACGGTATATTATACTCTCAAAACTGACTTCTGGATTGAAAATTATGCCTAAGTGAACAAACGTTCCCAAAGCCTAACCCTTCCCCTTTTCCCATTTATTCCTTACACTTTATTTCATATAATTTTAAAGTTTTTTCATCATAAACCCCCTTTTCCCCTATCCAATGGCATGAATTGCATTACAAAAGTCTTTTAAACCATAAAATTCTGATGCGATTGAATAATCCCCCCCCCGGATCCAATCACACCCTTTCCCTCCGATTGATTGCAACATCCAAATCGGTCTCCTTAAAGATCTGATGACCCACAGCCAATCACATCATCGCAATAATAGATTTTTTTCCCAAACACTTAAACCTAATTTCCCTCTTCCCCGATCTTCCGATTGCGATTACTCTCTCAGGGGTCCCACCACAATCCCTTTCGCTCGTTTCAAACAAAAACGAGCTTTTCCTTTGTAAAAAGAAAAAATCAATGTTAAAACATTTCTTAAGTGTTTTAATCGCATCACACATTTTCATTATACCATATTAAAACTCCGCACTGCCCTTCCTATTTGCGATTGCGATCCGTCACGTCATAAGTTTTTAATACATTACTCCATGTCCCTCTCCCACTCCGACTTCCGATTACAATTGCGATTGACCCCCGGGTCCCACCTTAACCTTTTTTGCCCATTAAAAATAAAAGGGCCTTTTCCCTTTGTAAAACCCAAATTCATTTTATTTTGTTTTATAAGGATTTCACCCCATTGCACTCCCCCCAATCGCATCGCAAGTTATCCATGCTTCGTTCCATTATGCCTATTCCTCTCTCGCTCCGATCCCTGATTGTGATTGCGATTGCCCCCCTTCCCCTTTATACTAATCGCAATCACAAATTTCCATTGTATCGTTCCCTTATGTAATACACCTTTCCCCCTTCCGATTGCGGTCGCATATGGGTCCCACTCCCTTCCCTTCGCTCGTTTCCAATAAAAAAGTGGAATTTTCTTCATTTATAGCGTATTTCAGTTTAATTAGTTCTAAAGGGTTTTCTTCGGCATAAAAATATTTTCAAACAAAAGAAAGTAGTAATCAAAGGCTGAGAAGCTAATTATGAAACGCAAAGATCATTACAGTTTTTCTTCTCCTCTGTTTAAAGAAAATGTAACAGTGAATCTCCAAAAGTGGTCAAAATGTATTGTTGTTCCTCTCTTTCAGGAGCAGATCGTTGGTCTCTTTCCTATGTTCGGAATCCAGTGAAACAACTCCCTTTTTCTGTGGATCTACTTCCCCCAATTCTGGTCTATTTAATGTAATTTTCAATCATTTGTAAAGAGTCATAGAGTAAGGGGAATAGTGTGGAAATCAAATATGACATTCTGCGCTCCCATTGTAATAGCTCCCATTGTAATAGTTTGACAGGGAATTAATAAGATATGTAGCTCTGATTTGTGGGATCCATGTGGTATGAATTTTAGCATTTTTTCTTTCCTTTGTGTTCATCTGTGAATTTTTTATGTTCACCATTCATTCATAAACATTTCTGGTTGAAGGCTTTCAAGATAGATGGGTAGAATCCATTTTTAATGCTTCGCCTTGGGAAATCATTCAATACTCTATGTTTTCTTCTGTTTGAAAAGGATCCATCTCCTATGCCCTTTTCAGATCCTCACCAGTCTCGCCACCCCATCATTATTTAAACTTAATTGCTAAAATTTCCTACCTACCTTGCCCCATGAAATAACCTGTATCCATAATTTAATTCCCTAGTTTCAAACTGCCCCATCTTTTCCATACAACCCTAAAAATTCAATAAAACATTTCCCATCATTATACCTAGCATAAAATCAGTTTGTAATTACATTTCATTGAATATCTTTCATGGAGAGAGCCCTCTCTTGACCTTGTAGGGCTAGCTACAAGGCTAAGCGTGGTTTAAGGTTACCCTGATTTTCCTTCCTTCAACCTAAGGTTCAAATTAGGTGCTAACACTTGTGATAGGATAAATGAGTGTTTCTTTATTTCTACATTTTTTTAAGATCATAAACATTCACTTTTATGTGTGCAATTTGATTCGATAGAAAAATAGCACTTGCAATAATTGAACACCCATTTTAAGGATTAAATTCTAAGTGCAGGAAGCTCTGATCCAGTGCAAGAACCAGTTTCTTGCCACAAGATCTGAGTTCTCTAAACCTTGAAAAGTTCGAGCCCTTGCATGAAGTAAAAAAAATCCTTCAGTAAAGACACTATTTATACCTTCTACATAAATCTCTGATCCTGCACTAGTGAAGGACAGATTAATGCAAGAAGGAAATATCTAAGGAAGCAGGTTTAAGGGCCCATCTAACGAGACTGCTAAAGTGAATATGCTAAGGGAAAAAACACACTCAGTAGATTAAACAACCATTAGTGGGAGTGATTTCCTTTTATCTTTAATTCTCTCTTGCAAATGCATACTTCCTCATTCCAGTCTTAGAATATTTTTGATGGTTCAAGTTTCCTTATTCTCTTTTGATTTGATTCTGCAATATTTCCTTTAAAGAAAGTAGGGATTTACATTAGGAAGATTCATACCATATCTGGCATTTCATGTTCTTCATCTCTAAGTTTACGAATCCCCCGGGTTGACAAATTAAGTGTTGAGGAGTTTGCTTAAGTGTAATTCCTGCACCCAACAATAACATATACTACCATGTCATAATTTCCACCAATTATCATGGTGGAATCCATTCCTCTTGCAACACCTCTCTCTTATTCTTGGTACATTCCACACACTACTTCTATGACCCCAACAATTTTTTTGAATATGTTTGTGTTTATCCCCACATATTCATTTATGATGGGGGAAACACTTGGTAAATATACGAGAACTGGAATATTTATGCCTAGTTCATCTCAACCTACAATTCCTACCTAACACATGATTTTTTATTTATTGGAACATGTTGGGAGGATTGATTGTTTCTTCTAGCTAGGTTGGGAAAAGTTATGTTTTTGGTAGTACTTATTAAACTTGGAATTTTTTTATGATAGGAGGGACACCTTTCTCTAGACTTTATTTTTCCATTGTGAGGGATAGTTTACCTAGGGGAACTAACACCATTAGTACCAATATGCCTACGATTTCTATTTCTTATGGCCATGATTTTGCATAGGGACGCTTCTCCCCTATTGGGTTATAATATATTGAGTACTCATGCTTTTCTTATTCCTTTAGGGGCACTTACCTTTTGGGGAAAAATCCTTACCCCACATCTATTGGAAGAGGATATTAGAATACTAGGATGAACTACAATCTTGGCCAACATTATTCTACCATGAATTATGCTATGAGAGGAAAATATGGTCCATCAGGAGGTTATTTCCCTTATGATCCGTTTAACTAGCAACATATTCCTTTTCTAACACCTCGTGATTTACTAGATTTGGATAAGTTGACGAATAACTCCATATGCCACGATCCTAGGTGGCCACCTATGATAGAAAAACTTCTGTCTGATATTCCTAAGATTGAACAAAATTTAGGAGAGAAACATTTCACACACATCACCATGTACCATTTATGGTGTTCATCTAATTCTTTGGTGGACAATTCTATGAGGTTGAGACTTTTCCAAAAAATCATAACTTGCATTGCCGAAAAATGGTATATCAAACTTGATCGAGAACCTTATGGTGACTTTTATTCCTTGGCTCATACTTTCCTAAATAATTTTAGTTACCTCCTTGACAAGTTATCGAGACTGCAATTTTGTCCAATTTCAAACAAGATAATGCTACTCACATCTCTGATCATATTCATGAGTGGTGATAACATAAGAGGTTAGTATAAACTGGGTTTCCTGATGAAATACGTAAACACTATATTACCTTATCCCTATTTCCACTTATCACCAAACATGTAATTATGGTTGGGGAGAGAACTGAGGAGAAAGTGATCTTATTCGCTCATCATCTTGACTTGATTTATTCTTAGTGGGGAGCTCTGTACATGATTATCCATAATTCCCCTCAACCTTCAACTGATTCTTAATGTCCCAAGACAGGTCCACACTCTGATGGTGTTATTGGTTCAATTTATTTGGATACTGTGAACCAACTAGTTGTGTAACTAGGGGAAAGGATTACCACATTACAAGCACCAATAAGTTCATCTAGTTCTCAAAATCACCTTCTTCTGAGTTGTACGCTAAGGTTTTGATTGTGAAGTAAACAACACTTGAGAATCCTTAGAAACCTAGTAGTAAAATGAAAAAGAATAAAAACATAATAACCTTAAACTTGTAGGAAACCATATCACTAATAATAGGGGGAGTGAACCTGTAGTGATACCTATTAGATAATTTTTAAAACAATGTGAAAATTTACTAACAACCAATACATAGCATATCATCAACCGATCAAAGAATGTAACATCATCAACAAATCAACACATATGAACCGTGAAAATAATCAAGACAACCATACACAATTGACACAAGTGTTTCTGGTGGAATCCCTCAAGGGGAGAAAAATCACCCTCGTATTATTGTGCTAATTCTCTTTCTTGTATTATTATTCATCAAATTATTTACATAGTTTATTTGGTCTCCACCAATGAGGATCCACCACCTCTACAACAGTTTGCTAGTCACTACCAACTATGAAGCTCCAAATCCATATCAACTGTTTGTTAGACACTACCAGTAAAGAGCCATTACTCCTAAATTAGCAAGCCACTAATCCTAAATTATCAATCCACTACTTGTTGGATCCCCCAATATCCTCAAACTCTATGGGCCACCCTTTCATTTATTTTTAAACTAGATCCCAATATTAAAAAACAATCCATGCAAGACATCAACAACTCAAGAAACAAAATTTTCATGAACCTCACAAAAACTTCCATATCCATATATCATATCAACATAAAAAATATATCTCATCAATCCCATACTCAAAACACAATCAATACTCTTAATCATATAAAAGTCTCCACTACAAACTCTGTTTTCTCAACTTACACATATATTAGCTCACACATTCAATTTTTTCCTCACACAACTTTAACAAATCAACTCAATAACCTAACGTTATATCAGATATGGAAAATATAATACATTGTAGGGAATATGATCATCAATGCACATTAGGATCATGAGACCTCTCACAGTGATATCTAAATAAAATTAGTGGCACCATAATCTGATATAATCTCACTCAACCATCACTAAAATATATTTTGTAATGCACAACTATACAAACATCTACAATATAACCTTAGATAAACCATAAATTGGACAATACAAGGATCCATGTCCACAAGTGTACACAATCTATAGCCATCGACCTCTGTCATTCGCAATGAGATAGAAATCCTATTGCACAATTCAAAGAAAATTGCACAAAATTCCTATTGTGCCTCTATCTCCAACACTGATCAATCACACCCTTCATATCCTCATCACACCTCCATACACATAGTTAACTTCCATCATTTTATTCATGTGAACACAACCTCAAATCCTATGCATTCTCACAAAAATTCACATATTTTTTTCCAACATAAAACCAAAGTTGTCATCGCACTCTTCCTCTAACTCATGATTTTCGTTTTGTACAAGTATCACACAGGGGATGTGCATTCTATGTGTCATGTGATAACTTGCTAATCTCTAAAATGATAAAATTATTTAATATTTAACTTACATTCCCAACTAACAAGTCAAACCCATTTGCTAAGTTGGACTCGATCAATCATTAAACTTAATCCATATAATCAGGACTGGATCAAACAATTAATCCACTACCTAATCAACCAATCATTGATGAGTTCATACTTCTTGTTGACCAAATCCATGTGATCAATTGAGGAAAAAATCAATCAATGATTAAATAAAACCACATATTATTTTCCACTACATCACTCTAGTGTTAATTTCTTGAAGAAACCATGGGAAAAATGTTGGATTATCCTAAGGATTTGTTTTTTCCACCTTTAGGCAGTGCATCTAGAATCTAACCAACAAAATACAACAATTTGTGCTGGGTGGGTGTGGGAAGACTCCAACACTTAGAAGTGTCACCCAGTGACAATAGGGATACTACGTCACTGCTATAACACATGTAAAATTCAAATTTTCTTTCCAAAAGCCACTTCAATCCTTCTTCATCACATCCTCAAGTACTTGTACAATGTGTGAACACTTTTAATCACCTTTGTAACAAATGGATCGTCACAATTAATTAGGATAATGAGGGCCACCACCACCAGGTTAACATACATTCCAACATGCTAACCCACTATAATGCGAATTATCTCCCCCTTTGGCATTGATGGCAACCTCCTACAAATACCTAGTCTTTTGGTATTTCTCTCTCCCCATTTGAAATCAATGGAAAAGGCTAACATCGTATGAGATGAAACAACCATGCTAAAAATTTCTTGTAAGGACCATTAACATGTCAATGACATACTCTACCATATTTTTCTAAAACTTAAGCAAGGAATCCAACAAAACAATGACAACTTGTCCAACCTCAACAAAAATAATCATTACAAATTCATACTCTAACTCAAACTTAGATTTACAAGGATTTGTAGAAATACATGGTTGTTGGGTGCTTAACATGTTCCTAAGGAATCAAATCATTCATCTAATCATTAATATGTCAACTTGGAGTCAATATTTTTGTTTCAAGGCTGTCGGCATAGTCTATGCGGGGATAGTACTTTAAATTACAAAAGTGTATGTAAGACTAATACGAAGGAAAAACTATGAAGAATTTTTTTTAGAAAGATTAAATTCAATATGAAAACAAAAATTAATCATTCAACATAAATCATGGAACTACTTTACTTAATTTAGAAACAAGCATTAAATCCTACCAAACCATTTGTTCCTATTATGATGCGAAACGTTAAGAAATCTAATAGAAAGGAATATACTTATAATTACTAATTACTTCAATCTTTTATAACTTCTTAACAATACCATATGAGAATAAGAATCCACTCTTTTATAAAGTAACTCTGGAAATTCACATTCTAATTGAAAACTTACTCAATTCAATTAACAAATCTACCCACTCGTATTACTGAAAGATAAATCTAGAAATTGACACACTAAGAAATATTTCTAAGAATTCACACAACGTTAATTATGAACCTAAGAATCCACTTTACATAATTAATAACTTACATGAAAACAACAATTATGCATAGGAAAATAAATAAAGAGTAGTAATACATAAAAGACATAAATATTTCTAGGGATTGGGCCCACGGTCTCCAGAAGTAACTTCCTTAAGAAATATTCAACACAGTGGATTAAAATCGAACCATTAAGCTTTCATTAACATCAAATACAAGTTACAAAAGTCATCTGTAAATTTAAAACAATATTTTTGTTCACTTTTACAATCACTAGAATTAATCTCGGATCATCATCATCCTCATTCTTACTGAAGGTTTGCATTTATATTACAATGTTTCTCTAACATTAGAATGAGAAAGCTATACTGTGAATTATAAGATTCTGAGGATTTCTAATTAAATTACAATATCTTTAAAAATAACAAAGCATAGATTTCTTCAACCATTCTATGTACATAGATAGGAATCCATAGTCAGCATGCCAGGATCAGTCCAACGGTCATCTAGGAGTAGTTTTATTCTTTAACACTTAACGAAACAACATTTGTTCAACATATCACTTTTGTTCACAAATTTACCCAAATTACTACTTTATAATAACTAAAATACTCAAATTAACCTATTAACAAAATGGAATACAAAATCATTATTGATTACATTTTCTAAATCTTATACTTCTCAAAATATCATAAACTAGACTAAAAGACTTGCAACTTAGACATTTAACTAGGGAAATAGAGGGAAGAAACATACTAATTTTGTGGCCCAACATCACTCCCCATATTACCTTTTTTCATGTCCTCGTGCAAAGAGATGATTAACATGTAAAAGTGTCAAAGAGTAAGTCTGATAGTTTTTTTCACCATAGTACCAGAATCCATTTATTTTTTGAATCTTCTTAAGGGTTGTTTCATTATCTTGCTCAGAAAGTTCATATTTAGGCTTATATACATATGGAGTATACCATATGACAGGACATCAATATCCACAACCGATCCATTTAGGTCCTTCATACAGGACCAATTGAGCATATTTTCGAAATTTGTTGGTTGCTGCCTCAAAGTTTCGGTACTTATGGGGTTCCCTATTTTTAACTTTGGTGGAAGACATATTCCACCTTTTCTTAAGTGATCAAAGGGCTTCAACTCATATTTCCTCGAATACTTTTAAACCAATCCATAGAACATTATTGTGCACAGGTGCAAGAGCATAAACAACACCTGATTAATCTATGAACTTCTTGTGTTTAGTGAGGGTACGCAGAGGAATTTTTGGTTCCCCTTTAACCCAGAGGTTGAGGCCATTTTCCCTCTTCCCATAGATATCATGAGTGCGAGACCATTTAATCTAGTTTCTAGAAAAAGATATAAAATCTTGGAATTTTACATCACCAATGAAAGGACTAGGGTTTTAATCCCTTTGTTATTCTAAGAAAAAGTTGTGCATATACAATTCACATGGAAAGTATTTAACATTATCATCTCGATGTTGGAAGTATTTAATTAAATTGGAAACAATATCAAATTCAATAGATTTTCTAGACCATACTACTTTGAATTTAAGCAATAAATTTCGCTCAAGCAAGAACACAACATAGCTTTTGGCTAGAAACTTGCAGGATAAGGCATTAGAGTAAATAGAGTAGACTTCTTTGATTTTCTCCAAAGCTTTCTGGAGTTGTCCTTGCACCATTTGTATTTTTCTTCACTGCCCCAAGCTCAAGATAGGTCTCATATTCAGTAATGGAAAGTGCTATGAACTTCTGTAATAGATCTTAGTGTTTTTTTCCAGGAAACTACTTCTCCTCGATACCCATTTATAACTTCCTTCTATTACTCCAATATTTTATTTAATGCATGGATGGTAACATCCATAATTAGTCGGTTATATGGTGGTACAACATCAGTCTGAGTGGATTTATTTATCAAAACCAACAATTATGTTTGACAGGATGCTTCGGCTGTCATTAGATTAAACCCTAACTCATTTTGGGTTTCTATATAAGCAGTAGGAATGTCATATGTTTGCATTTCGGTGGAAACAATGGAAATACCCTTTGTTTTTGTTTCAGCAAAAATGTAAGAATTTTCAGCCTAAACTCCAAATTTCCATGTTTCCTGCTTTTTTGTGTAATGTTTCTTACTGTTTCTAAGCCAGAGTTTAAGTTGCATCAACTTCTTTCGTAGCCTTTGATTCTTTTTATTAAGTATCCCTATTTCATGGGTGGTTTTATTTAATTTTCTTTCAATTAATTCTTTAGTTTTTGCAATCAAAATGGAAGGAATGATAGTGGTATTCTCAACCTCCTTATTTTCAGTTTCATTGATAGTGAGAAGAATGAAAAGGCCTGTAAGGCCCTTATTAGGTTGAAACATATCAGTAAGGTCATTTCCCATCCCTTGATGTTTGGGTGGTGGCTGAAATGCTTCCTTAGGGGGAAAGCCAGTTACCATTATCTTTTTTGTGGATTCTGATAACTGTTCTTAGGAAGAAAAATTCCCATCTTCCTCTGAGGACATTCTTCCTCTTGTACTTGAGGTGAATGTTGTTGTTCTTCCTGAATTTCAAAATATTTCTAGGGTACATTTTCCTTCAGAAATTTTGTGCTAGGTTTTGCTGAATTTCTCACCCTCGGTGATATCCTACGCTTAATAGGCACAGACACTAAAATAGATGCTATTCTCTTCTCAACTCTAGTCAATTTTGGTGGGCCTGAGGTTTGAGATGGTCTTGCGTGATCCTTTCAAATTTCGGTTGTGTAGGTTCCGTGGCATTTGTTTCAATAAAAAAATTCCCAAGTTATATGGGCTTGGTTCAATTATGTCATAACTGGTAACTTTATAAGGCCATGGTGACTAACTGTTGAATTATGATCCTTTACTTTACCAATTTTGTTAGCTCTTTCATGCAAAAGGGTATTTAAAAGAAAGGTAAATTTATGGTTACCTTCTGCCTTAGCGCTGGTAACATCTTCATATATCGTGGTAGTACTACATCGTACTAGCCTTTGGAGGTGATATACTTTTATACTATCTCTGCTAACTACTTCCATGGCTCTAGGAAGGGCATTGGATGATAGCCTTTCCCTTTTTGAACTAGTACTTCCCCAAGATCCATGAATGCCAGCATGGCACCTTGCAGCCCAGTGTGCCTATCCACCCATTTCTCTCCTTCAGTGGAGAGGCCTGCAACTTATGCTATAACTATTTCGTTCACTATTATTTTTCTTCCTATAACTATTGTTACTCCATGGTTTAAGTTATTGAGAAATTCCAGAGCGATGGAGTCATCAAATCCCTGTAGCTTGAAGAAATATTCAATCCAGCCTACTCGTTCCATAATTTGACATTCTTTTTCAGATACCCGTAGTTGAGTTGGTTTGTTCTGGATAGATTCTCCACCCATGCTTACATTTTTTTGCTTATGCATATAGAGCTTTAGAAGACAAGTTTGCAGAGAAATATAAATCTATAACAATGATCAAAATATAGCATATGTGAATAAATCGACTATAATGATTGGCCATCCTCGTTAAATGTGCCGTCAACATTTCATGAATGCGAAACTTCACTTCCCCCTAATGATGAGAAAGGTTGACCTCAACCATTAGTGATAGGAGACACTAACAGTGCATTAAATGCATTTAATTACCATAATTGGAGATGGGTGAATCTAGTACGTTCACTTGGTGTAATAATGAGGTGTATCAAGACTGATGTATACATATCTTTGTGGTGTTCGATGCATAAAGAGATAAGTCATGGGAAAAGAAATGTGTGCAATATATCACCTTTTATAATATATTATGTAATGATTATAGAAGGGTCCCTTTATAATAAAATAATATGCCTTATTGATAGATATGGATAAAAATCGTGTTCATGTAATGTTTGAATTACCACATTATTTAATATATAATATATTTCCATAGTACTTTTGCTAATTCCTCCTCTGTTCATTGAATAAGGAAAGTCAAAATCACTTAAGTATTGATGTGGTTATTCCAAATATACTTCAATACCATAGGTAAAGCCTTTTCTGCCAGTAGGTTTTCATAGCCTTGATAGGGTTTCCTTTTAACCTCTTGATATGCTAGTATCGTGTTCACTAAATTTTTTATCATTTTTTGAAAAAATTCCCCAAAATACCATTGTTCTGGTGTGGTGACCAGTTCGTAAAAATTCCATTCACCAGATCTTAGCAAAGTGAAGAATTCAACTCATGATGAGACCTCTTGTCATTTGATTTTTATGTCAAAGTTCATTACCTTGGCTTGGTGAACATAATAGGAATGTCATTGTGTCAAGTCCTATGAACATGGTAGGTCGGCTCATAATTATTCCTCCTATTCCTTTGAGAGAAAATTTAAATTTTATAAGTTGTTATGCCTATATATATTTTCATGTAAATTGGTGAATGAGGTGGCTCCTCACCTTCTTAATAGTTAAGGATTGCATAAGAAGCATTATGACAAGACTACCATATTAGGTTGTGATTTTGTTTCCACAAGTTTATGTTTTGAGGAAACCATCAATCCATATGGAGAAAACAAAAACTACTATGATGGTAATTAAGGTAATAGGTCATGAAAAAATTATGTTATTTATAATATCAAGATTTCTAGAATTTTTATTTTGATAGGGCCTTCCAATCAAATAAAATGTTCTTCATAAGGTAATGTTTAAAATAATATAATACGTGTCACCATGTTATAAAGAAATGCTTCGAAACAATAAATAAAATCACATAGTTGAAAAGGAACGGTAGTTTTAAACAAAGGAACAACAATTGTGTCTAAAATAATGGGAGTTTTTGTAACAAGTAATAGTAGCGGAGATGAATAAAAGCAACAGTTATGAAAAAGTGAAAAGCGACGGCAATGGAATGACAATTGTAACCAAAGGAACAACAATTGTGACTTCATAAATTGGCGGCGGCGAAACAATAAGTTGTGTTGAAGGGAACGAGAGACGTACCTAATGGAACAAAAGTTTTAAAAATGTAAATTGTGATTAAGGGAACACCAACTATAATAAAGGGAAAAACAATTTTTATGAAAGAGAAAAAAATTGTGACCAAAAGAACAATAGTGGAGAGGAAAATTATACTAAGTGGATGATAATTGTGCCCAAAAGAACAACGATTGTGATTAAAATAAATAACAGCTGTGCCTTGATGGAACAATGAGTTTTACTAGAATTAGAAATCCCTCTTCCCTTGGTTTCTTGGGATCAAACATAAAATAAAAATCAAATTCCACATAAAAATATATACATTATGTACAATACGCAAATACTTATTTTGAAATTTCAAGGAAATGTAGCCGCCGGGTTACTGCCTACCTATTTACATCCTGGAAATTATAATCAATACTTACCTCATGATAAAAAGACTCCTTTGTGAGTGGCCGACGATAATGTCGTAACCGATGTCCATTTTCCCAAAACAAGGTACCAGACCCATCAATGGTAGTCAGGGTCTCTGTAGCATTATCATGAACTTCGAAAATTTCATATGGTCCAAGATATCTCGTATGAATTTTTCTTGGAAACTCTTGAAATCTACAATCATACAACAATGCCCAGTCACCCTTTTGAAACTTCTTCTTTTTAATGAGATTATCATGCCACTTGGCCCTCTATTATTGGATAATAGTTGTGCCTTGCAAGGCCAAGAGGTGTGCATCATCCAATTCATTCAATTGTTGTAAGTGTTTCTTATGTGCTACTGTGAATTCCATTCCAACCTCTTGTGTGGTCTTAGGAGTCTTTATTTCAAACTCAATTGGAGAAATAGGTTCTTTGCCAAAAACAAGATGATATGGTGAGTGGCCTACAGTATTGCACCATGTTTTGCATCAAGCCCATAAGGCTTCTAGAAGTTAGTTTCCCAATTCTAGAGGTTTTCAGATACTGTCTTTGTAAAAATTCCTCTAGGACTTTAATAGTGCTATCTACTTGTCCATTTACCTGGGAGTGATATGGAGAAGTAACTCTATGATTAATGTGATAATTTTGGAGGGTGGCTGAAATATTATGAGCAGTAAATTGTGATCCTCCATCTGTTAGTACTTATCTAGGTAATTTTTACCACACGAAAAGTTCAAATAAGAAGCTAATCACTACTTCTTCCATGGCTTTTGGAAGGGCAGTTTCTTCCACCCATTTGGTCACATAATCTTCACATACAAGGATGTATTCTTTTTGGTTGGATGGTGGGTTAAAAGGTGCCACAAAATCTAATTCCCATCTCTCAAAAGGTTCTATTACCAATTGCGGCTGTAGAGGCATTTCGGCTGCTTGGCCAGGATGACTTATTCTTTGGAAACTATCACAGCTCTAGACATATTTTTTAGCGTCCTTAAATAACGTGGGCCAGTAATAGCCCATCTATAGTACCTTATGTCTAGTTCTACGATAAAAAAAATTCCCACCATAGGGTTCATCGTGGCAATCCTTCAAACTATCATATATTTCATCTTCTCTAATGCAACTACAAGTATGAAAATCAGAGCTTGTGTGGAAGAGATATCCATTGATCTAGGAAAATTGAGCATTGTGCTGAACAATTAGTTTCCTCTCTCGTGGTGACAAATGTGCTACAAATTTTACTACTGCTAGGTAATTCGTCACATCAAGATACCAGGTTTCCTTTACTGTCATGAAAAACAAATTTTCTTTTGATAATTGGTCATCCACAGGTCATGGATCAATTATTTTAGGGACATGGGACTAGAAATCTGCAACACAATTTTCCTTTCCTCGGCGATCCTTGATGGTAATATCAAATTCCGGTAATAACAACAACAATAGAGTCACCCAACCATTAGTAATAGTTTTGTTAGCCAAATATATAATAGAAGAATGATATGTGTACAGAAAAATTGGATATCATGTTATATAATGTCAAAATTTATTAATAGTATATATAATAGCTAAAAATTCCTTCTCTATCATTGTGTAACTTAATTCATCCGGTTTAAGATTTTTGCTGATATAGTAAATGACATATAGTTTCTTGTCTTCCTCTTGTCCAAGGACAACACCTAATACTATGTCTAATGCGTCCAAGGAAATATGGAAAGGCATATTCCAATTTGTTCCTCTCATTATCGAGGAAAACCAGTTTCTTAAGATATGCAAAAGAAACATCACATTTGTCAGTCTATTCAAACTCAACATTACCTATTAAGAAATACAATGGTGCAGCTGTTTTTGAGAAATTTTCTATAAATCTGTGATAATATCTAGTATATCCAAGGAAACTGTGTACCTTAGTTGGTGTACAGGGTATGGGTAACTTAAGAATTGCCTCGATATTTGTTGGATCCACCAGAATTCCTGCAACAAAAATATAATGTCCTAAAACTACACCTTCAATCATCATCATATGACGTTTTTCATGGCTAAGATAGAGTTTGGTAGGAATGCATCTTTCAAGCACTTTTTTCAAATTATTTAAAGCTTTATCAAATTCATCACCATATGGAGTAAATTCATCCATGTAAAATTTGAGTCCTTCATTAATCAAATCATACAAAATGCTCAAGATTTCCCTCTAAAAAGTGGCTCATGCATAACACAACCTAAAAGGTAAAACTCTATATGAAAATATTCCCCATGGGAAGGTAAATGTGGTTTTATCTTGATCTTTGGGAGCAATCTGGATTTGATTATAATCGTTGAAACCATCTAGGAAGGAGAAAAAATTCTTTACAACAAGAGTGTTGAGGATTTATTCTATAAATGGAAGGGGGAAATGGTCTCTATGGGTAGCCTTATTAATTTCTCTATAGTCTACACAAATTATCCACTTCCCATTTTTCTTGGGGACAACAACTAACAGAGAAACCCACTAGCTGTCTGAAATTGGATCTATAAAATTTACATCCAACAATTTTTGTAATTCCTTGTTTTACTATTTCCTTGAGATGTAGATTTAATCTTCTATGGAGATGCTAAATAGTGTGAGAATATTTCTATAAATAGATATGATGTGTACATAATTGTGGGTCAATTCCCTTCATATCTGAATACTCCTAGAAAAATCCTCTTTATATCTGCGAAGAATTTAGATTACTTTTTGTTGTTGTTGGTCATCCATATTAGCATTAATGTTAAGGGTTTTTCCTGCCTCAATTTCAATTGGTATGCTATTATGAACGACAGTCATGGGTATATGATTTTCATTTGTAATTTCTAATGGGTATTCTTGAGCCTCATTATCAAGTATTTCTTTTAGCATTTGACATGTTGGGTTCCCTATGGTGGTTGGTCTGTTAATGAAGCCATTAATTACTTTATCTTCTATTTTATTTTTAAGTTCAATGGCTCCATATACTGTAAGAGGGGAGTGCAAGTTTTCTTCTTGGTATACATGTGGGCATGTCCAGTAGTTTCCAATAGCTGGGTTGGGTTTAGAAGGAATATACAAGATGATATTTTTCATGGCATTTACCCTAATACTCATAATGTTTCCTATTTGGAAACCTATATATGTGTTTGTTGTTGCCAACCATGGACTCCCTAATATTAGAGGATTCCCATCCAATCTATTCCTTGGATTGATAATCAAAAGTCTACTAGGTATTTCTAGGACTCTACAGAGACAATAGTGTCTTCTAGAGTACCTTCAGGCTTGACTAGATCCCTGTCAAATAATTCTAATAAGTTTGAAGTTGGCTTCAAGGATGTGATGCCAAAAATCCTACAAACCTCATGATTCAAAATATTGATGGATGATACCAAAGAAGTTACAATACATTCAACCATTTTTTTCGCGCGCGCTTGCTCTGCATCTCCGGTGCTCGGCCCGGCCCGCTTGCTCTGAGCTCGGCGTAGCCTCCCGTCCTGAGTGACTCCTGTGAGAGACCCCGCCCCTGCGCCCTGTCTTCTTTGGAGATCGGTCTGCATCAGCGAATGGAGAACCTGCTTTGACCCTGCTCCTCATCTTCGACCATGACGTTAGAAGGTGATTCCCTCCCGCCTTCTGACCTTTAGGCCTTCCGTTCCCTTGTTGCAGATGCTAATAAGAGGCCGCCCTCGACCTCTCAGCTCAATTTTGTAAAAAAACTGGACAAAATCCCCACGGTGTCGCTCCCGGTGGACGATGCCTGCAGAAAAGCAATAAACCTGGCTGAGAGAGGACTCATCGGCCAGTTCACTGGGTTATGGCCTTCCCCAAAAGCAGTAGATGATTGGGTCAAGCGAAACTGGTCGCCACTAGTCAAGGAAGGAGTAAAAAGCCATTTTGTAGGAAAGGGTTTCTTCGTCTTCGTGTTCGACAGTGTGGAAGACCGAAGCCTGATCTTTAGAAACGGGCCATATTTCATGGGCCCCCAAGGGTTATATCTGAATAAATGGTCTCCAGATTTTGACCCTGCACAAGATGTGCCCACAGCTGTTCCCGTTTGGGTGCGTCTCCCGCACCTCCCTCTTCACTGCTGGAGCCAGAGCTCACTGCAAACCATCGGCAATGCCCTAGGCAGGTATATTGATCAGGCCCCGAGGAAGGACCAGTTCTCTTGCGCTCGCATCTGTGTGGAAGTCGATTTGGAGGTCGGACTCCCCGAAGCCATCAATCTCTCAGTGGCAGACTGGACGCACATTCAAGAACTCGATTACGAGCAATTGCCCTTTAAATGTCGACATTGCCATGAATACGGGCATTTTGCCAGATACTGTAAAAAAAAAAATGAGGAAATAGCAGAGAAAGAGAAAGGCGAACAGTGGAAGCAAGCAAAGAGAACAGCAAGCAATAGACAAAACAACAAAAGAAATGCAAAAGAGACAGGGACCAAAACAGGACAGGAAGGCGCAAGTAACCAAAACAGGGAAAGTAGGGAAGCTAACAGCAGTGCAGGAGATAAAAACCCATTCGAATCTCTTACTCCACCGACAGATCCTCCAGAGGCTGAGCAGGAAGATCCACCACAGCTGAATATTGCAGACAATGAAGTGCCAGGTAATACTCCAAACCAGGTTCCTAGCAATACTCCTTCTCCTTCATATGCTGACATTATTAAACAAAAAAAGAAGAGTTTAGAAAACATGGGGTCATCTGATGAAGAAACCTTCGAAAGGCCATCTAAAAAAGTGGGAAGAAGAACAAACAAGGAAACCAGGGAAGAAGAATCAGAAAGGCAGAAAACCCTAGGCAGTCAATCCACCATTGAAATGACTCTCGGGAGAAATACAAGACCAAGGGCGCCCAAGGGAGGAGGCCCCACCCCTTCAAGCGGTAAATGATGTAGATGGTCTCTTGGAATTGTAGGGGCCTGGGAAATCCCAATAAGGCAGATGCTATCAAAGATCTCCTGAAACTGGAATCCGTGGATATACTTATGCTCCAAGAGACCAAAATAGAAGGGGAAACCCTTCTAAACACTAGCTCAATGAAGTGGAAATATGATGCTGGAAAGGCTGTGAGTGCAAGAGGCTCGGCCGGTGGTATAGGTACCTTTTGGTCAAAAAACTCCTTCTCTTTAGAACGACACTCGGAGACCCAACATTGGATATATACAGAACTACGCCACATCGCAAGCAATCTCTCTCTTGCTCTGTTCAACATGTATGTTCCCGTCCATTATGATGAAAAGAGACAGTGCTGGAGGTCACTCCTGGATTACATAGAGCACATCAACCCCTCAAACATTGTCATAGGAGGTGACTTGAATATAATCCTAGACCCCAAAGAAAAAAGAGGAGGGATTTACTCAAGGGATCCCTTCCTCAACATGGTGGAAAATCTGATTCTGCAGTGGGACTTAATAGACTACAAACCAGTAAAAGGCAAATACACCTGGACCAATAACAGAGCAGGGGAAAACCATATCTCTACCAGGCTGGACATATTTCTTATCAGCAGCTCGTTAATGTTGGACAACAGGATTGTTTTCACCAAGATCCTCCCAAAGCTCACGTCGGATCATAAGCCAATACTCTTATGCTTGAAAGAAGAAGAAGATCTTGGTCCTCTCCCTTTTCGTTTCAGTCCTCTTTGGGCCGGAAAAGAAGGCTTCTTTGACACAGTCCAAACTGCATGGGGGATAGAGGTTTCTGGATCCCCAAGTTTTGTTTGGGAAAAAAAATTAAAAAAAACCAAAAAAGCTCTTAAGGAATGGATAAAGAACTCTATGAAAACCCCCACTAGACAGAGGAAGGAGGTTGTTCTTCTGCTGGAAGGTCTTCAATTCGAATTGGAGGAGAAAGATCCTTCTCCCACTGATTTAGCCAAGGAGAAAGCAGCCCAAAGGAATACATACAGCTCCTTCAGAAATGAAGAAGAGTACTGGCGTTTAAAATCTCGAAGTTTATGGCTTAAATCCGGGGACAGGAACACCACTTATTTCCATAGACAATGCAGGGCTCGCCTCTCTCGAAACCACATTGCAGAAATTACCTCCTCCAATGGCCAGGTGTATAAAGGTTACACTCAAATCAAAGAAGCAGCAGTAAATCATTTCCAAAATCTTCTTAGTGCAGAAAGTAACGAGAATGAGGAGGATGCATTAGAGTTTCTCTCCAACATTCCAAATCTAGTCAGCGAGGAAGATAATGAAACCCTGATAAGTCCAGTCACAGAAGAAGAGATTACCTCCATAGTCTGGTCCATGGAACCAGACAAAGCTCCAGGACCTGACGGGTTCTCAGTGCATTTCTATAGAATCTGTTGGGAGATAATCAAATTCGATCTCTTCAAAATGATAAGGGGATTCTTGAGGAAGGCAAAAGTTGGAGGCGGAATTAACTCCACCTTTCTCGCTTTAATCCCCAAGGAGACTAACCCTGGCTCCTTTGACAGATATAGGCTGATCTCTTTATGCAACTCATCTTACAAGATCGTGGCCAAGCTAATGGCTAATAGAATTAAGCCCCTCCTTCATAAACTCATCTCTCCGGCTCAAGGGGGATTTGTGGCTGGCAGACAGATTCTAGACAACGTCATCCAAGTTCAAGAAGCCCTGCATTCCAGCCATGCCCGGAAAGAACAAGGTATGATCATAAAACTGGACATGTGTAATGCTTTTGACAGAGTGAATCGTTCTTTTTTGTTCAGGGTTCTTGCTGCATTTGGTTTTAGTCAGGAATTTATTAACCTCATCAAAGCTTGCACTGAGAACATCTGGATCGCCCCAATGGTGAATGGAAGACCAGCAGACTTTTTCTTGGCCACTAGGGGATTGAGGCAGGGTTGCCCCCTCTCTCCCTTCCTATACATACTGATGGCGGATTCACTGAGCAGGAAGCTGACACAGGAGAAACAAACAGGCTCAATTCCTGGGATCAGAATTGTGCAAGGCATCGCTCCAGTGAACCACGCATTCTTCGCAGACGATTCACTTCTGCTTGGGGGAGCTTCCTTAAGAATTGCTAACACCTTCAAGATCATCCTTCAAAAGTTCTGTAAAATCTCAGGAGCGCTAATCAGTGAGAGAAAAAGCGCTGTATATGGCTGGAACACAGATCAAAACACAATTGAAAGGATCGCCAGAGAATTGGGGTTCAATGGCTATGCTGTCTGGGATAAAATTAAGTATCTAGGCCTTCCATTAACGATGGGATCCAATCGAAATCATTTATGGGAAGAGGTGATCTTCAAGTTTAAGAAAAAGATAACTGCGTGGGGTGGAATCTGGCTCTCAACAGGCGGCAAACTCACCCTTATATGCACTGTTCTGTCAGCATTGCCAACGTTTCAAGCCTCTCTGTTGTTGGCACCAAGTCAAATAGCAGATCGAATCTCCTGTCTGATGCGAAATTTTTTGTGGAATGGTGGGCGCGGCAACAGCAATCGTTTTCATCTTGTTAAATGGAATACAGTGAAGCGTCCTTTGAATGAAGGCGGACTTCAAATCCGAGACCCCCAACATTCCAACTTAGCCTTGGGGTGTAAGTTGCTGTGGCAGCTTCTAATCGAACCCTCCCACCCTGTCATCCAGATCTTTAAACGCAAGTATCTCAATAATCAATCGATTGCCAATTTCAATCCAGTGACTACACCCAGAGGAACGCAGGCATGGAAGCTCTGCAGCAAAGCAGTCAGTTTCTTCAGAATGCATCTTTATAAAATCCCAGGGAATGGGAAAAACACACTGCTGTGGAGAGATCAGATTATGGGCCATCCTCCTCTATCAGCAAACACTGAAATCGCAGAATTAAGAGCTTGGTTAAGCTCAAGAGGAATTCGAAGAATTGAGGATATAGCTGAATGGGATCACAAAGGCAATTGGCAGAGTTGGTCTCTGCCTGTCATCCCAGCGCACTTAAACAATCAGTTAAAAGTCCTTACAGCTGCAATCTCAGACTTTACACCAGTGCACAAGGACGAGGAAGACTCCTGGGGTTGGGGAAAGACCCGGGTATACACAGCCAGACAAGGATACCTGCAGCTGCAAGGTAAGAAGGATTCTTTGCATCCCGAAGCAGTGTGGAAACAGATTTGGGAAAATTTCAGCATTCCCAAGATTAATTTCTTTTCTTGGACTTTGTTTCACAACAAAATCCTTACTGGAGAAAATCTGAACAGAAGAAACATAGCCGGCCCCCATCGATGTGCTCTTTGCAAAAACGCACTGGAAACCTCTGATCATTTGTTTATTGAGTGTGAGTTTGCTCAGAAGGCCTGGTCTATCTTCTTGACTGGCCTGAGTGTGAGAACCCCCACAAACTGTTCGACCAGAGACATGTTCTCGTCATGGAAAGCTCGATACCCCTTCAGCATTGCAGACAAATCTCTTTGGCACAAGGTATGGATTGCAGCCCCAAAATACATATGTTGGAAGTTGTGGTTGGCTCGGAATGAAATTGTCTTTAACCAAAAAGAAACCACTGCAGATATCATAGCAGATCAGGCCAAGAAACTTCTATTAGAAACTCTGAGACACTCAAATGTCAAAGACGACAGCTCCCTTCGAAATGAAGAAAGGATCTGGCTTGATGGCTTCTCCCCCAAGCCTACACCTTCAGCATTCACTCATCCAAAACACAAAGAAAAATGGCAGATTAGAGATACGCTGGACAGTTTTCAGAAGTGGTGGAAAACACAAGGAAAATGCACCATCTTCTTTGACGGAGCCTCAAAAGGCAATCCAGGCAGGTCAGGGGCAGGAGGGGTTATTTATTTTGTCGAATGGGAAAAAATAGGCCTTCAGTTGGGGACTAGGGATAAAAACCAACAATCAGGCTGAAGTTCTCAGTCTATTAAAAGCTTGCCAGCTGGCTAGGAAAGAGAACCCAAGCGAAATTTTAGTGTTCGGAGACTCAGAGTTGCTGATAAAATCAATAATAAACAAGAAAGGGCTCAAGGATCCAGTGTTAAATAAACAGCTTGCAAGAGTGAACAGACTCCTGAAGGACTTCCCCTCAGCTCAAATCTTCCACATTCTCAGAGACCTAAACACAGAAGCAGACAGATTAGCAAACATAGGATGCACTCTTGAAATGAGCATGATCAGCTTAAATGCAGGAGAAGTGAACACGGCAAACATTCCCTAATAGGACAAGGAGTACATGTAAAAACAGTGAAATGCTTGATGCAGTGAACTGAAATGTTTGTTTTGGCTTTGGCCAACCCATCTCTATCAATAAAAATACCCGTTTCAGTTAAAAAAAAAAAAATTATTGATGGATGATCCTAAATATACCAGAGTATTTGGAAAGGTGAAAACATAAATTTAGACAATTACTACTGGGTTTCCTGGGTCATCATACTGGGCAGGTACCAGTTCTCCTGAAATGATGCTATATAATGTTCCTACAACATGAAATGTTGATGGGTATTTGGGTTTCCTCCCAGGTTTTTTATCAGATAATTCTTTGATTGTTTTATCATAGATTGGAACATCTCATATAGCCTAAAGGAGTGAAATATTTATGTACACGTTTTTTAATTCCCCTATAATATAAAAATCGGGATAGATAGTTGGTTTATTCACTGTGAGTATTTTGAGGAATGGAGGAGCAATAGTTGTAAGTTTATCAGAACCATATTGGTTGATTGCAATATTGGCAGGTTTGAAAATAGTTACAGTTGGAGGTTTTGCTACAGGCTGCTCCTCTATGTGAGCTTCTTTGTCTTCCAGTTCTTGGTTAGATTTTCCTTCTTCAGGGAAGACAATTAGCCCAGATATCAGTTGTAATTCATTACATTCAAGAGGATTTTCTTCAGGGTCCGTGCTTTCAATAATTTGAACATATTGAATCGATTTATTATTTGGATTAGGATTCAGTTGATCTGGTAATTATGGATGTATTGGGGATTGAGGGGTCAATTGTAGCTAAAATGGAGCTTGCAACAATGGTTGAGACTAGGGAATGGTCCCAACAGGCTGATTGATTGGTCCTATGGGGCGCTACCAGTTTTAAGGCCACATTGATTTTTGCGTGAGTGAATTAATCCATTATGAAGGATAGGGGTTATTGGATGCATTTTTCCATGATGGAGATGAATATTGTGAATTGGGACAGACAAGACCAGAAAATGGTTGATTCGACCATGTTGCTGGGGTATAAGGCTGAGATTTCCAAGTGGAGTTAAAATAAGGTTGTACCTACAATGCAGATCTAGGAATATGTTGTTGCATATTCTATCCTGAATAAAAAAAGATGGATCATGCGCCATACCTAAAGGATGGGCCTTCCATTATCATCTTTGTGGCATAAGATACGTTGGTTCTAGACCTTCCTCAGCTTCTTTGAACACATTTTTCAGCCCTGGAAGTTGTGTACATAGGTCTATCGGATGATGTTTGGTGAAAATAGTGCATGTCTAAACCGTATCCAGTGGGCATTCTCGTTGGATGTGTTTCTTTTGATAATGTGGAAAAAATATAGCTAAAGCTCATTCCGCCTTGGCTTGTTTCTGTCTGGCCTATAAAAAATCTAACTGTGTAGTTAATGTGCCCAAAATATTAGTCTTGAAATCTTCTAAAATATTATCAATTTCTGCTAGAGTTACACCTCCACTCAAGACTTTGCTATTTTGAGTGGGAGAGTCCCGAATTCCATATCTGGTCTGCGTACTTCCTTGTGAGCACCTCATACACAGTTTAAAAATATTATCATATTCTTCTTGAGAAATATCACCTTGTCCCATCAGATTGAGTTTTTCTATCCATTCATCTTTCATGCCTTCAATTAAATCATCTTTCAACACCTCCTTTGGCAAGGTGGTATAAGGTGATATCTATAGGTTGTACTAAAATATCTCATTGTATTTCTCTAAGTTTTCACTCTCCTTTGTAGTCATCTTAAAAAATTAATATTTTAATTCCCTAGATCGACAGTAATCCTGATATTTGGTAAGAAAAACATTTTCATCGCATCCCAATAGTCTATAGTACCTTCTCCTAATCCCATGAACCATCGTAAAGTTGCCCCCTTTAAGGTAGAAGGGAAAATTTTCATTTTCTAGGGATTAGTGGTGTAGTCATACCCTCTACACAAAACATTGAATTCAAATAAGAACACATCATGATCCTCTGAAGTCATCCCATGAAAAGTCAGAAGGCTTTACAATGGGATGTCTTTCATCAAAGCATTGGCCAATGGGTCGACTATAGGATATTCTAAGGTCGAGGTTTGGTTTTTGGGTACTACGTTTTCCATTTCGTCGAACATTTTCCAATAATTTTTAGGGATCTCATGGTCAGGAAGTATTATTTGAGGAGGGGTATTTTTATTGGTATTCAAATCTTGAGGGGGTTTCATTGCAATCCTTAGATTAGTAATTTCATATGCTTTTCTCTCAGTAGGAATCATAAGGGGTTCATGTATGGAAACTTGTGGATATGTCTCAATAGATCTTAATTCTATTACACTAATTTCTCCCTCCCCTTCTTTCAATTTAAAATAATTACCCTCATTGCTAATACAAGGACTAGATTTTTTAATGATTGTATCCTGAAAGCTTTTATTGAATCCTTTGGTTTTGTTGTGAATCTCAGCGTCAGCTGTAGTTGATGACTCTGTTGCTTTAGGGGAAATGGTATAGCCCTTCCTGGATACTGTTTGGGGACCTATTGATGCTTGAGACTCAAATTTTCAAATTATTTTGTCTGTGAAGGTCAATCTCCCAACATTCACCGGGTGTTGGGTTTTTGTGGTTTTTGATAAAGGTTTTTTTTCTATTACTACCTTGTTTTTATTCCTTTTCCTAGTCATACACACCTACATAAGTTTACTATATAAAACAAGGGTGGGCACTAGCACAAGCTCTTTGCTTGATGTGTGCATAGGTTCTTACCTTTCGTCCTCAATACACGACCCTTTAGAGAAACAATCTATCACTCTTTTGAAAACTTCCCTGACAACGACGTCGGCGAGAAAATTTTTTTTGGCATATGAAGGCTTGGTTGATATAGGAAGAAATACATAGTGTGATATCTTGAACCATAGAAGGCACAGAAAACAAGGTGCCAGGCAGCTTAGAATCATGAACACCGAATAGTGTTAGGATTCAAAGATGCAGGAACATCGAGATATGAAGGCTAAAATCATAGAATGGCAGGGCTTAGCAAGAAGCTAATGCGAGGTAGTTTTCTAAGGAGTGCCATGTTGAAGGTGTTGCTGCCAAATCATCTTTCAAAGTATAAAGAGTGAGTCTCTACTTTGTCCAAATTTATCCCCATATGATTAGGTTTAACAAGTCCAGAAGGGTAAATTCAGTGATATTTTCATGTTTATGGAGTCTGAAATATATTGTAAAAGACAACTCCAAGGGGGTACCTTTGCAATGGTTGATGACCGCGTGCGAAAAAGGGGTAATAGTATGCCCGACGTAGTTCCTTTTCCATAAGTTACTCCATTGTGTCCGAAAAAAGAGATAAACGTATGTTCAATGTACATCTACCTCATTTTGTTTATGAGTATGAGGAGATGAAGTAAACTCAATATTCTTTGCGAAGTTTTAACGAGTCTAATGAAGAAAAACTCGATACTCTTCATGAAATTTTAACGAGTCCCACGAAGGAAAACTCGGTGTCTTTTTTAGTTTTTAAAGAGCTATAAAAATATGGAAAATAATGGCTCATAATATTATTCATGGTTGTTTAACAAGCCCAAAGAAGGAAACTCGGGGTTTTTTCAGTTTTACGAGCTAGAAAACTTCCCTAAAAAGGAGGCTTGTTCTGGTTCAAGCATGGTAAATTCTATAGAGAAACAATGAAAATTAATCAGAGCATAGGTAACACCGATAAAATAATAGTTGCATCAATAAATTGTTGAAATTTACCAATTTCAATAACTAGTTGAGTGATTCATACCTCCAGAATTCCTATAAGAAGGACAAAGACCTTAATTTTCAATATTTGTGTTTGGTGAAAGAGCTCTAGAGTGTGAAAATGGGAAAAACTTCCACGCTTGATTGTGGACGATCTGGGAAAAAAATTTCGATTTTGTTTGTTCCAAGTAGGAGCTTAGGCCCTCATCTTGATTTACATTAGTGTTTCACATAGTTTGCTGGTCAAAAATTGATTTTTGGACAATCCATAGAAATTTTTGGCGACTAACGTGGTTTCCCGGTGGGAGGTCTGTGTTAAACACATTTCCCGTTAAGGGACAGTGCGTTATTACACTCTACTTGACACAAGGGGTCGCGTTAGCTGGCCAAACAAAATTAAAACACTAGTTTTCTTATGTTCTTAATGATTGAGACAGTATTTGATCCATGAAAAACTTGTATTGTGTAGGTACCAAGCTGTTACCATGAGTATCTGGTGCGAAAGAGAGCATGAGAAAGAGAAACAATTTTTTTTTACAAATCCGACATGCTTATTAGTTTTGCAAACATGAAAATTACTAAAGTATGCTAGACTCAAGATGAAGAAAGAGTGGAGGACCTTATAAGCTGGATCATCCAGTAGTGGGATGAACATCATCATGTATTCCGTATCGGGTGTCACGAGCTCTCGATAGAGAAAGAGGATGTATTTTTTCTCACCAAACTATCATGTAGAGGGTCAAGCCCCAACTTGATAGGATCTAGATTTTATCCCTGAACCATCGTGGGATTGATCCAAGCTCACTGCAAAAAAAAACAATGTGCTAGTGAGAAACAAGATACCTATAGCATGGATAGCCTCTAAAAAAATGAGGTCATTGTTGTGGATGATTATACTCTTGGTAGGAGCCAAGATTCAGCATGTGGCCACCAAGGCCCAGTTGTTTCTAGCGTTGGATTGTCTACAGCCACATATATTGGATTGGTGTGAAGGTTTTTTCCATCGTATTAGAGAAGAGTTGACAGTTTGCAAGACCTAGGCACAAAGAGATTTTGGGTATGGTACATTGATTGTCTCATTTATACTAGAGAGAGTGCCTGTGATGAGGCCTTGAATGATCATGGAAATTGCTGGACCGAGGGAGCCTAGACATGGTCGATGGTGTACCCTGATGCCTCCAACTGGAGAGGGTCCACTCCGACACTTCTTTGAAGATCCATTATATAAGTGGCTTAGTTTCCATGTCCTCATGATTGAGGATTATCCCTATGCTAGGATGAACCTTATGTTGGGGTTCCTATGTTTTGGCCAGGTTGACAGAGACCAAAAGATGAGACAACATAGAACCACTTTCAGACCTTAGGATCTAGCCCTCCTAGGTCCAGAGAGGGATCTCTCTATATGTATCAAAGGTTATGTCTTTGAGGCTTGGATGTTATGATTTTAGGCTAGTTATAGGCTCAGGGTTGTTGGTTTGATTGTTTATGTTTGGTTGGAGGGAATCAGGAAAAGAAGTACCAATATGAGACAAGGACGAGCAAAGAGGAAGCTTAGACAGAGGCATATAACTCGAAGAACATCAAAGCCATTGGGCTATGGAGTCAATAAAGGATTTATTTGTAATCAATGTGCAAGATTTCATTTGGGATAGTCATCTAGAGCATTTGGATCTTAAAGGATGATTGGTGGAATGGGACATTAAGGACAGAAAATGAAAGGAGGAGAACCAACCAACTCTGTCTATAGATCAGGCCAGAGGTCATTTAACTCCAGGCCTGCTTGGACAAAATTAAAGGCAGAGCAAGGGATCTTGGAAAGGTTAGCTGGTCGTGCAAATATCTTAATGGACAGGGCTAACAATAATCCCCAGTGTTCCCAAACCTTCCAGCTAAATCCTACCAAAAACATCTAAACATGGACTTCATCAATTCATACATCAGAGAGCAGGCAATATCATCCACTACACTAGTTAAATCAATTGAAATCAACATTCAGATACACATATAAGCAGAAAGCGTTGAGGTAGGGAGAGCAGGAAACATAGGGCACCTATCAAGGGTGAATCCTATATTATACTTATGTTGCCTACCAGTAGAAATGAAATGAAATGGAACTTAACATAAGAGAAAGTCAATCACAAATACAGAGAAAAAGGAAACATCACCAGCTGCTTTAGATCAGGATCCAAAGAAACATGCTTGTCATATTAAAAACAACACCAATCAGGTACATCATAGCTTATAGCTTGAACATTCAGTCTGAATACATCTAATCTCAGTCTATCTTACAATATACACAGAGAACTTATCTCAAATCAGAGCAATGCTTGCGTTTCACTGATTTCTCATCAACAACCATTACAATGTTTCCTTCTGTGCTTTATAGCAAAGGATGAACCTAAGATCGACTGAAGGAGTAGGTGCAAATTAAATGTATCATTAAACATAACAATGAATGCAGGGCCGAAACCCATCTTGCTTGACATGCTGTATATTTAATCTCTGCCACCTTCTTTGTGAGAGAATGATCTGCTCCAGATTTGATCTTGACATCTTTGGCTGAAGTACTCCTAGATAATTTGAACAAAATGAAATAAACTTCTAGGAAGGTCTGTCTCATAAATGTCTGACTGTTTTTTGAGCTGTAGTCTGGTGGAAATCTTTTCAGGGACATGGTGCATAAATAAGACAGTATGGGTGCCCGGTACCCGATATAGAGAAACATTCTGCTGACGAAAATCCTGATATTACTTTTTGCCTGCGCTCAGGATCCTTTGATCGATCCTCGGGGCCTGTAATCTGCTGCTTTGTCCTTTAAACTTCGGGTTAAAAGCTCAGAATCCTCATAAACTGGCTTTAATCTTCCTTTTTCTCTGCGCTGAAACATTCTGCCGCTCCATTTTCTTCTGACAGGTTAGCTCGGGTTTTAATGGTGATGGGAGATTCTCAGAGCTCGAAATCTTCCCTTTCCTTAATGTAAATCCCGTCAGCAACTTTCTTTGACAATTTTATGGCAGCGCCGACCCTCGGATTTAATTCTGCCTGCAACCTCTCCATTTAAAATGGTACGACAGAAACATGGAGAATTTCACTTCCAACAACCCTGTAAAACAACAACTGTGAAGAAATTCACGGATGTGAAGAGTGGAGGAGATGAAGACATACTGTGGATGTGGGAAATAGCCATGTGGATGGAAAACAGAGGAGCAAACATCACGAAATGATAAAACAAGCTCTGGTGGAGGTTTAATGATCTGCAGAGTGAAAACGCATGAAAAACATTAAAAAATGCGAGAAAGGGGCATTATATGTGACGGAATGGTTGACGGGTATGGAACATGCATGTGGGGCTGACGTGGCGCGATGAGGTGACAGGGCGAGGTGAGAGACCATGGAATGGTCAAAAACGCATGGACAGATCTGGGTCGTCGATCGGGCGGAGATCGACGGCAGGGAATGGCGAACCCGCGAACCCGATGGACGAGCATTAAATGGTGAGCATCTTCGGGAGATGACAGTCGTTGGATTTAGCACGTAGGATCGGATGACGATGATTGATTCCGCTACCTGTCTATCATCTGAATGATAATGCATGAAATAGAAGCAGTTTCAGGATCGTACAGGGGACGCGTGTCGACAGACGTGTGGAATCGCTAGGTTTCGGATGAATACCGCCAGCTCGCAGATGGTGGTGTGGAAAAACCACGTGGGTTTGGAACAGTGCAAGCGGGGTCCACTATTTCGGGCGTGCTCCGCGCCGTCGGATCCAGATCTTAACGGATGGCGGAGATTCATCGATCAAACAAAATGTATAAAAACCCACAAATGCACATTTGTAAAGGTTTTCAGATGATTTTTCGCGCGGAGGAAGGGTTGGAGAGGCTAAGCGCCTAGCGGGTTTGGCGAGTGGTCACGGCGCGGGGGCGTATGGACGGAAAGGGTGCGGGGGCTGATGGCAAAAGGGGCTAGGGCCCAAACTCATAAATTTCACCATTTTAACTCATTTTGAATGCAATTTCAGGCCCAATGGAGGTAACGATAGAGGAATGAAAGGTAGAAAGGGCTAAACCAAGGGCAGGAATAGGATTTAGAGGGGATTTTGGGCACGAATAAGGGAAATATTGAGTGAGGAAGGGGACTTTGACCAAAGGGAGAGGTGACAAAGAATGTTGGCATTTGCAGGGGTATAAAGGGCAATAATGGGCTTTTTTGAGGAATGAATCAGCAGAGGAACCATATGTTAGGCACAACACACAAAGACTCCAAGGAGGATAAAATTTCAAGGGAAAGGCATTCCTTGGAGGCTTCAGAGCAACCTAGCCCCCAGCTTGCTTGTCAAGAATTTCATAGGGGGGCTAACACCTTACAGGAGATCCGAAGCTGATATTTCCACCTGGCACTCAGTGAGGGCTAATACGTAAGATGAGCGAATAGTGCACAAGTATTTTTTGTCTTTTGAATTTTTATGCAATTTTTTTTGTTTAATGGGTGAATTGTTTTTTGACATGAAGCATGTTATTGACACATATGTGGCACCTATATGACTAGTTGTAGCCCCTCATTATGCATGGCAAGGAATGTAGCTACCTGGGGCTCGGGCAGCAACAGAGGCCGCAAGAGCCGCCGAAGAGGGAGATGACACATAGAGTCTGCACATGGTTTCTAGGAACCTCGAAGTTTTGAGCATGGTTGTTCTGCCTCTTCCCATGAAGGAGATCCCAGTTCATCTGTAGCAACACACAGTGGGTGTGTCAGAGATATTTTTGGTGCCTCTGAGGAGGTTAGCTAAGGCAGTTATCTGCTATCATGAGCAACAGACTCAACATGAGTAGGACTAGATGTGTAGATATCATGTCGAGGCTTAGAAAAGCCATTTTTTGTATAAAACACACATGTTTTGAATAGTTTTTTGACGTAACCAACTGGACACGACATATATATATACATACACATTTTTGCAATTTTGATGTTGTATTTTTTAATTTTTATGTAATTTTTTATGATGAAAAACATGTACATTCATGCATGATTCTTTCTATAGTAAATGTGACAAATGCCAATCCAATACATATTTTTCTAAAAAATCAGCTAATGCATCAGATTCTCTAGGAATGTGTTCAAAAGAAATAAATTAAAATTGACGTTCTAGAAGTTGTAACTTTAAGTAATAACATAATGAGAGAGGATTTTGGATGTGGTAATGATTGTTAAAATGCATAACGATTAGCTGGGAATCTAACTAGACCACCAGATTGGATATGACGTGAGACATGGTTTCAGTGAGGAGCTGAATAACCGACAAATACTCAGCAATATTGTTAGTGGCATCGCCAAGGAATATTCCCCCAGAACCAATTAGTTCCGACTCAGGTGTGTAGAGGACCCTACAAGCAGGTGATGCAATGTGTCATGTGTGACGATTGGCACCATCCACATATCCAACATATGGTAAGGGTGACAAAGAAATCTGTGTAAAACAAGAGAGTTTGTATGAGAAAAATACTCAAAAACCAAAATATTCCAGACATACCAAAAAAATACAAAACTTATATACATAAAATTACAAAGGAAATGCCCAGTAAAATACAAGGTGAAATTCTTCTTCAGATAGAGCCCATTGCAAGGCTCAACAAGCGGGATTCCATTATAGTCCTGAAGTTAATAGGCTCCTTTAGAAAGAACCTTTGTGACGACATATGGACTGATCCATGATGGTTGAAGTGTTCCTACCCCCAAGAGGTCATGTTTCTCATCATAGAGTAGAATGAGATCACCATCTTGGAAAGAACAAGGCTTGACAGATTTTTCGTATTGAGCTTTAACTCAGCACTTGTGGGCTTCGAGGACCTGTGTGGCATCTCGATGAGTTTCATCCAACTGATTGAGTGAAATAAAGCACTCTTATTTAGAAGTAGTGTCAGGTAGGAGTTCAACAACCAATTTAAGTGATGAAATCCCACACTCAATTGGAATAATTGCTTCCAAACTGTATGCTAACTTGAATGGCATGAAGCCTATAGCAGTTTTAACTAATGTTCAGTATGCCCATAATGCATAGTATAGTTTTCGATGCCACGTGGTTTTATGGTTTCCATATAACTGACGATTCATGGTCTTGACGACGCCATTTAGGGCTTCAACTTGACTATTAGCTTGCAGATAGTAGGAAAAAGAATGATCTTGTCGAAAACCTAGCAAGGAATTTAAATCCATCATAATTTGGTTCTGAAAATGAGAACAATGATCTGTGACAATCGAGCGGCGTACACTGAATTGGAAGATAACCTGATTGAAGAGGAAAAGAGCAGCGATTTCTCCATCATCCCAAAAAGTGGGAATGGCTTCAACCCATTTAGTGAAATAGTTGACCACAAATTTAATGTAGTTGTGTACATTAGTAGAAGTGGGATTACATGTTACGAAATTTATTCCCCATTTGGTGAAAGGACCGATGGAAATGACCAAATGCAGAGGGGCAGGATGGGCATGCATTTTCTTAGTAAATTTGACATAGATGGCACTTCTGGACCATAGTAACGCAATATTTAAACAAATTGGGCCACTAGTATCTTGCACGCAAGATTTTCTGGGCACTAGCTATGCCTGAAATATGACCGCTGCACAGCCCGACATGTAAACAGTTTAAAACGTGTTCTGTCTCACTAAGGCTGAGACAATGTCGAAGACCTGTATCGACACCATGATGATATAGAGTATTGTTCAGCACAAGATAGTGTTTCTCTTTGTGATGAATTCAACAACGGTCGTCTGACGTTATATTTGGGTAGAACCATTGAGTTTGGAGGTATATAAGAATTTTCCCGTACCAAGGATCAATATAGTCAACTAGGTATACTGATTCATCTGGAAATTGATTATGAGCTATTTCTTCTGGGTCAACTCTGAGAATATCCAACACTAATTCGATGAAGAATAGATATTTCTTATATTTTGCAGCAACGAAAACCAATTCAAATTGTTGGAGGATTACAATCCTTTTGGAATATTTTCCTCCAATGATCTATCAAGATAGGATATGTCTCATGGGATTCTCCAAATCAATGATGATATTCTACCGCAACAGTATATAATGTCAGAGGTGGCTGATAGCAAAGAAAACGACTAAAGATAGTTTCTCCACATGTGAATATCGCAATTGAAGTCCAGGAAGAGCTTTCGAAAGATAATAGATCATATTCTCACTATCGTCATCATGAAATTGAACCAAAACCATTCCTAGGGAGGATGGTGAGGCTGCTAGGTAGAGGAGAAAGTCGCGCAAATAGTTGGGGGCACTACGAAGTCAGGTGGAAATGAGTGCTCATTTCACGGTGTCGAACAAAATTTGAGCTTGATCATCCCATAGATACGATACATGTTCCTTGACTAAGCACATAAAGCCTTTCGTCATCTCGGCATAGTTTACAATGAAGCTACGTAAGAAGTTTTCCTTCCCTTGAAAATGTTGGAGCTATAAGATAGATTGTGCCGCATGTAATTCAATAATTTCCCTTACCTTATCGAGATCAACCCTAATCTCATGCTTGGAGACAATGAATCCAAGAAGTTGTCCAGACTCAAAAAAATACACATTTATGTAGATTCAGATGGATGTTGTAGAACCTACACCTAGTGAATATTTCTCTAAGATGAGCAAGGTGTTGAGTTCATTTCTTGGAATGAGCAGGAAGATCATCCAAGTAATCTTGAACAATGTGTCTGCTATCATGAAATGCATAGTCCGTGGTCCTTTGAAATGTGGCTCCCGAATTCTTAAGTCTGAATGGGAGTTTTCAATACGCAAATGTGCCCCAAGGACAAATGAAGGTGGTTTTATGTTGTTAATCCTTTTTAATCACATTCTGGTTATACCCCGAAAATCAATCCATAAAGGAGAAAATTCGCATCCGACACAACTGTCTATAATCTGATCTATAAACAGAGTAGGATAATTGTCTTTTGCACATGCGGTATTCATATCATGATAATCAACACAAAATCATATGGTTCCTTGTTTCTTATGTACGGGAACCATATTGGATACTCATTCTAATAAAGGAATGGGATAGATGAAACCAATGTGTAAGAGTTTTTCGACTCCTTTCTTGATAGTTGTTTCTTTGTGAGGATGGATAGGTCAGAGCCTCTACTGGATAGGCTTAGAATTGTCATAAATCTTGATTTATTTCTCCAATATAGAAGGATCTATTTCAGGAATTTCATATTAAGACCAAGCGAAAACATCGCAAAAATCCTTAAAAAGGGATGTGAAGTGTGCAATTTCCTCCGAGCTGCAATCTGCTCCAATCTGTATATTTTCCACGATACCTATTTTGACCGAGATATCTATTTGCATAGTCTTAAAAATATTTCCCATGTTTCCTTCCACATCGATAGTTTTAATAGTCGTATATGCGGATGGAACGATCTCAGGTGGGTCAAAAGGTGGGATTTGCATAGTGGACACGTCTGAATCAGACATTGAAGCGCTATGGTGAAAATCATCCCATAGTCATTATTCTAGAGAAATAATCTCTCGAATAGCTTCGACTGAAGGTAGGACTTCATCGAGGAGATATTTAGAAGGAACTGTGTTGGGAGAGAGTGTAGTACCCTTGGTCAAGACCAAAGCAGTGGAGGGTTCAAATGCTAATTGGATGCCTTGATCAACCAACTCAGTCTGTGAAAGTGTCATATGCTCTCCATAGGAATCAATTTATGAAGGTGTCGTTAGAATGCGGGGGTCATTAGATCCATTCGAGATGGTGGATATCATTGAAACTGTTTGTGGAACCTCAGGAAACGGGAGAGGAAAACAACCCATAAGGTAAGATGCCTTCAGAATACTGGTACCAATGTTGACGTAAGAGTCAGGGACTCATCCTACTAGGGGAACAATGCTGCTAGGTAATGTGGAATAATCCATTGTGTAGAAGGGTAAATGGTCCATTGTAACTACCTTCCCATCCAAAGGAAAGAGGATGCTTCGAAAAACTGAAGAGACAATGTCAGTCATGGCATAAGACCAACTGTGGCCCAAAAGGAGATTATAGTCGAGATGACGATCTATGACTTCAGTGTCCACAGCTATCATTTTTCCACTAAGAGTAATAGGGTAGCTATAAAGGTGGCCTTTTGGGAGGAAGGTGTGGCCATCGAAGGCTTTTAGGGAATTTGACGATGGAGACAGAGCTGGAGAACCCAAAGAGAGCCAACATGCAACTGACATTACGTAGGTCAAAGCACCTTCGTCTATGACAGTGCGATGGATTGGCCTGCCTTTTGACACAACTTGAACTTGGAAAGAAATCTTATGGGAAAGGCGATGTTTTAATTTTTCCATGTCAAATATGTTTATCATAGAATCTTGGGGGTCAATTCCACCAATGGCCGAAAGAAGAGCTTTCCTTTGCACTGGGTAGGTTTGCAACACTTCAAGTGCAAACATAGCTGACGATTCTTGCGCTAAGTCTTCTACAATGATGCAGTTTTGGGCAGCACGTGGAGAGGTGTTGTGAGTCATGCGCCGAAGGGTCCCTTTAGGGGGATGAATGACAGGATCAACAACAGGCCTTTCGATATGAAGATTGTTGGGTGGCAGTGGATTTGAACTCGAAGCAGATTTGTGAGCATCATCGATTATATTTCCATACATTTTGGCTTGATTTTGGATTTCAATAGTATCCATGCCATAAATGGCAGATGATCCTTCACAGGAAGGATGAGAACCACCATTTCCCCCTTGCAGGGGTTGTACTGGGTTTGTAATAAGATTTTTTTGTTGTTGCGGACTAGGGAAATGTTTGTGTAGGAAAATAGGGGTCCTCCCAGTATCCTTTTACATCATGAAATATGTGCATTCCTGAAGTCGAGGAAATTTATATGTCAAGTGGTCCTCCGCACAAATTTTTCAAGGGAATTTGATAGTTTTGTCATTCCTTTTGTCAATTTTAGCAGCATTTCTCTGATTTGGATTATTCTGTGTGTTGGGTTGCTCTTCAGAAGGAGTGGTATTTTTCTTTTTCTTCTCATTCTTACTTCTATGTTTTTGTGTAAATTGCACAAGTTTTACCTCAGCAGTGGGAAGAACAACCGATTCGGTAGCGGCGGTGGTAGCCGAAGATGGATGGGAAGCATGCCCATTGAGTTGTTTTATAGCAACACTAGAATTTGGGCCAACGAGGCCATTGGCATGTGCCCCAGGTTTTTGAGTAGCGGGAGCATTATAATTTCTAGGGGCATTAGGGATAAATCATACAACATTCCAGACAAAGGGAGGAAGGAGCAACTTACAAAACCAGTCTGATAATAGATGATCTGGGATTATCACTTTTACTAGCCTTCGCCTACGTCTCCATTCATGAATGTGATCGAAGATGTGGGTGGTGTTGTATTGGCGCAGCATGGTTATAAGTTCCATTTCGGTTTCATATCAGTTAGGGAGCTGGATTTTTTTGACAGATTTCTTTGCTAAGGCTTCAAAAATATTGACAGTAGCTTGTGGTAAATCAATGTACCATTTGGTAGTTTTTCTTGTGAGGGTGTAAGGAAATAGCATGAGCAGGATACTATCATCCACCATGGAATTAAGAAAAAACCATAGATGATAGGTGCTGACATGTGTGGCTTGATCATCCCCTTCTTTCCCTTCAAACTTAGGGATATCTGAAGGAATCTTATACGGTATAGGAGGCAAAAGTGGGTTATGATTGATGGGATCGTTGGTCAATTTATACACATCAGGGATGTCTAAAGTATCCAAAAATGGAAATTTCATTGTTTCCCTTGAGTATAACCAAGGAGGTGTTGGTTGACCAATTGGATTGTAGGGTCTGCCCATCAAAGTGTTCCCAACAGGATATGCAAGACTCATCTGATAATAGTTTCCAGATAATGGAGGTGTATAGATGTAAGGTTGTTGTCCATAAGGGTAATTACACTGCAAACAAAATTTTGGTTCCCCCTAGGGTAATAGTTTCCCCCTTGCCCCAATTGAGGTTGGTGAAGGGTTTCCCATATAGACGCCATAGATTTTTCTTGTGGCATACTACTAGCCGCATAATATACCATTATAATAGACCCTACACCATAACGTTGACCACTAAGAGGAATTGGATTAACAATGGATGGACCTGGTTGTCCCATAGAATGGAGGGGTACAGAAGTGCCCCCTGACATGTAAGTGTTGGTAACACTACCCCCTGGCATAGAGGCCAAGGGGTTCAAAATCAATAAGGGATTCCAACCAAAAGGGTTATTAAAGGGAACCATGGTAGCCCCACTAATAGAAGTGGTAGCCGAAAGTCTAGGAGAAAACATGAAAGGAGCAGAGACCGGAGAGTTCAGAGTTCCACTCACAGATGTTGTGACCAAGTTGCTGGGACCAGGCATATTCTGGATATTAGGGTTTCTAGTCAGCTACGAAGAACTAAAAACTGGAGGGGGAGGTGGTGGTGGAACCGAGTTGGCTACAAAAGGCAACAACCCATTTTTCACTGGTTGTGTATTGGATGTGTCCATCTGAAGACATGGCAGGTACTGGGGCTACCTGAATCAACACCGGCCTTGAAGGTTTAGTGATAGGGGGATTATAAGGATGCACAAATCCTTCCATGAAAGGATCCTTAGTCAACGTCGTATCTTGAGGATAAATGTGTGAAACAAGGGTAAAAAATGGACACTATTCTTCTGAAGAAGACTTTGGATCATCGAGACTCGAAAAATCCTCTAGTTTCAATGGAGAAATGCATGTTTGATGTTTAGAAAGAAGACAAGGGTCGAAGGACGCCATGATTACCAATAAATTTTATTAATATTTTAATGTGATATATTAATAAGTCCTAGTGATAGTAGAATAAAACACTTAAAAAAAGAGAACCCTAAGGTCAATCAATCAAGCAGCTAGAGGGGAAATACCCTGTCTAAGAACTACCGTTCGTTGGAGATGAAACCCAGTATAATAATAGAAAACAGAGAGAGATGATCATATGTACTATTACGGTTACTCTTGAGCTTCACACAAACCTCAGATAATGGGGCCAAGAACTCTCGTGAAGACGAGTACCCTCCCAAAAACCAAATACAGGGTAGGTATGCCTGTGTTAGGTACTAGGGCAGCCTGACCCAGTCACCTTGTGTACATCCCTACAAGTATGGGAACTATGGTTACCTCAAATCAAAAACACTACTAGGGGGTCACGGTCATAGACAACACACTGTATGGGCAGAACACCTAGATCCCCGATCCAGTTTCGACATCCCCGAGGGGAACCCAAATTCATAGAATGACCACTAGATATGTGAGTGAAGGCAGGCTACCTTCTCACACACATCAATTTTTTCTCACGCTTAACTCCATTATGAGTGGAACGACCCCAATAGTATGAGTGCAACAATATTTTCACTCTTTAATGACACTAGTCTAAAGTTTTGTGATCTTCGGTATGTTTCTCACTCTTCCTATCCCAAGATCCTAGCTTGTACTAATATTTGTGTAAGCTCACAAAAGAGTTATTGATTTATTTTATTAAGCGCTTAATTTTACTGTACTTGCATTTAAGTCTACGGAGGATGATTGGACATATGAAGTTTATGAAACACTGACACAAGCCATGTATAAAATTATTTTTAAATTCAATTCAATGAAAGGGTTACTTCTACAAGAACAATTTTTTAATACATCCATGCAACAAAAAACATCCAATAATTCAGTTCAGCCTATGAAATATATAGATACCAATGCTCACTAAAAGATATTTAACCCAATAATTTACAGAATGAAATCAACTATATCAGAAAAACTATTTTTTTTCTTTCATAAAGTAAATGCAACTAGGTTAACTTTTCAAAAAGAAAAACTAATCTTCTAACAAGAAACCAAGCACAAAGATCCCATTTACAAGAGCCAGACTGACAGCCAACAACTCAACAGTAAGGGAAATCATAGAAATGGTGAGATAGCTAATTTTAGGTTGAGTAATGCTACCTAGCAAAGGGTACAATGTGTTAATAGCAGGACTAGCGCACTGTTCTCAAGCAAGAGTTGTGTTATAACGCTCTAAACCACAAACAGGGGGTGCGTTACTGAGGATAAATTGAAAATTATGGTCAAGTAAGGTATGTTCTATATAATGTGAGCAGATGAATGGTCAGAAAGGGATGTGATAAGAATGGGAAGTGATAGAGGGAAATAACCAAGAGTTCAGAAATGTAAAATTGGGAAATAAGGATTAGTCCCCATCGGAGTCGCAAATTCTTCTTGGGGGTAAAATTCACAGGTGTTAGCTGGAGTAAGATCCCCCTCGGGCCTTCCTGGGACCCAAGACATACATTCAGATTAGCTGCAACATTCACAAACACAATACATGCATGTTAATACTAGTACATGTTTGAAAAAGTGAGTTAGAGAAGGATTACCTCAATGTGTAGTGCCGATCTGTTGGAGAGATCAGTGCAACATGGTGAAATTCCTCCTCACGAGCTCCATGTTCAAATCCTATAAGCAAACAATGAACTAGTGTAATATTCACAGTGTTATCACAATAAACAATCAACACAAGTATATAATTAAACAATAAATCATATGTCTAAGCCACTTATAACTTGTATCACTAATTAATAAATAAATAGATGTAATTGTAAGACACCAAGTGGACAAAGTAGAGGTAGTTCTATTATATAAAAGAAGTAATATTACAACCATCATTTTGGCCAAGCTTCCCTCAGTCCTCCGACTCCAAGCTCTCTCTCCTCAATATCCTAGTGTGACAATGCTTACGAAAATAGTTCTCAATGAACCAAGCCAACCATGAAACCTCACACTAAAAAAATTTCACTCCTCACACAATCAACCTTTCGACCTTTGACAATGAGCCCTTGCCTCCAATTTATAAGAGTTTGGGAGGATCAACCTTGTCATTCTTCTCCATTAGTTTGATTAAGGAAAAATCAATGATGTTTCCATGATTTTCTAGCTTTTTCCCTATTTGGATGCTTAGTTGGGTTTAGAAATGTCCAATCAGAGGCCTTCATCGCAATTTTCTAGCTTTTTGGACTGACTCCTTGAGAAAAAGCCGGAAATGTCAGTTAGTTACTGCGGAATTTGTCCCTTATTCTTCATGAAACATGGGTAACGCTGCCCTTTAGGCAAATCAAAGCATTAACCTAGGAACTAACGCTCCCTACAGGAGGAAGGGAAGCATTATAACTTGGCCTAGCAGTTTATGGGGTGTGTTACCTTGGAAAAATAGGTCTTTATCTAGGTAAAAATTATTCCTTCCATGTGTCCTCCTCTGAGCTGATGATGAGTTCATTTGTAGTATAACACATGTAACAACAATTTATATATCATGCACATCAAAAACATGTAGCCTAATCATCAAGCTAGCTATCATACAACAATAATTTAACCTATAACATGATCACCAACAACATATAAGTTATCTAACATAAAAAAAAATAGTATTGCATACCACCACAGGTTTATATCATTCATGACTATCTGACACATCTACATATAACCGCACCAATAAACCAGCATATAAAATGTATGTCAACATAACATCGATATAATGAAAGGAATACTCATGATCATAATGTATATAAGATTCCTTAACCTACATGCCCAACATCCAAACCTATATGACAACATGCTCTTGCCACGAGGTCCAATGCTGCAACTTCACTTTGATGATATGGATCTCCTTATATATCTTCGCCAACACACTAGCATCATAACATACCAATATCATCATGATGACCTAATTGCATACAATTACCTTATGCACAACAGCCTCAATCAAACCAATGCAAACTTGACCATTTTCACCCACTTGACATGTACAACCAATCATGAAATACCAATGCATGTCCCACATATAGCATCACACAAGAAAGCATACAAGGACACTAAATAAGAAAGACAAATATGTGACCTAACATAAACAAGCAATGCATACAAAACATGTAGAAACGTGTAATAAAGCACACACATTCAATACATAAGCATGTGATACACATAACCAGTCATACACACATGATGACACATGTACTAACGACACCAAAAACTTCGCCATGGTAAAATCACTGTAACAATGAACAAAGCCATGTGTAGGGAACAATCACACATAGACCACAAGCATACTACACATGCATGCAACCAACATAAACACATGATAAACACACCATCCATCCAATCCAAGAGTTGAACTTGGCTCTGATAGCACTCTGTAAAACCCTCGTCCCACATCTACCCAAGTAACTGGCCAACCAGGGTAAACATGCGATGAGAGGCTACTATAAAGATATTCAACCTCCTATATGACCTTAAGGAAGTATAACTAACAGAAAACACATCCTACAGACCTTGTACAACATCCACAACACCCTCAACATGTAACCCAGCCACTCAAGCCTCTTACCCTCGGGTCACACTGACATTTTGACCCCCTTTGAGCCATAGCAGCATGCATAACACTGCATTTAAGGGGCTATGATGCTATAGCTGTGGGCAAAACACTGCATGTCAGTGCCCAGGGCCCCAAAAACCTAGTTTTGTGCCTACATCTCCGGGATTTGAGCCACCTTTTCAAGCCCAGAGCCTAGGTCACTGCCTATAACTTCATGAAAACTTAGAGGATGATAAATAGCATTAGAACACTAATATGGAAGCAATCACACCAATAATAACTCATCTAGACTCCTCCTAGACATCACACGAATTTTTTCAAACATCTCATAAAAATTTAATCTAAAAGTGTAAGCCACAGATCTAAGAATAAGGATCTCATGCTTATCTGAGAATCGCTAAGAATAATTGACCCCTTAACTCATTAGCTGCAATACAATCTATTTGACCATAGATACATTTTACATTCATTCAAAAGTAAAAACATGGAGAGAGACACACCTCATCGTTGTCACAATACATGATTATAACTAGCATTGTACCAATAGAAATACCATGGATGCATCAGCAATAGAATCCATATATAAGCTAGTGCATATACATATAAAATACCAAGGAAATGAACCTTTCATTAATGAATGTAAAATCCAAACCGAGATGGGACTTCCATGTTTCACCAGGCCATAGACATGGTTTGGCCAAATCTCACTTCATCAAGTCACCCCCATGCCATATTCCAAGCATGAATGTGGGACTTCATCAAACACATCAATTAAAATCAATTTAGGGATTCTAGAGGCCAAACAACCTCAACCCTCAACCTTTGGTTCCACCTCATGGTCGAACATCACAACCATCATGTATTTGTCTCTACCCAAGTTGTTCAAGGGATATAGAGTGTTTGTTCCAGCCAGGGCTTCCAGGACTACTAAGAAAACCCCAACTGTTATAGGGCTTCCAGAGCATTTGTCCAACCAGGGCTTACATGACTATTAACTTGTAGAAATTTTATAGAAAATTATATATCAATGGATTCAATCCAATATTGGGATGTAATAAAACAAGATAATTAATCCTTCTACAATATTTGTAGAATATAAGACACGATCTCTCAATCACACACAAGTAAGAGAAAGAAATAAATAAATCACACGACACAAGATGTTCTTGGGGAAAGTAACTACTAAAAACCCCGCTATCATATATTGTATAAAGTCAATGAATCATGAAACAATACAATTTTTTCTCACATCGAGAAAATCCTACACTCTCCTCAATATCTCACTCTGAACCTGCTGAAAACTAGCTCGCAATTCTCAGGAAAAATGGACAAACACTTAGCCAATTCTCAGCCTCTACTAAGCCCAACCTTTCTCATGCAATCCCTAGGGAAATAAATCCCTATGAAATAGGAAATTCAACCTTCCTTGATTGCACAATCCATCATGGCCTTCTTGTAATTTTATAATTGCACCCAGTAAATTTTCCAATAATACAACTGATAGTTATCTTCCCTTTAACCTTTGTCTTGTTGAGATTGCAACAAGATTATGAGCTTAGTGAAAAGAGTCGCCTTCACTAAGTGGGCCCGCAGGCTATTTTTGGTGCAAGTATATTTTTAGACATGGCAATCATATTCTATGAGTTGCAGGATGTTATTTGTGGATGGTTATCGTTGGAAAAACATGGACTCATTAGATGAGATACAGAGGAATCTATTTAGATTTCCAGTCTAAAAATAGATATGTCGAATATTATTAGCTCTTAATAATATTTGGACTATAAACATTAACTTATTCTCTTGGAGCACTTCAGTTAAGTGCACAGATGTGGCACAAGAGCTGACAGAATGAATTATTCTATTCCTGAGGGTTAAGTGGAGCTATTGCATGGAGCCTTTAGTTAAAACTCATGTGACAGATTTTGGTGGAGTTATTGAGGTAGTTGGTGAGGTTGTGTTCAGTTTAACTCAGTTAGACACAGTTAAGATAGTTGTATCTATTCTAACTGATTGATACACTAGTGAGAGTGGTGTGAATTAATTAATAATTAATTCACTAAATATTAACTCATTAATCAACTGAAGAATACATCAGTTAACTACAATGCATGGACAGTTTCAGTGGAGACCAGTGGAGAGATAGGTGAAAGGGCAAGTAGACTATCAGTTGTGACTATAGTGTTGCATTATTTTGCACCACAACTTGATGGAGATGCCAATGAGTATTTCGTGAGAAAGGCTGGACCAATTCGAGTTCATTCAGAGCCATTCTTTAGCAGGGATTGTGTAGTAGAGGCAGGCTAGGAGGTGGCAAAGATCGGTGCATGGATTTGCTAGATCGGGCCTTATTAGTGTGTAGCGATTGGATTGTACTGAGAGCTTGTGAGAAGATTTTTATGAGGATTGTTACATGATATCTATGACATATATTATATACAGATAGTTGGGGTTTTTAGCTTCAGGATTTCTCGTAAAAACACTGTGTTAATGTGTGTGATTTTTTATGGTTTTAATGTGTGCATGCAATTGATTTAGTTTCTGCTTATGATGATCAATGGTGGAATAGATTATGTATTGTGCATGAAGTCAAATAGTGTATGATCAGGAGAATCTTAGACATATAACATATCATTTATATAATTTCTACATGGTATCAGAGCATTGATCATTGGAGCAATTGCAAAGCATTGAAGCGGTTGAGTTTTTTGCTGGTGGAATTCGAATTTGCAGTAGTGTTTTCTTGGTGTCGAAGTTGAGATTTCTTTCAACATATTGCGATTGGAGTATGACCTTGAGGGCAGCTCAAATTATATTGCATGGAAGGATAGGATGGAGGCGATGTTGGAGGATAATGAGTTGAAGGAGTTCATAGATGTAGAAATTCCAAAACCTTCTTCTAGCGATGCTGCTGCACTTGACACATGGCAAAAGAAGACAGCAAAATGTCGAAGGATTCTTTTGGAAGGTGTGAAGGATCACATAGTGTCCAGCCTTCATGGTAAAGCTTCTCCATTCTTGATGTGGAAATATTTGATAGACTTGTTCCAAAGCAAGAGCGACCAGAGGAAGTTGGCGCTCAAGGATAAACTCAGGAAAATAAAAATGGAGAAGGGTGAAAGTATACCCAAGTACCTCACGAAGTTCGCCCAGTGCAGGGATGAGCTAGGAAGTGTGGGGGTTACTGTAGATGAAGAGGACTTGGTGAGCTTGGATCTCCTTGGGCTTCTGAAGAGTTGGCATTCCTATGAGGACTCTGTCAATGGTCGAGAGAAACTCCTGAGATGGGAGCGACTTTGGTCAGATCTTGTGCAAGAGGAGATAAGGCAGAGTACCAGGGATGGATATTCATCAAATAATGAAGATGAATAAAATTGCGCTTTGGCTGCCAAATCAAGGAAGGGGAAGGGCAAGAAAAATACATCTCAATCCAGTGCAAAAGGCAAGAAGTAGGACATGTCCAAGGTGAAGTGCTTTCACTGTCACCAACATGAACATTATGCCACTAATTGTCCACAGAAGAAGAAAAATAAGCAGGCTGCTGGATCTACAGTTGGAGAGGCCTTAGCCTCGTAGCTTGAGCTGGATTTTTCGCTGATACCATGCTTGGTCTCAAGTGCAATGGGTTTAGTGTGGTTTCTTGATAGTGGTGCGTCTTTCCATATGACCAGAGACAAATATTTGTTTACTGATATGGATGAGAAGGATCTTGGAGTGCACATCGAGATGGGCGATGATGGTAGATACAATACGACTGGTATTGGGACCATTTCCTTTGAGAGGGAATCTGGAAAACCTTTCATATTGAAGGATGTCATGCATGTTCCAGGATTGAAGAAGAATTTGATCTCTGTGGCGATGTTGGAAGACAAGGGATATGATGTTGTCTTTAACGAGGGAAAGGCTTTCCTGCACAGTAAGGCAACTGGTGAAACCTGGAGGATAGGGGTTCGAGTTAAGAACCTTTATCAATTGAAGGTAGATGGTTGCGCAAAAATGGCAAGCAAAGCAGGAGTAGTGGTGAACCGGGATGAGGGCAATCTATGGCACAGGAGATTAGGTCATATTCACCATTAAGCTTTGAAAATTTTGCAGTAGATTTCTACTGGGCTTCCCAAAGATACACTTGCGCAGTGAGATCAATGCAAGGGATGTACTTTGGGAAAATTTGTGAAATCCACCTTTCATGAGAAGGATAGTCGTGCCACGATGATCCTTGAGAGAATTCACACAGACGTGTGTGGACCTTTCTCAGTAACTTCGACAGCAAAGCACATGTATTATGTGATATTTGTTGATGAATTTTCTCGTAAGTACTGGATCTTATTCATGCAGAAGAAGAGCGAGACATTCTCTAAGTTCTGTGAGTTCAAGGCACTGGTGGAGGAAGAGTCGAGGAAGAAGTTGAAGGCTCTTAGGAGTGATAATGGTGGTGAATTAATCTATAGCTAATTCAAATACTTTTGCAGTGTAGAAGGAATTTGAAGAGAGCTCATAGCGCCTCATAACCCACAGCAGAATGGGGTCGCGGAGCGAAAGAACAGAACGATCATGGGTGCTGCATGGGCGATGTTGCAAGATCAGGGCATTCCCATACACTTGTGGGTTGAGGCATGCAATACTACAGTTTATGTGCAAAACTGTTGTCCACATAGATTACTTGGCATGAGTACACCCATAGAGGCGTTTTCTGGTAAGAAGCCTGATGTTTCTCATTTGAAGATTTTTGGCTCATCTAGTTACATTCATGTGACAAAGGATGCCACGAAGAAGCTGGAGCCAACCACAGGGGTTGGGATATTTTTGGGGTACAAAGAAACACCCCACAACTATCATGCATATTTTCTAGACAGTCAGAAGACTATTGTGTGATGGGATATCAAATTTCATGAGGAGAAAGCAATGAAGTGTTCGCTTGAGAGGAAGCCACACTTGCATGAAGATGAGGAGATATTAGTTCCTAAGGATGAGCCTTAGGATGTGGATCAGCCACAAGAAAAAGTTCATGGAGTGGAAGAAACCACTCATGCAGCGCCAAACATCAGAGGGTATAAGTGCACTACAGAAGCTGAGCGACTAAATCTTGATGTAGAGAAGATTATAGGAGCCCCTACATCATAGCGCAGACAGAGATAGTCACCTGACCGATATACTGGATACATGGCTCTGATGAGAAAGTGTATCATGACAAAACCATCCTATTTAAAGGAAGTTGTGGAGGACCCTGCATGGGTAGATTCCATGGTGGAAGAGTATGATTCAATTGTCAGAAACAGTGCATGGGATATTGTCCCAAGGCTGGAAGGGAAATCAGTGGTAGGTTCGAGATGGATCTACAAAGTGAAGCAAGCAGCTAACGGGAGCATCGAGAAGTACAAGGAAAGATTTTTTTCCCAGAGCTTCTCACAGATTGAGGGGATTGACTATGAGGAAACCTTTGCACCTGTCGCAAGATATTCTTCTGTATGGAGCATCCTGTCTCTCTCAACGCAGATGGGTTGGTGCATTCATCAGATGGATGTGAAGACTGCATTCCTCAACAGATTCATTGAGGAGGAGGTGTACATAGAGCAGCCGAAAGGTTTCGAGATCTTCAGCAGCGAGTCGCATGTGTGCAGGCTCAAAAGAGCGTTGTATGGGTTGAAACAAGCACCTCGTGCTTGGTACACACAGATAAACAGTTATTTCACCGGTCTTGGATTCACCAAGAGTGCGGTGGATCCAAACCTATACCAGATTTTGGTGGAGGGTAAGTTGTTGATCATTGTACTTTATGTAGATGATTTGATTTTGACGGGTGATGAACAGTTGATACTCTCATGCAAGGCTAATATTGCAAAAGAGTTTGAGATGAAGGACTTGGGACTCCTTCATTATTTCCTGGGATTGGAATTTTGGCAGCGCAGTGATGGATTGTTTGTGTCTCAAGGCAAGTATTCCTGGGAGATACTAGAGAAATTCAACATGCAAGGCTGCAAGCCTATCGACACTCCTCTTCCTGGTGGTTGGAGGAAAGAGCATTCTACATCGGCAGAGGTAGTGGATGCCACTTTTTATCGACAGTTGGTTGGTTCGCTCATGTATCTAGTCAATACATGAACGGACATATGCTATGCTGTTAAGCAGCTTTCACAAGCTACGGTTAAGCCTACCAAGCTCTTTTGGAAGGAGGGGAAGCATGTATTGAGATATCTCAGAGGCACATCGAGATATGGATTATGGTATAGACAGTCATATGAGGTGAAGCTGCATGGCTTCACGGATGCAGATTGGGCAGGGATCCCAACGGAAAGAAATAGCACATCTGGAGGGATTTTCAGTATCAGGTTTACAATAGTTTCTTGGTACAACAAGAAGCAGATATCGGTGGCACTCATTTCAGCAGATGCCAAGTACATGGCAAGAAGTTTGGTTGCATGTGAGGCTATATGGATGAGGAAGATCCTAGTCGGGTTTTTCGGTTCACACTTTGATCCTACTGTGATATATTGTGATAATCAGAGTTGCATAAAACTCTCGGTTAATATAGTATTTCATGATAAATCTAAACACATTGACATCCGGTATCATCATTTCAGAGATTGTGTGCAGCGGATGATCATGTTACTTTCTTACATTCCTATGGAGGATCAGGATGCTGATATCTTGACGAAGGTGCTCACCAGGAGAAAATTTGAATACCATAGAGGTGGGATCAGGGTGGCAGATAATCCCTATCTTGTTGAGAGGGAGTGTTGAGAATCCAACAAGATGATGAGCTTAGTGAAAAGAGTCGCCTTCACTAAGTGGGCCCGCAGGCTATTTTTGGTGCAAGTCTATTTTCAGACATGTCAATCATATTCTATGAGTTGCAGGATGCTATTTGTGGATGGTTGGTCAAGTTGGAAAAATAGATGGACTTCTATTTTTAGACATATTGGGTGGAATCTATTTTTAGATTTCTAGTCTAAAAATAGATATGTCGAATATTATTAGCTCTTAATAATATTTGGACTATAAACATTAACTTATTCTCTTGGAGCACTTCAGTTAAGTGCAAAAATGTGGCATAGGAGCTGACAGAAGAAATTACGCTATTCCTAAGGGTTAAGTGGATCTATTGCATGGAGAATTCAATTAGAACTCATGTGACAAAGTTTGGTGGAGTTATTGAGGTAGTTGGTGGAGTTGTGTTCAGTTTAACTCATTTAGACATAGTTGAGCTAGTTGTATCTAGTCTAACTGATTGATACACTAGTGAGAGTGGTGTGAATTAATTAATAATTAATTCACTAAATATTAATTCATTAATCAACTGAAGAATACATCAGTTAACTACAGTGCATGGACAGTTTCAGTGGAGACCAGTGGAGAGATAGGTGAAAGGGAAAGTAGACTATAAGTTGTGACTATAGTGTTGCATGATTTTGCACCACACATTGATCGAGATGCCAATGAAGATTGCGTGAGCAAGGCTGGACCAATTCTAGTTCATTCAGAGCCATTCTTCAGCATGGATTGCGTAGTAGAGGCAGGCTAGCAGGTGGCAAAGATCGGTGCATGGATTTGCTAGATTGGGTTTGATTAGTGTGTAGCAATTAGATTGTACTGAGAGCTTGTGAGAAGCTTTGTATGAGGATTGTTACATGATCTCTATGACATATATTATATACAGATAGTTGGTGTTTTTAGCTTCAGGCTTTCTCGTAAAAGCACTGTGTTAATGTGTGTGAATTTTAATGGTTTTAATGTGTGCATGCAATTGATTTAATTTCCACATATGATAATCAATGGTGGAATATATTATGTATTCTGCATGAAGTCAAATAGTGTATGATCAGGAGAATCTTATACATATAACATATCAGTTATATAATTTCTACATGTCTCAACTGGGTATTCATCAGAACTGACATGCATGCAACTATTAATAGCAAATCATCACTTATATGATTGATCACTACTTGTGAATTAAATCTAATTTAATTCACTAGACCTCTCACTAGCTCATCACTCAGTTAGAACTAGTTAAACTTATTTTAGATCAATTAATTTGAGTTAACTGATTACACTCACACCACACTAGTGCTAAAACTGAAACTGGACCCCCAAAATAATAGAATCAATCTACATGCCTCATTTTAGACCCTCAACTCGAAATTTTTGAGCTAACTTGGTCTGCATGACTTAGTTAATTGATACAAGTTGCTATCAGATGAAATTAAAATTTATTGTCTAATTTATTTAAGGGAAAAATAAATTAGATGCCCACATTAAGCACTAATGTGTAACTGAATTCCTCACCAATTTGTGACTGGAATCCCACACTAGTATGTGGTCAATTTTTGTCCTTTCTGGTTTCCAATTTCACTATTTCTTGTTGCAAATTTCAACAACCCCTCTCAACAAGAAAGGAATTCAATCTATCCCTATCGGGTACCTTTGGAATTTTTTACATGCAACACTCCTCTAGTTCTATTTGCACCTGCAACTCTTGAAACTGAATAGCCTCCAAAAAACTGAATCAGTATAGTGCATCTGTCATTAGAGTCTTCTGATGCTAGATCCTACTACACTTGTCTACTCGACGCTGCTGCTGACATAATAATCTGTGCCCTCTACACTACTCCCAAGTCTGATCTATGATCCAGTATCCAACATTTGTCACTTTGATTTTTATCTTCCTAACATCTGACTACATCATTCTAACTGATCCTTCTTAATACTTTTGTAATGTAGGCTTCTCGTAGCTATGTTTGATCCATGATACACACCATCTCAATGGACCCTGCCCATATTTCTTCTTAGGATTATATCTGCACATCGCCCCACCTCACACCTAGAGGTATAACTACATGTACTCCCTCAGCCCATCTGGCTGGAAATTTCCTCATTTTTCTTGAGTGGACCTTCCACTTGGTCTCCTCTCTGCTTCTCCACACCCTTCTCAGACTGCTTCTAAGGTTTCATGTTGACATATAATTTCTCCCTCTCAACCACCAAGCCATTAACCACTACTTTTATTCTCAAATCTTTGCATGCATCCTTGACCTTGAGAGCATATAGATTATTTTCTCTTACACCGATATTTTTCACATGTCCCATGGCTATGTGCTTAAGGGGAACCTCTCCTTTCTTAAACATCGCATCATAACCATGGTCTTCCAATACCGCTACGAAGTCAAGATTATTTATTAGGCCTGGGACATACAAAACATCTTCTAGTCTAAGAGGGGAGCCAGAATCCCTTTGAAAGGTAATTGTACCTATGTTGGGCATGATATACCTCCCATCATCTCCAAACTCTATGTTCTGTTGGAGGTCCTTCTCCTCCAAGTCACTAAAGAGATCTCTATTCCCCATCATATGGAACGAGGCACCATTGTATAAATACTAGATGCATCCCATTACAGTGTTGGCCATGCATGTAATGAGAGTAAAATCAAGCTCTAACTGTGAAGGTAGCGCTTCACCAGCTGCAACTACAGGTTCCTTATTGCTTGCCTTATATTTTGGTGAATTCAAGGTATAGTTCCCATGCTCATGACAGTGAAAACACCTAATCTTGGACAAGTCTCTATTTCCCTCTTCACCTTGGGACTTGTTTCCCTTGGATTTATTTCTTATTCTGACTAATGCACAATCTTATTATTTGTTGGTGATGGAGGTCCCATCTCTAGTGCTCTTCCTTATCTCTTCTATTACCAAGTCGGACCACAAACGCTCCCAGTCTGGTAATTTCTCCCTCCCGTTCATAGAATCCTGGCAACTATGCCAGCTCTTTGGAAGGCCTAGAAGTGTTAGGGTCATAATATCATCCTGAGCTACTATCACACAAACACTTCCAAGCTCATATCAACATTGAGTGAACTTCTCCAAGTATATTGATATTGTCTCTCCCTCCTCCATCTTGATCTTGCTGAGCTTTTCCTTCAGTGAAAACTTCCTTTGGTCACTGTTATTCTAAATCAGATCTGTCAAGGCCTTACACATAGCATATGGTGTTTCCTTCCCATGAGTACTTGAGACAATATGATCTCAAACTCCATCTAACAAGATCCTTCTAGCCTTTGCTACCTTCTTCTACCATGCATCAAGAAGTTGAGCATCTGTTGTGGGCTTGGGAATAGCAAAATCTATGAATTCCTTCAACCAGTTGTCCTCCAACACTAGCTCCATCATGTTCTTCCATGAAATATAATTAGAGTTTCCCTCGAGTGAAAATTCGAGTCTCAAGCCATTGAAAGGCATATTCATCTATTGCTGGATCCTAAAGAATAAATTTGCAAATTTAAACCTTTTCAATACAAACTAAATTTCTTCTCTTCTATTGTGATTCCTGGCACTCTTATACCATGTAGAAATTTTATATAAAATTCTATATCAATGGATTCCATCGGATCTTGTAATGTACTAAAACAAGATACTGAATCCTTTTACAACAATTGTGGAATATAAAACATGATCGCTCAATCACATGAAAGTAAGAGAAAGAAATAAATAAATCACACAAAACAAGATGTTCTTGGGGAAAGAAACTACTCAAATCCCTGCTATCATGTATTGTATACAGTCAAGGAATCATCAAATAATACAATTCTTTCTCACACCGATAAAATCCTACACTCTCTTGACTGACTCACTCTGATCCTACTCAAAACTGGCTTGCAATGTTGAGGCAAAATTGACAAATACTTAGCCAATTCTCAGCCTCTGCTAAGCCCAGTGTTTCTCACGCAATCCCTAGGGAAATAAATCCCTATTAAATATGAAATTCAACCTTCCTTGATTGCGCAATCCATCATGGCCTTCCTGTAACTTTATAATTGCACCCAGGAAATTTTATAATAATGCAACTGATAGTTATCTTCCCTTTAACCTTTGTCTCAATTGGGTCTTCAATAGAACTGACACACATGTAGCTATTAATATCGAATAATCAATTATATGATTGATTACTAACTGTAAATTAAATCTAATTTAATTCACTGTACCTCTCACTAGCTCATCACTTAGTTAGAAGTAGTTAAACCGATTTTAACTCAATTAATTTTAGTTAATTGATTACACTCACACCACACTAGTGATACAACCGCAAATGGACCCAAAAAATAAATTATATGCCCACATTTAGCACTAATGTGTAACTAAATTCCTCACCAATGTGTGACTGGAATCTAACACTACTATGTGGTCAGTTTTTGTCCTTTCTGGTTGCCAATTTCACTGTTTGTTGTTGCAAATTTCAACATAACTCAACCCACCTAGGGCTTCCAGAGTGTTTTTCCAAACAAGGCTTATAGGACTAGTAACTCAACCCACAATTTTCCGCCAGGATTCCAACGAATTTTTCCAACCAGGGCTTCTATGAACTAATAACTCAACCCACAACTAAAGGAACATGAGAATCAACCATACATCAAAAAATGAAAATGAACCCACAACACTATGGCTATCCAAGAAATGGAAAAGCTACTAAAATCCATTATCAGTCTCGGAAATCCTCTATGCAATTAATAGATCATAATCAATAAACCACATGCAATACCATGCATGCCAAATCTAACGAGGAAATCATACATGCAACTCATTACCTACACTCAGAAAATTTTGTAGATGTTGATCCCAATGTACTCTTGTGCTTTCCTATTGGTATTTCACTAAGAGTGCTGCAACTCCCAATGGCTACTCAGCTTTACTTATCAACCCAAGGTTCATAAAAAAATATAGGCGACAGTTCTATATGCACATTGGATGCATTCTACTTAGGCCACCCTCAAGTAGGTATTCTGGAAAGCAGTACTTATAGGCCACTCCTTCTACTTGATTAAAGTGCAACTAGCTAATTTAATGAAGGGAATTGCTTCTACTCCAAGAAAAAGTTAATGTCTATCCTACTTCCACTTGGAAATGACAATGAATGTAAAGCATAAATAGTTAACCTAATTGCATAAAAAGGAAAACATTCTATGGGAAATCATTCATCTAAATATACATTCATTTGAAGTAAGGAATCTATTATATTATCTCACACTTCATCAAATAATGAACCAAATCCTTTCTACTATTCATTCAACTTGTATTTTCATGTAAAACTCATTTTGATTTCTGAAATGAATTGAAACCCTAATGTCTACAATGTTTTTGCAGCAAGGAAGGATGGAGCTTTGGAGTGGCCTAAGAGTCTCTTCTAACCATGACTTCACATATGGGGGTCAAATGCATCCTATTCTAGGCTAAATAGGAAAAATGAGCTAAACTGGTGCGAAGAGGTGACCTACAGTGCTACTACATGAAGTTTCTATAGGATGTCTTATAATTGGTACAGGATGTCCTGAAGTGCTACAAGAAACATGTTGAGAGGGTTTTAAGGAGGGAAAAGGTGCATGGAAGGTGTGTAAATGTGGAAGAAGGGGGAGTGTGGTGAGGGAGAGGTGGCCAACACCTCTAGCCAAACTCAAAACCCTTGAGAGGTTTTTTTTTCACTTGAAAGACTACTCACAGTGGCAGTGAATGTAGTTTCACAAACAGGGTTTTGGTGGCATATTTGGAGGGTGGAGAGTGTTAACACTTGATCTAAACCTCAGGCTGAAGAAAGGAAAATAAGGGTAACTTTTAAACCATGCTCAGCCTTGTAGCTAGCCCTACAAGGTCAGGAGAGGACTCTCTCCGAGAAAAGATATTCAACAAAGTGCAATTATGAATTAATATTAGGCTAGGTATAATAATGGGACATTTTTAAATAAATGAATTTTTCAGGGATGTATGGAACAAATGGGACAGTTTGAATCGTGGAATTAAATCAGGGATACAGGTTATTTCATGGGGCAAGGTAGGCAGGAAATTTTAGCAATTAAGTCTAAATAATGATGAAATGGAAAGACTGTTGAGGAGCTGAAAAGGGCATAGGAGATGGATCCTTTTCAAACAGAAGAAAACACAGAATATTGAATGATTTCCCAAGGTAGAGCATTAAAATGGATTCTACCTATCTATCTTGAAAGCATTCAACTAGAGATGTTTATGAATAAATGGTGAACATAAAAAATTTACATATGAACAAAAAGGGAAGAACAAATGCTAAAATTCATACCACATGGATCCCACAAATCAGAGCTGCATATCTTATTAATTCCCTATCAAACTGTTACAATGGAGCGCAGAGCGTCCTCCTTGATTTCCACACTATTCCCTTACTTCTGACTTACAAACCGCTTTACAAATGATTCAAAATTACATTAAATAGACCAGAATGTGAGGGAAGTAGATCCACAAAAAGAGGAACTATTTTCCAACTCAAGAACTAAAATCCGATCATAGAAAAGAGAACCAACAATAAGACCCTGAAAATAAGGAACAACAATACATTTTGGGCCATCTAAAGATTTCGCTGTTACACTGGATGAAAGAAAAATAGGCAATCTAAAAAATAGATTCCTATTTTACTTCTGTTGTAGAAGTCTCCGTCTCATATTAGCTCTCGGGCCTTTGACTGTTTCTTTCTATTATTACTCTCTTGAAGAAAAATCCATTTTCGAAGAAAATGCCTTTGAAATAAATTAAAATGAAACTATTCCTTTTAGTGAAGGGAAAAACCCATTTCCAGTGGAAGGAGCGAAGGTGAAGGCGGTGGGTTTCAAATTGCAATCACAATCAGAATCAGAGGGGACGAAGGGGATGAAACATATAATGGAGCGATTAAAAAATATGCGATGCAATGGTGTAATCGCAATCGGGGATTGGAGGAATGGGGAAGATGTTATTAGAATGAGGCCAAAAACTTCCAATGAAATTTGCATAATCGAAATAGGGGTAAAGGATAAGCCAAGGGATAATGGAATGAAAGGACAAATGAAAATGTTTAGACAGCTTTACAAAGGAATAGACAATTTTTGTATGAAAGAGCAAAGGGCTCTTAGGTGGGACCTGAGAGTTATAAATCGCAATCGCAATCGGGGCTTTGGGGCGGGTGTATTACACAATAAAATTCCTCTGATGCGATTGGGGATAAGTGATGAGGGGGGAAGTCCTTTGTATAAAATGAAATAAAATGAAATTGAAGATTTACAAAAGGAAAAGGATCTTTCATTTGGAATAGGCGGAAAAGGTTTAAGGTGGGACTGGACTAATCGGACTTGGAAGTGAGAAGGGAGCGGAGGCCAAGTATTATTTAAAATCGCCAATTTCGATGGAGTGACAGGGTGTGGGCCGTCCGATCGGATGAGCAGATTGACGGCAGAGGACTAGTCGGGAAGAGTCAATCAAGAGCACTCAATCACATCGCGAGTTTTTGTGAACACAAGGGTCAATCAGAATGCTATGTTAAGTGTTTCGATTGCGATCGGGAAAGGGAAGGGAATTGGATCGGCGGGGGGATTTATAATATAAAACCTTAAAACTTTATTATAAAGTTTAAGGGACATGAGGGGAAGTGGTTTATTAAATCGCATCGGGGATTTATATAAGTCAAAAGAACTTTACGAATGCGATGAAGCTGTCAGGTAGGGGAAAAGGGTTTTATAAAAGAAAACATTAAACTTTAATAAAATAAAGTTTTAAGGGAAATGTGGGAAAAGGGGTTGGTTTAGGGCATAGGGGACCTTTTTTCACATAGGCATAAATTTCAATCCAGGATTCAGTTTTGAGAGTATAATATACTGTTGGAAATCTCTTTATGAGCTCTTTCTAATGGTCATACTTAGAACATGATTCTGGACTGAAAATGCTGTGGAGACTTTCTCTGAAGGGAAAGGTGGTGATTTTGTGGAGATAGAAGCCTATGATGTGTGACTTATTACATATAAAATTACATAATAAATGATAATAAAAGACAAGTATCATGTTTTCACCTCAAAACATGGTTTTGAGGAAAAAATGACATCAAGTTGAATAAAAAATTTCTTTGATCTCCCCAGGTGTTGTGACTTTGAGTTTATCGACTTCCTCATGACCTTGCTGATATTTATTGACACTTGACTCATTAATTTGACCATGGTGAGATCCTAGAACCTAATGAGACTCATCCTATGACCTACTAACATGACTCACAGAGTAAAAGTGACTCATGACTAAAGACCATAGAGAGGATAATCAACAAGTTTCGCATGAGGGAAAACTAATGAAAGACCAATACCATTAATGAATCCATGACCTAGTGGAATGATGAGAATTTATGGTATGGGACTCCTAAGATGCAAATGCTAAAGAGAAAATTTTATCACTGATGGTAGTATGACTAGATTGACACTAACATTGGCTCCAATGGCGATGGTAGCTCCTTGGAGGTGCCAAGAACACCATAAAACAAGTAGCCTTATCCATTGGCATGGAATCAATAGCTGAAACCAGCTAAATACTAAAAGAAACTTGACTCAGCAAACTAACTCAAAAGTGACTCAAAGCTAACCTAGACAAAACTTAACATTTGAAGCTTGATGGCAGTACATGACCAAGACTCGAGGGTTTCAAATGCTGATGATAACCACATGTATTTCTTACAAGACAATGTACCATCAGGCTATATTAAAATGCCAATGTAACCAATCAAGCAAATGTGTCCTTGATTGATTCTCCTGATCAGATCCTCTAGACAACAACAGATACTTGCAACTGGGCATCCAAAAGCATAGTTTACCATGATCTCCTTCATCACTAAATACTACAATAATCACCTTCACTGCTGAATGCAATAGATTTTCCATTGGATCCTGAAAAACATGAAGATTTACCTCCTGCTGAAGAAACAAGGTGTCTTTTTCTCTTGATTTTGATCTTTCTTCACAATGTACCTTAGTAAGAGTATGTTCTTGGTCTTCAAAAAATTCTGAACAAGTAGGTGAGCAGATTTCAACTTGAAAAAACATTTCAAAGCATGAGACATAGGAAGAAGAATCTAAATGGCAGTCCTGAATGCTCTGATCTTCTGTAGTCTGAATATATTTTTGGTCATCTTCATATGATATGACAACCAAATTGTCATTTTTCTTATCACATTCATCAGTCATAGGAGCAGAAAGTTCAGATGGTTCTTGAAATCCAAAATTGACACTCCTATCATCTACCAAAGATTCATCCAAAGAAAAATTTTCACTTACTTGAACAAATATCTCATCTTGCTTTTCATAGAGGGAATGGATTACCTCCTCGTGGAGACTCTTTTCTGATGAAATGAGAACACTTAGGTCTATAACTCTGTTTTCTTCATTTGAGGCGACCTCAGAAATATAACTCTCCTTCATGAGATCTGGAACAACATGTTATTCCTCATCAAATTTTAACTCTAGATCTGGCTCAACTTTATCACTATGTGAGATTGGAAAATCATTTTCCTGTATCTCGTCCTTTATTTCAATCAAATCTGAAATAAAACCTTGTCTTCCATCATTTTCAACTATACAAAGGTCTTCAGCCTACTGATCTTGATAAGTATCCTCTAAGATTTATGTATGCTGCTGGAATGGATTTTCATATAGTGCTTCCACGATTTCTTCGTCCATGAATTCATCATCTCCATAAAAATCCTCAATATTTTCAATGAAACTATTAACATGTTTGCAAAAATTCTGCACTAATATTAAGGATGGAAAAGATTCTTTGTACCTTTCAAAGAACATGGTATGAAAATATTTTAAACAATAAATACAAGCAGGTGGCAAACTTTCGTACCAATATTGAGCTTCATCTTCCAAAGTATCCATGAACATCTTCATCAAGCAATCTTCAGGAAAATCATTCTTTAATTTATGCACATGGATGTGAAATCTCACCAGATGAAGAGCAGCATCATTACCTTTCTCATTTTTGAAAATAGGCAAATTTCTTTGCCAATCTACCTTAGGCATTTTGTTTGGGAAACCTGGAATGTGATGTCGACTCATGGGAGCATACCTTCTTGAAACACTTGCCATATTGAAAATATTAAAGCTATTGATCATCTTGCAGCAGTGGAGTCACCATGAAGTGTTGATTACTGGATTTTTCAGTGAATGGAGTCGCCAGGTGAATGATTCAACCTTCATATGTATCTGACTGTTGTTCACCATCAACAATCAGATCTAAAATTTATCATTCTTTACTGGGGAAGATATTACTCGGGTGTTCAATCCTTTATTCTCTGATACCATAAATATATTATGACTGTGGATCTTTGTAATAAGTGCTTGTAATTATATTCCCCTCCAAAAGCGCTTTAACAATGTTCGCCTTGCAATAATATTCAAACTTCTCAAACAAATATTTAAAGGTTAATGTGATATAGGGGAACACATTTAAAACATTTAAGCAAACCTTATCCCTTCAGTCATAATATCAAAATGTTATAAAAATGGCCTAATTTCTTTTAAGAACCACCAACTTCGAACTTATATCACTAAACCCATTTTTTCTACCAACGTAACATACATTTCATTCAACGGGGCCCCATGCATCCATTATTCACCTTTTTATGAATTAAATAAACATTTAATAATGTAAAACCGTTGGACCATACCTTGATTTATCTCTCGTGCACTTCATTGCGCGATTGCCGTTAGATCTAACATTCTCCAGATCGAACAATCCTTGTCAATATCGTGTTTTTTCAAAATCCGAAGTTTAACATATGAAATTTGCGCGATATGGGTGGTATTTGGGAGATGACGTGCCTGAATATTGTTGGATTACGTTTTTTTGGCGTGGTTTCGCTCCGGGCCAAAAGCTGCGTGACAAAGGCGGTATTGCTTTCTAAAACCCGCTTTTGGTAAATGAACTGTGCTTAACTCGAGTTTTCACTGTAGTTTGGTACTTAACTCCTCGGTTAACTCAATGGCTGGGTCCCACTAATATTCACTCCACCGGCAACAAAAAAAGCCTTTTACTTCAACAACAAAGATTTCTAAGCGATCTTCGCATTCTATATAACCAGGGTTTAACCTTAGACAGAGGTTTCAATATTCTTCATTCACACAGGGCCTGACTATGATTTGATCCTCTATTCAACTTTATTCAAAACAGAACAAACACATTCAATTCAAATTCCGAGAACATAAGCTCGAAGACAGTCATATCATTCCCCAGTATGGTCGCCAGAAATGTTAGTGCATGATCTGAACCTCAGGCTGAACAAAGGCAAATCAGGGTAACCTTTAAACCATGCTCAGCCTTGAAGCTAGCCCTACAAGGTCAGGAGAGGACTCTCTCCGAGAAAATATATTCAACAAAGTACAATTATGAACTGACATTAGGCTAGGTATAATAATGGGAAATGTTTAAATAAATGAATTTTTCAGGGATGTATGGAACAAATGGGAAAGTTTGAATCAGGGAATTAAATCAGGGATATAGGTTATTTCATGGGGCAAGGTAGGCAGGAAATTTTAGTAATTAAGTCTAAATAATGATGAAATGGAAAGACTGAGGAGGAGCTGAAAAGGGCACATGAGATGGATCCTTTTCAAACAGAAGAAAACATAGAATATTGAATTATTTCCCAAGCCAGAACATTAAAATGGATTCTACCTATCTATCTTGAAAGCATTCAACCAAAGATGTTTATGAATGAATGGTGAGCATAAAAAATTTACATATGAACACAAAGGGAAGAACAAATGCTAAAATTCATACCACATGGATCCCAAAAATTAGAGCTGCATATCTTATTAATTCCCTGTCAAACTGTTACAATGGTGCGCAGAGCATCCTCCTTGATTTCCACACTATTCCCTTACTTCTGACTTACAGACTACTTTACAAATGATTCGAAATTACATTAAATAGACCAAAATGTGAGGGAAGTAGATCCAAAAATGGAGGAGTTATTTTCCAGCTCAAGAACTGAAGTCTGATCATAGAAAAGAGAACCAACAATCTGACCCCGAAAATAAGGAACATCAATACATTTCGGGCCATCTGAAGATTTTGCTATTACACTGGATGAAAGAAAAATAGGCAATATGAAAAATAGATTCCTATTTTACTGCTGCTGTAGAAGTATCTGTCTCATATTAGCTCTCTGCCCTTTGACTGTTTCTTTCTATTATTACTCTCTTGAAGAAAAATCCATTTTTGAAGAAAATGCCTTTGAAATAAATTAAAAGGAAATTATGCCTTTTATTGAAGGGAAAAACTCATTTCGAGTGGAAGGATCGAAGGGAAAGGTGGTGGGTTTCAAATCGCAATTGCAATTGGAGGGGAGGAAGGAGATGCAACATATAATGGAGTGATTAAAAAATATGTGATGCGATGGTGTAATCGCAATTGGGGATTAGAGAAATGGGGAAGATGTTATTATAATGAGGCCAAAAACTTCCGATGTGATTGGCATAATGGAAATAGGGGTAAAGGATAAGCCAAAGGGATAATGGGATGAAAGGAAAAATAAAAATGTTTCAGCGCCTTTACAGAGAAAAGATGATTTTTGTATGAAAGAGAAAAGGGCTCTTAGGTGGGACCCGGGAGTTATAAATCGCAATCGCAATCGAGGCTTTGGGGCGGGTGTATTACACATTAAAATTCCTCCGATGCGATTGGGGATAAGCGATGAGGGGGGAAGTCCTTTGTATAAAACGAAATAAAATGAAATTGAAGATTTACAAAGGGAAAAGGTTTAAGGTGGGACCAAACTAATTGGAATCGGAAGCGAGAAGGGAGCGGAGGTCAAGTATTATTTAAAATCGCCGATTGCGATGGAGCGACGGGCTGTCGGCCATTCGATCAGATGAGCAGATCGACAACAAAGGAGTAGACAGGTTGAGTCAATCGGGAGCACTCAATTGCATTGGAGTTTTTGTGAACACAAGGGTCAATTGGAATGTTATGTTAAGTGTTGTGATTGTGATTGGGAAAGGTAAGGGAATCGGATTGGTGGGGGATTTATAATATAAAACCTTAAAACTTTATTATAAATTTTAAGGGATGTGAGGGGAAATGGTTTATTAAATCGCATCGGGGATTTATATAAGTCAAAAGAACTTTACGAATGCGATCAAGTCATCGGGTAGGGGAAAAGGGGTTTATAAAAGAAAACATTAAACTTTAATAAAATAAAGTTTTAAGGGAAAGGTGGGAAAAGGGGTTGGTTTAGGGTATAGGGGACCTTTTTTCACTTAGGCATAAATTTCAATCCAAGAGTCAGTTTTGAGAGTATAATATACCATTGGAAAGCTCTTTCTGGGCTCTTTCTGATGGGCATACTTAGAACATGATTATGGACTGAAAATGTTGTGGAAACTTTCTCTGAAGGGCAGGGTGGTGACTTTTTGGAAATAGAAGCCTCTGAAGTGTGACTTTTTACATATAAACTTACATAATAAATGATAATAAAAGACAAGTATCATGTTTTCACCTCAAAACATGTTTTTGAGGCAAAAATGACATCAAGATGAATAAAACATTTCTTTGATGTCCCCAGGTGCTATGACTTTGAGTTTATTGGCTTCCTCATGACCTTGCTGATATTTATTGACACTTGACTCATTAATTTGACCATGGTGAGATCCTAGAACCTAATGAGACTTATCCTATGACCTACTAACATGACTCACAGAGTGAAAGTGACTCATGACTAAAGACCATAGAGAGGAGAATCAGCAAGTTTCGCATGAGGGAAAACTGATGAAAGACCACTACCATCAATGAATCCATGACCTAGCGGAATGATGAAAATTTATGGTATGGGACTCCTAATATGCAAATGCAAAAGAGAAAATTTGATCACTAATGGCAGTATGACTAGACTGACACTAACAAAGAGAAGGAGGATGAATGAGATGAAGAGGATCCTTTCCATGTAGTTGTAGACAACCCTGCAATCACTACACACATTCGTGCATTTCTTATTGACAAATCATCATGATAACAAGTGGAAAAGATGAGCCAAATGGAAAATTCCTACTTAATCTATGCTAACATATAATGTAACACAAATCCAACTCCTAACTTATAGTAAGCATATGATGAGCATGATAATCATGCTATCTACCTATCCAATAAATCATATAACACTACTACAAGATATTGAAACATAAAGAGAGAATATGAATACACAAGAGGGACTTAGCTAATGGATTGGGACCTAACCCAAAATAATTATCCCTCTAAGGCTAAATCAATGATGGAAAATTCAGCTTCTCATTATCATTTAGAACATCATATGAAAACAAAAAATAAAATTAGATCAGAGCTAAAGAGCTACCTATCTGAATACAAATTTCAAATCCTAATGAGCTCTTGCATATGATTATTTATACAAATGAGTAGCTACCAAAAACTCCCTAAAATGTAGGAATAATTCTTCCTTGATCTCGAGAAAAAGTGAAGCTTGGCTCCTCATAAATATGAATTTTCTTGGCTTCCTTTGCCTTCGAGATGTTGGGAGATATCTTGATGAGATCTTGGATGATTGAGAGAGTAAGGAAGTGGAAAAACCTCCTATAATCTCTCCATTTGTCTACTCTAAGCCCTTAGGTGGAAAATATCTCAAAAGAGCTTTATTTCCTACAATTAATTTATATTAGGTAAAAAAACATGACACAGATCATACACCCTTCTCATTAAGCATAAAATGAAAAAAATTTAAATAAATTTGAGAGAGAGATGACTTAATTGTTGAAGTATGGAATTGTAGCCCCTTAAAGTATACCTAATGATGGGCCTCATCATCACCCCCATACTGAAATGGTTTCTCATTATTTGAGAAACTCAATCCTCCTTGTTGATCCCATTCAAAGCCCTGGTGGCCTGTCTGACATCCCAAGGTAGCAAGGAGGGAGTGCCTTTATTTGGGTAGAATCCTACATTCCTTTCTGCCTCAACCCACTCCTTTTGTTCCTATGTCTGATCTCTCCCTTCATGCAACCCCAACAACAAAGTTGGGCTGATATTCAAGCCTATCCATTGCATCTTCATCCTCTGCATAGCTTTTTTATAAAAGGGAGCTCTTTCCAATGCATTTCTCATTCTTTTAGGAGAATGATATTACGTCAATTGTAGGCTAAGTGGAAAGGTGTGCCACCTTATTTGGCATGCTTGAAAACTCTCTTCTCCTCGCAACCTAGATATATCATAAAAGTTTGAAATGGTCTACCCTTTTTTCTCAATGTATCTAGGTGTCAGTATGTCATCATCTAAAATCAATTGATGATTACTAATGAGCCCCCTAGGGCTTATTAGTTATGATCTAATCTATAGAGGTTCTCTTTCTTCTCTTATCATGGCACTTGTAGTTTTTTCTTCTCTCTCTTCTTCATGGTTTAGCCAGGATTCTAGAGCCATCAATTGCATATCACCCAACCTGGAATTTGGGTCCCAATTATTCGTATCAGCTAAAATGAGGTTGTGCATGTAAAATTCTTCCATCCTAGCAATCTATCCTACACTAGATTGTTTGTAGAAATAAATGAATTGTCTATAGCTTTGAAAGGGTAGGGAGCCATGTTAAGCTAAGGTTTTGATTTGGAATTGTACCCATGCTTTGTTTAGGTACACTACATAGGACTTTCATGGTTGTCTATTCTATATGGCCTCCTTGCAAAGGTTAGAAATGGTGGAAATTTGATTTTATTTTTCCTGTAGCCTCCCTTGTAGCCTCATGTTTTCTTCTTAGGCTGCTTGTATTTTCTCTTTCATCATAGCTTCTCTAAGCCTTTCATCAGCCATATATTTTCCCATTTCCAGGACCCTTTCTTCCATCAACCCCACATCCCAAACATCCTTTTATTTGGTTATATTCATCCACCTATGGGTTCACCCTATTTCTCATTGAAGCTCATGTAGGAGGGGGATTGTGAATTTCTCAAGTATTAGCCTTCCTCCCTTAATGAACTTATAATAGGATCACAAATTGGGTTGTGGGGTAGGTTCCTGAAATACTATGATTTTTTTTCCAATGGTTTGTGAGGATGGTACTTCCTTTTGGAGTTGGTGTTCAACTTGTATCCCCTCTTGCACATTTTTTTATTTAATTTTTTTCTTTTTTCCCATCAATTTTTGTTTTCTTCTCTTCCTACTTCCCATCCTTCTCTTCTTGTAGCATGATCTGTTTTTCCTATAATAGGATATATTTTTTCTGTATCAAAATCTTTCCTTACATAGTTTATGCTAGCCTTACTTTTTTTCCTTTTTGAGGTGACCTCCTCAATCTTGTCCTCATTTGGCCCTACCTCCTATTTTTAAGATTGGGGTCCCTCAATGGAGATTGGAAATTTTGTGGGACTTTGGAGTCTGACTTCTCTTATTCTAGTGATTTTTCTTGTTTTAAACTATAGAGAGGTTTGTCTGGGTCTTTTCTTCTTGGATTTCACAAGATTTCCCAAGGTGGATAAAGTGCCAGCCACCTCATCTTTAGTGTTTCTAGGTGACATACTAGTCTATTGTGGGGATATTTTTATTTCCAGTGGTGTAGTGTTTTTTTTAGGATTTAGGGCCTCCTCTTCTAACTTCACTTCCTCTTCTCCCTTATCTTTTGTCTCCATTTTTGCTTCTTTCTCTTCTTCTTATTGTTCCCTTGTTTCCATTTAGGTTGTCTTCTCTACCTCTTCTTCTTCCTCTGATCTGGTGTCTCTACCCCCAATTCTAGATACAGGGGTTTCCCTAGGGGAAATTCTCTCAGTCCCTATGAGTGCCTCCATATCCAATCTCCGAACATGGACCATGGGACAAGATTTCTTAAATGATTTAGATAATCTTACACTATAATATTAATAAGGCCATGATGGGCTAATTGTTTTTGTTCCCTAACTTTTTGGAAAATTTCCCTCGTGGAATGGAGGATGAAGTAAGATGCATTCAATCTCTCGTTAAGAGGAAATTTTTCTTGGTATTTGAGCTCATGCAATAGCCTAAAATGGTATCCATATACTACACTTAGTATTCCTTCACATGATCTATATCTTGCGATGTTAAAAGCCACCTCATCCCATGGGTAAGGAAAAATTTCTCTCCTAACCCCATTATTATCCTCCAAAGATCTCTCCTTGGACCTAAAGAAATTCTTATTTTCAATGTTACTAGAGACTCTATCTTCACTATTCCATTTGATACCTAAGGTTAGTGTGGTTACTCTGTTGATCACTTCAGGATTGATGATAATGGCTAACCCTCTTATCATAATTGTGGCAATGACATCTGATTTGGAATCCAAATCCATAGAAAACTCAAAGTAAAATTCATCATCATATCCTTTTAATAACTCAAAGTGAAAATGAATCATTCTATTGTCTGTAGGTTCTCTCTTGTTGAACCCACCCCCCATATTTTCTTATTCCCTTTGACTAGGTGTAGGGGAGGTTTTTTTATGGCCTTAGTTATTGAATTAAATGGTAGTAGAAGACCACAAAAAATTCTTATCACTCCAACTCTAGATACTGATCCTCTGTTTCCCCCACATAGACCCTCCAATTTCACAATTTTATGACCACAGACTACAAAATTTCAAGAGAAATTGTGTGAAATTATGATGGATCTGTGAGGTAAGGGAAATTTAATTTTCAAACTGATGCCCTAATATGAAGAAGGAGAATTTTTTAAACAAATTATATCTTTAGTTTCACACATATACCTCCCATTCCCTTCTGTGGCACCCCTCAGCTCTTATTGTAGGAGTCAAGGTTTTCCTGTAGTAGTTACAGGACTTCTTGTAGCAGTTACAGGATTTCCTGTAGCACTATTCCAGTAGTAGCAGATGTTTGATGGTTCAAAGCTCCTCGGTTTCTTGCAAGATTTCCTTTCTCAAATCTATCTTGGAATGGCCAAATGTGTGAGGGGAAGTGCGCTCATGTACCATTTATGATATTTCGAGTTGTCTTGGACCGTTGTTTTGACCTATCCATTGCATGAGTTTTTCTCATTTGGACCATTGGTCCCACTCAAATATATCAATCTCTTATCCATCATAATGAAAACCCACTCCCGGTGACCATACTTTAACTTATTTGACAGCTACATGTTGCATGAGGGCTCCACCATTCAATTTTTGTTTAATTGCTCAAGGGTGGCCAAGTTAACTGGCCGCCTTCAATTTATTAAAGTTCCCCCCTTCGACATTCATTCATTTAGTCACTTATTTTTGGAACGGGGTCTCCTAACAAGCTACAAAATTGGCCCATTTTGGTTATTTTTGTTATATTTAGTATAGCGTAGGGGTTTTGGGGTGGGTCAAAGCCCTGAAAAGAATTGTAATGGGGTGAAAGGGTAAATTAGGGGTCCAAAAATCATAGGTTGTGGACCATAGGAATGTTAAATCTAGATTGTTATAAATAGAGAGGCATTTCGGATTGTAAGAGGTAATAATTGGCTAAGCTATTGATGCAATCTATTGTTTAAGCGATCTACTGGGGTTTTTAGGGAATAGACTCTTGTTGGCTGTGTGCGCAGAGATCCCAGTCCAGCTGTGTGTAGACCCTGCTACTGTGTACGCAGGTTGGGAAGGGAATTGTAAGGGTAACGAATGAATAAATATGCAAGATTGTTGGATCTGAATCTGTGAGTACTATTGAATGGATTGTTGCTAATTACTATGTTATGCATTTCTCTATCTTTGCGTTATGAAGGTCTGTATATTGAATGATTGAATATATTCTACTTTGGTTATATCTTGCTGCGAAATTCTGTGTATTGAAGTAAATCTAGATATGTTCTGTTCGCATATATAATGTTGTGTTAAGGTTATGAAAAGCATAGAATTGTAGATCTAGTGCACGTGGATGCAATTTGACCTATACTTTATTCGACGCAGAGATAACCTGAGCAGAATGTAGCCCTTCTTGCCTTACCCTTCCTTTCTCAGGGTTCGGAAACCTGGTTCCAGCACCCACCCATACTACTTCGGGTGAGATTGTGACCTTCGCAAGCAGGTCACTGCCGAAAGGGCCAATAGTATAGGGGTTTGTTGGCAAACCTTGCACACCGAACCTGGGTCAGGACCCCTCAAGCCAACAAATGGTTCCGTTGCTGGGACCTGAAGAGATCTGAGAATGGGATTGGGTAGTGGCATCAGATATCTAGTGTAGGGCAAAATGAGCCAAGGTATAGCGCGGAACAAGCGAGAGGAAGATCGCCCCACCCATAGTCTGTCAAGACCTACAAAAAAGTCATCAGCTGCCCCGATGCTAGGTCATCAGGAAGGTAAACTGGAGGAACCCATGGTAGCACACTTAAAATTACCTACCTTTAAAGGAGCAGTCGATGAGGACCTAGAACGATTATGGTTCGTGGCCGACTCAATATCGATGGCGTAAGGGGTGGTAAGTGATATGGTAAAAAGAGCGCAACTATCCTTGGCTTTTGAGGAAAGGGCGTTGGATTGGTATATGCGATACATATCTCAAAACGGAAGTGCCACACTTCAAAATATTAAGGATGCCCCAAAAAAACAATTTTGGAAACCAAAATCCTATTCGCGAGTAGTATCGGAAGTAAAATACTTCAAGCAGGGAGCATCTGAGTCGGTCTGGGACGCTGATCAACGATTAAAGAAAGTAATCCGAGAAGGTGAGTTTAAGTATGATGAAAAACAACACACAGAATGGTTTTTCTCTATGCGCCTACCTCACTTGCGTACGCCCATGGGCCATCAGACTTTTGAATCACAAGAAAAAGCCTTGGAAGCTACCATGAAACTTGAAGCGGCACCTAAGGATGATAGAAGGGAAGGGGTACAAAAAATTCAGGAGCAGCTCGGGGCCATGCACATGGAAATACAAAGCCTATGAATGAAACGAGGGAAGGGGGTAACCACAGACCTTTGGTGCGAGGATTGTCGGGTGGCAGGACTACATGACACAACCCAGTGTCTGCGAGTCAATAGAGGTGAAGTGAAGAAACAATGGTGCAGGTTCTGCCAATATATAGGACACGATGAGTAGAAATTATACACATATGACTTACTGGTAGATCTGGGAACCCTCTATAGGGTATAATCTGATCCTGCATCTCCGATATCCCCCGCAGGCTTTGGTGGCTCCCCTGCACGGGGCAGGGGGGGCGGGGAGGAAGTGTTGGGCGAGGATGGGGCCAACTAATCTACTAAAATTGCGGATAAGTAGGGAACTTCACCCGGGACTGCTCAAATCCCACTAAGTAGACCTGTAAATATTGCCGTCAGTTGGACCATGAACTTGAAGACTGCTCGATTTTGCTAACAAGGATGAAGGACATACAGTCTACTCCCACACAAAATATACAGAGAGTCAAAACGGAGCTAAGGAGCATAATTCTTAGCATGGTCACCTAGAAAGTAGGAGAGGGGCTCACTGTTCGGAAGGAACCAGCTCCCAGGAAGCAGGAACCACTAGAAGCCCCTACGCGGTTTCCAGAAGAAGAAGTTGAAACCTTTTTTAGGGCATGCTTGAAGCTCATACGCAGTCCGCAGGCGTGGGAAAGTCTTCAAGTATTACTGCAAGACTATGCAGTTCAGCCCAACATGACGACTGAGGTTAAGGAAATACATAAATTACACAGCTATAAGAGGCGCACCGAGGGAGAGATGCGCTTGACTGCAAAAATTGGTGACTATGAGATAGATCAGGTTATTCTTGATCTTGGATCTGATGCGAATCTCTTACCGAAACAGACCTGGAAACGAATGGGAGAACTTAAAATAAACTGGTCCTCCATCCAATTGCAAATGTCAAACCAACAAAATATCATCCCTCTAGGATGATTGCCAAGGTTTATAGTTGATATTGCAGGAGTAAAGGTCCTCGCTAGCTTTGAGGTTATAGAAATTGTAGAAGATATAGACCCCTACCCTGCTCTCTTGGGGATAGACTAGGCTATTGACGTAGGAGGTATCATTAATCTAAAAAACCGAAGCATGGTGTTCGAGAAGAATGGGACAAGTGTAATAATACCACTCGATCCCGCTGAGGGCGCACAGTATACCGAACCAGCATATGAAGACAAGGAGCCCGATCACATCTACAGGATGATAGCATAAGATGAGGAACGAGATAACCCTACAACAGGTAGAGTATTCCACTGGGAAAAGAGCAAGGAATACTTTTCTAATCTAGATGAAGAACTGAAGAAGTGGTAGACCCAGCTACATGATGTTTCAACTCTACGATACCCTCGAATGGCAAGAACCCTCTACTGCATCACTTCGAAGGTAAGGGATCTCCCCCACTTTGATGGGTCTAGTACTATCCAGGACTTCATAATAACATTAGAAGCTAGGGTACCCAAGGATCAATGAATTTGGGCACTCAATCTAGTGCTACGCGGCACACCAGCTTGATTGTGGGATACCCACAAGAAAGCTTTCCCGAAGTGGGAGATGTGTCGGGATAGGATGGTGTTGCGATTCACACCCCCTGCTGATATACACACGAAGATATTCCTAGGGCCCAGAGATCTCTGTGTGCATCTACATATATGGACTACCAAGTGGGCCAACCAAACCCCAAACGGGTGGATCCATCTATTTATACATGCCCTAAGCCCCATCCCCACTACTTGGTACTTAGATGCCGAGTTACATCAACGGACCCACCATTGGGAGATATTAAAAGAGGATTTCCTCGGAATGTTAGAACTCATTGGGGGAGTAGAAATGCTTGACAAATCCCTGCAAGACATTGATGCATTTGTCTTTAATAAGCCTCACCCTCACACCCTGCCAGCCATTCTGACATGGGAGGCCTAGATGCAAGACATACACAACTGCCGGAGCTTGGTGATTAATGAAGAAGAAGAGGACCCGCAGAATCTCTTTGTTCCAGAATCTGAAGGGGAACATGACGTTCTCGAACCATCGCTTGTCAATAATGATGTGACGCAACCTCTCCGGCTACGCGAGGTTAATATTGGGATAGATGAACACCCTAAACTGGCGAAAATTGGGGACTATTGGCAAGAAGGCACTATGGGAAAAGTTGCTGAGCTACTCACAGAGTACCAAGACTTATTCCCTACGAAGTTCTCTGGGCTCAAGGGAATCACGAGGGACCTCGGCATTATGCACATCACTCTGAAAGAAGGGGCATGACCCATCAAGCAGCGGCCCTACTAATTGAATCATAAATATAAACAAAAGGTCAAAGAAGAGCTGGAAAAAATTTTGACCACTGGTATCATCGAACCAGTTGAACAGTTAGATTAGATTAGCCCGATGGTCATTCAAGAGAAGAAAAAAAAGGAGAAATATATATCTGTGTGGACCTTCAAAAACTAAACGATGTCTGTGTTCACAACCCCTTTCCTACTCCCTTCTCCAATGAAATCTTGAATAGCGTGGGTGGCTAGGAGGCCTATTACTTCACAGATGGATTCTCTGGATACCATCAGATCAGAATTGCACCAGAAGATCGTAGTAAGACCACCTTTTCCACCTAATGGGGCTCCTTCCAGTACACAGTCATGCCCTTCGGTCTTAAGAACGCACCTGCTATCTTTTCAAGTGTCGTAGTGACCGTCTTCAAAGAATTTATCCACAATTTTTTGGAAGCTTACTTTGATGACTGGACGGTGTTTGGCTTAGTAAAATATCATGTCTTGAACCTGCGATTAATGTTGGATGCATGTTGAAAGCACCAGATCTTCCTGAATGTCAAGAAGTGCATCTTCTGCGTACTGTTCGGAATCTTGCTAGGGCATATAGTCCGTCGGTAGGGTCTGATGGTTGATCCTACAAAGATAGTTGTAATTATCAACCTGGTAGCCCCTACAACGGAGAAAAAACTGCACTCCATTCTCGGTCACATAGGCTATTACAGGAAGTTCATTCAAGGATATGCCCTCATCACAACACCCATGGAATAGCTGCTAAAGACGGATGTCTCTTTTCTTTGGAATGATGAATGTCAGAAGAGCTTTGAACTACTCAAAGAGAAGATGGTTTTTGTGCCCATACTGATATTCCCTTATTGGTCCAAAGAATTCCATGTACATGTTGATGTGTCAGGAATTTCGTTGGGTGCAGTCCAGTCTAGCGAAGGGGAGATTGATCATCCGGTTGCCTTTTCCAGTCAAACAATTTCAGGTGCCGAACATAATTACTCTACCACTGAACACGAAGGACTGGCTATGGTTTATGCGCTACAAAAATATCACCACTATCTGCTCGGGGAGAACTTTAAGATGTTTACCAACCATTCGGCTTTGAAATAATTGGTCAACAAGCCTGTGTTGGTGGGGAAGATTTGCTTCTGGTTGTTTTTGTTTCAAGAATACGATTTTGAGATCATTGTGAAGCTCGGAAGCTTGAATGTAGGCCCGGATCATCTGTCATGTATTGAGACAGGGGAAGAACCCACTAACTTGTACCAAGGATTACCTGATGCGTAGCTATTTACCATTAAGATGGTGGATGACTACTTTGCTAATATCCTTGAGTTCCTTACTATGGGTAGGGCTCCCGCTGCATATTCAGTGCAACAAAAAAAGGAGTTGGTCACTCGAGTGGCAGAATTTACTACCATCATACGATAGCTATACAAGCTAGGCACAGATGAAATACTCCACGCATACATATTAGAACATGAACGACCCACCGTCCTCGCAGAAGCTCATGAGGGAGTTGCTGGTGGCCATTATGGAGGAAGGGCTACAGTGGAAACGATTTTGAGGGTTGGCTTATGGTGGCCTACCCTACATCAGGATTCTTACACCTATTGTAGAACGTGTGATACCTACCAATGAACCAGACGCCCTTCACGCCACGATGATATGCCGTTACAGCCCCAAAATGCCCTATAAGCTTTCGATAAATGGGCCATTGACTTTATAGGACCCATTAATCCACCAGGCAAGAAAACTGGTGCATGCTACATTATCACTGCCACTAACTATGTCACATGATGGGCTGAGGCACACACCGTGAAGGATTGTACCGCCGATACTGTTGTGCATTTCATCTTTGAGAAGATTCTGAGTAGGTTTGGCTGCCTAAAAATCTTGATGAGCGACCAAGGTATGCATTTCGTTAATCAAACAATTCAAGCTCTAAACAATGAATTTCGGATCCACCATACCAAGAGTACACCATACCATCCCCAAGCTAATGGGACGGTGGAAGCTTTCAACAAAATTCTGGAACAGGCACTAACGAAGGTTTGTAATGCCGATCGAAGTGACTGGGATATTCACATCCCTTCGGTCCTATGGGATTATCAGACGACCTGCAAAAATCTGACCAGTAGGACATCTTTCCGAATGGTCTATGGCAAGGAGGCCATCATGCCCATAGAATACATTGTTCCTAGCCTACGCATTGCAGCATTTACAGATATGGCAGACTCCGATATCATAGAAGAACGCCTGGCACAACTGGTAACATTGGAAGAAGATCGGTTTATTGCTCAGTTTTAACAACAGGTACAAAAAGCCAGAGATAAATCTTGGCATGATCGAAATATTCACCAAAAGACATTTGTTGCAGGTGATCTCATCTTGTTATATGACAGCCATTTTTCGAAACATCCTGGCAAATTCCGGCAGCACTGGCTTGGTCCCTACATAGCTCATAAGGTTACGAATGGCGGCGCAGTCCAGTTAGCTACCCTACGCAGTGACATACTCCCTAGTTTTGTCAATGGAGGATGATTCAAACCATACCAGGCTACGAATCAGGAGGACGCAACAGTACCGTGACTCGGGATGAGTCACAAGATTGTGTTGGGGGATTGTTGTAACGAGGTCTCCTAACAAGCTATGAAACCAGCCCATTTTGGTTATTTTTGTTATATTTAGTATAGCACAGGGGTTTAGGGGTGGGTCAAAGCCCCTTAAATTATTGTAATTGGGTTAAAGGGTAAACTAGGGGTCCGAAAACCATAGGTTGCAGACCATAGGAATGTTAAAGCTAGATTGTTATAAATAGAGAGGCATTTCAGATTGTAAGAGGTAAGAATTGGCTAAGCTATTGATGCGATCTGTTGTGTAAGTGATTTGCTGGGGTTTTTGGGGAATGGACTCCTACTAGCTGTGTGCGTGGAGATCCTAATCCAACTGTGTGTGGACCCTGCTGCTATGTGCGTAGGTTGGGAAGGGAATTGTAAGGGTAACAAATGAATAAATATGCAATATTGTTGGATTTGAATCTGTGAATACTATTGAATGGATTGCTGCTAATTACTATGTTATTCATTTCTCTGTCTTTGCGCTACGAAGGTCTATATATTGAATGATTGAATATATTATGCTTTGGTTATATCTTGCTATGAAAGTCTGTGTATTGAAGTAAATCTAGATCTGTTTTGTTCGGATATATAATGTTGTGTTAAGGTTATGAAAAGTATAGAATTGTAGATCTAGTGCACGTGGATGCAATTAGATCTATACTTGATCCTGCGCAGAGATAACTTGAGCAGAACACAACCATGATTGCCTTACCCTTCCTTTCTCAAGGTGCGGAAATCTAGTTCCAGCACCCACCCATACTACTTTGGGTGAGACTGTGACCTGCGCAAGCAGGTCACTGCCGAAAGGGCCAGTAGTATAGGGGTTTGTTGGCAAACCTTGCACACCGAACCTGGGTCGGGACCTTTTAAGCCAAAAAATGGTTCTGTTGTTGGGACCTGAAGAGATCTGAGAACGGGATTGGGTAGTGGCATAAGAGATCTAGCATAGGGCTAAATGAGCCAAGGTACAACGCGGAATAGGCGAGAGGTAGATCGCCCTGCCCATAGTCCGTCGAGACCTACAAAAAATTCATTAGCTACCCCGATGCTAGGGCATGAGGAAGGTAAACCAGAGGAACCCATGGCAACACAATTAAAATTACCTACCTTTAAAGGAGCATTCGATGAGTACCTAAAACGATTCTGGTTCGTGGCCAACTCGGTATGGACGGCGCAAGTGGTGGTAAGTGATATGGTAAAAAGAGCGCAGCTATCCTTGGATTTTGAGGAAAGGGTGTTGGATTGATATATGTGGTACATAACTCAAAACAGAAGTGCCACACTTCAAAAAATTAAGGATGCCCTAAAAAAAAAATTCCAGAAACCAAAATCCTATTCCCAACTGGTATCGGAAGTAAAAGACTTCAAGCAGGGAGCATCTGAATCAATATAGGAGGCTGATCAATGGTTAAAGAAAGCAATCTGTGAAGGTGAGTTCAATTATGATGACAATCAACACACAGAATGGTTTATCGCTATGCTCCTGCCTCACTTGCATATGCCCATGGGCCATTAGACTTTTGAATCACAAGAAATAGCCTTGGAAGCTACCATGAAACTTGAAGCGGCACCTAAGGTTGATACAAAGGAAGGAGTGCAACAAATTTAGGAGCAGCTCGGGGCCATGCACATGGAAATATAGAGCCTATGAATGGAACAAGGGAAGGGGGTAAACATGGACCTTTGGTGCAAGGATTGTCGGGTGGCAGGACTACATGACTCAACCCAGTGTCCGCGAGTCAATAGAGGTGAAGTGAAGCAACAATGGTGTAGGTTCTGCCGATCTATAGGACACAATGATCAGAACTTCCACACATATGACTTACTGGTAGATCGAGGAACCCTCTATAGGGTGCAATCTGATCCTGCATCTCTGAGATCCCCCGCGGGCTTTGGTGGTTCCCCTGCACGGGGAAGGGGGGTGGGGAGGAAGTCCTGGGCGACGACGGGGCCAAATAATCTGCTACAACTGTGAAGAATTAGGCCACTTCACCCGGGACTGCTCAAATCCCACTAAGCAGACTTGTAAATACTGCCAACAGTTGGACCATGAACTTGAAGGCTGCCCGATTTTTCTAACAGGGATGAAGGACAAACAATGTACTCCCACACGAAATATACAGAGAGTCAAAACGGAGCTAAGGAGCATAACGCGTAGCATGGTCACCCAGAAAGTAGGAGAGGGGCTCTATTTTGGGAAGGAACTAGCTCCTAGGAAGTAGGAACCACTAGAAGCCCCTGCATGGTTGCAGAAGAAAATTTGAACCTTTTTGAAGGCATGCTTGAAGCTCCTACGCAGTCCGAAGGCAAGGGAAAGTCTCAAGTATTGCTGCAGGACTACACATTTTAGCCCAGCATGATGACTGAGGTTAAGGAAATACACAAATTACACAGCTATAAGAGGCACACCATGGGAGAGATGTGCTTGACTGCACAGATTGGTGACTATGAGATAGATCAGGCTATTATTGATCTTTAATCTAATGCGAATGTCTTACCAAAACAGACCTGGTAAAAAATGGGAGAACCTAAACTAAACTTGTCTTCCATCCAGCTGCGAATGGAAATCCAACAAAATATCATCCCTCTGGGATGATTGTCAAGGGTTATGGTTGGTATCGCAGGAGTAAAGGTCCTAGCTGAATTTGAGGTCATAGAAATTGTGGAAGATACAGACCCCTACCCTGCGCTCCTGGGGATAGACTAGGCTATTGACGTAGGAGGTATCATTAATCTAAAAAACCGCAACATGGTGTTTGAGAAGAATGGGACATGTTTAATAATACCACTGGATCCTACTGAGGGTGCACGATATACCAAACCAACGTATGAAGACGAGGATCCCAATCACATCTACTGGATGATAGCACAAGATGAGGACCGAGATAACCCTACAATAGGCGGAGTATTCCACTGGGAAAAGGGAAAGGAATAATTCTCTGATCCAGATGAAGAACTGGAGAAGTGGCAGACCCGACTAAATGATGTTTCAACTCTACGATACCCTCGAACGGAAAGAACCCTCTACTGCATCACTTCGGAGGTAAGGGATCTCCCCCACTTTGATGGGTATAGTACTATCTAGTAATTAATAAGAACATTAGAAGGCATTGTGGGAAAAGTTGTTGAGCTACTCACGGAGTACCCTTACTTTCCTGCAACCCTGCTTTCCTTACCCTTCCTTTCTCAGGGTGCAGAAACTTGGTTCCAGCACCCACCCATACTACTTCGGGTGAGACTGTGACCTATGCAAGTAGGTCACTGCCGAAAGGGCTAGTATAATAGGGGTTTGTTGGCAAACCTTGCACACCGAACCTGGGTCAGGACCCCTCAAGCCAACACTTATGCATAAGTAAAGGGTGAGAGAATTCCATACTTTAGCCTTACCTCCTTGTCGAGATGTTTGCAGGATGATGCATGTTGGAGCTGGAGATGAAGTGGCATCAACAAAGTTTTTATTGTTGCTTGATTATTTGTTGTGTATTCCTTCCTTTTGAGGTGTGTTACCTTGATTTTTTTGTTGTATGTGCAGGTACCTTACTGAGTCTTCAAGTGCATTTTTTGTAGTCAAGGGTCCTCCTTAGAGTTCCATTGCTTCCCTATGAGTCATCTCACAAGTATTGTTGTCTCCATGAATTACCAAAACCATATTTAGGACCTTTTTGGTACTTACACAGGGATTGCTATAAGAGTTGCTTCTTCTTGTAGCAACCTCTTTCTCTACATATTTTAGGCTTCTAGATCTACATAAGTGATGAGGGAGAGTGTGATGTGGTATTAGGGTTATGGTATCATGATTACAGGTTGTTGAGGAAGGGATGTGGCCTTGGAGAATGGAGTGGATGAACTCTGCATTTTTTAGAAATTTACAGAAGTGATAGAAGGTAGGGTTTGAAATAAAAACCCTTGTTCTTGAGATGGAGGAATGATGATAAGGTGGTAGGAAATTATAGGAATAATAACCCCATTGATTCTTGACACCTCAAAGGCCTTTGGTGGCTGTTGTATGTCATCGATCCACCTTCTTGTAGCTCATTGTAACTTCCTGCAATAGTTATAGGACTTCCTATAGAAGCATGGGAAATTCTTGAAGCATCTCATACAAGGTGAAAAAACTTGATTTATGAGCTCAAGGATGGTGTGGATGGATGAAGAGTTGAATGGTGGTGCTGAAAAGAGAATGTATGAATAGAGGTGTGAAGAGAAATGGGAGAATTCCCTTTCTTGATGACCATGACATGCCACTGTTCCTAACCCTACAATACAAAAAAAAGGTCAGCATGCATGGTGTTATTCTCATTATTTTCTTTTATTTTCTTTTTCTTTATCTCTTTTATCTTCTTTTTTTTCAAGACTAGTGGGCTACCTCAACAAAGGTTTTCAACTCACTAGCCAACCCTAGGCGCCCAAAGATTTTTTTGCTAAGGGATATTTTATTTTTCTTTTATCATTTTTTTTCTCGAGGACTACCTCAAATAGGTTTTCAATCATGGAGTTGGCCTTGGATGCCTCTTGGAGGTTTTCACCCAAGGCTCTTTATTTCTTTTTCTTTTCTTTTTTCTAGGAGGGTTGTGACTAGAAGCTGTGAGGATCCCAATGAAATTTACTTCCATACTGATTGTGTTGATTAACTCTGCCTTTGACATGGGCATTTTTTATACCTTGAGCCTATAACCATCGACAAGTAGAGGAATCCCCTCATGTAATGTTCCAAATTGGGAATTTCTCATGAATCCGGCAAATCATATTCCCTTTTTCTCAAAAACTTTAACAATCAACAACTGAAATATTCTAGAGATTTACTGTAGGGGCATTTACTGGGTATGTCACCTTTACAAGAAAGGGTGAGACCCAGAGGCTAGCTGACCCACTAGCAGACTCTGTCTATAGAATTATGTCAAGAGCTAATATTTCCAAGAGGGGATATGATATCAACTATTGGATCCCTTATATATGATAATATAAAACCCAATTCCAAGAGAATATCAGAAGCAAATCATACTAGGTGGGTTAAATAGTTCTCCCACACCTAGTTGCCTTGAAAACTACCGAAATAAGGGACTACAGAAATCTGGAAACTGTATAAAGGTCTTGCACTGATGAATAATATTTAAAAAAAAATCAATATAAATAAATACATGTCTTGAAATATAGTATACATAGTTTTATGAACCAAGGGTTGGGGAAAAGTGAGGATTTAGGCCCTAAAACGAGTGTAATTAGATATCTGCGTAAAAATAAGGCGGGAAAGTGGTTGTATCTGATAGATAGGGTAATGAGGGACTCCCATGTCAAATTTCAGCAAAAGAAAATATTTTTTTCTATGTTAAACAATTCCTCCTTCCCGACTAGTCAAGAAAAACACCCAATCCCCATGACTTTGAATATGCAGAATTTACTGAAGCTCAGGAAGCGTGATTTTCTGAAGCTATTAGTTGAAATATGACAAAATAATCAGCAAATAATCTTGGGTTCATAGCTTAAGCAAAATATGTAAGTAAAACAAAGATTTACATGAAATAACCCTCAAGATTGAGGTGCTGCAACATAGGAGAAAGACTGCAGACTATATCAGTGTAATTTTTCAGGGGTTTCAGCTGCTGTAAGTGAAAAATCAGATCTATGACATATATATGGCTGAAACATCAGATCCATACCAGATCTGGAAACTACTCAACCTCCTATGTCTGATCCCCTTGGGATTTCATCAGAATAATGCATGTACAAGAGTAGATCTGAAATTTAAAGCTACAGAACTATAGAAAACTCAGAATTTCTGAAGATGAATTTTATTATACATGAAATCAGATCTGAAATAGCTTATAAAAACAGCTACTTGAAAGAATTACAAAGTGAGAGGCAAGCCCCAATCACTTGAGAGCAGATTTGCACAAAACTGGAATAACATATAAACCCCAATGCAGAAAATCTAGTTCATGGAAGGGACTACGCTGTAGCTCAATGGAACTGAAGTAAAAACTATAAAATACAGATCTGAATACAAAATGGGAGAGAAATCCTCTTTCGGGTGGTCACAAGACACCCTCCCTGAGAGAAATATTCTCCAAAACAACTAGATCTCTAGATATCTAGACTACCACTTGTTGCAACTCAAGAAGTTGAAAAATCCTCAATAGTACTAGCGCTACTAATAGATGAAGCTTGGCCAAAATTCCGGATAGTGGCTCATTTTAGTGCATTCTCCTCCATGAGCTACTCAAGGAAGGAGGGAGGATTTCTAAATAGGAAATCCTCTTCCCTTAGGCTAAACAACCAAGAGAGCTAGAGTTGCTCAAGCAACCTCTATTTTGAAAATCTTCAACAACCTCTACATGAGCCCTCTCCTCCTTTTTATAACTTGAAGGGGTGCACAAACCTTGAACCACTTCAATGGACTTAACCCCTTTCACATTGGATCCCTCTTCTAAAACTGTGCTAGTTCTCCAAGGTGGTCCAGTTTCTGTTCACACACAAGTGGATTTTGTTACAAAAGGCCCAGATTTATCCCTTTTCACATTGGGCATGTATTTATTCGTTGATTTAAGGAGTTTTTCTTATTCTCCTTCACATTTTATTAATTAATCATGAAATACAAAAATTAACAAGGAAAAATTAATGTTCCAATTATTTGAAGCTAATTTAGGAACATTACAGTCTCCCCCTCCCAAATGTTGCTTGTCCTCAAGCAACTGCAAGGAAGAACCAAACTTCCCCTTCCCCTTTTGTGGCCTCATCAATGGATCCCACCATGGCTGAAAATGGTATGAAATGAATATACCCTCCAATGATCTTCTCCAAGTGAAATATAGCAAGTGTACATCATGAGAAACGGGAGGTAAAAGTGGTGATCTTCTTGTTGCTCAATGGCCTCATCAGGTAGGAGTGATGAAGAGCATGGGGAAATTTTTTCCCAATGAGTGTCTCCCACACCCATGCTATCACCCAAATAAAAGGAGCCATCCTTGATAGCTCATAAAAACAATCATTAATCCCCATGATGTGCATTGAGTAGGGGCTACAAGGCTGGAAATGAGGGATGAATATATATAAATCACACTGTCCTTCTTCACATTGTTGATGGATGTGGAGTTGTGGATCCTGGGCTGCAAAAATGTGGTCACCATGAAGCCAGAAGGAATCTGAAACTTCATGATCTCCTCTATTGATTTCAGTGAGCCTCCTTGCCCAGCCTTTTATGCATACAATGAAAAATTTATCTTCACCATATGTGCTCCAAAAGACATGTGGAATAAATGCCATATGATGTGCTGGATGGTGACAATAGTCCCTCCCTTAAGACTAGTGTTGTCCATCATCTTGCTACCTCAAGTCATAATACCATAAGTGGCCATCCCACCACTTGCTTACTGAAATAAGCTTCTTCAAAGCTTGCAAATGATAGAGGAAAATAATTTTTGGCTGAATGGAGATCAAGCAAAACATGTCTTGCTCTAATTCCTCCCATGTGAGAGGCTTCCCTTCATGATAAAAACTCAATGCATGACCCTTTTTAGAAGATGATACAATGTACCATGCAGCAGCCACAAAAATTTCCCTCCTCTTCTTGAAATACAATTGAATATGGGAGAGTGCATTCCCAATGGATACATTCATCCAATGTATCATTCCTCCTCTCCCACACATGCTCCTCATAAAAATAGAAGCATCAGCAACATAGTAAGCAACAATAGAAATCATGTTGGCTGCCATATGCAACAAATGTGAATGGCAATGATCCCTCATATGCAACCAACACAGTTTGGACCTCAACTGCAAAAGAGACCGCTGAAAAATGTGGTCTCCCAACCACTTGCATGCTGCCCAAATCTCTCCATAAGCTTGGAGGAACTAAATGATAGATGAGGCAATGTAAGTATGTCCTCCAAATAAAAATCCCTCCCTAAGTCCTCCTAGGGAGAGGTCAAAAATACTGCTCATGGCCTCAAGTAGACCATGCAACCTCAAAGGAAGAATGATCCTCCTTGGAGCAACATTCTGCACATGTATGGTTAAGGAAGCAATATGTAAATCAACAAGTAAATAAACAATGTCCTTACCATATATTTTGCTCATGTAAATGGAGCAGCTCATAGATGAGCCTCCTTCCATCCTCAAAGAGAAGAGAGGAGACTACTTTAACTCTTCCCAACAGTCATGTGCATGCACAGTTACCATGCCAAATGTAGATGTAGAAAGGTTGTTACCATTCCCTTGTTTCTCCTTCCACAGCGCAGAAACTGAAACGAGAGTGGGGGTGGGTGATATTGAGAGATTGTTTCTCTCCTCCTTGAGCCTACCCAAGACTCTCAGCGCTGCATCAAGACCTCCCAAGGTCTCCACTTCTCTGAAATCAATGAGCAATGCCTCACCATGTGAAGCACTCACCTCCTCTTGCTGATCAAGTGGCCCCCTTGGTGTAATGTCTCCAGGAGATGAGACATCATCTAGTGGTGATTGAATACATGAATGGAGAAAACCCTCCATGCTTCCATTGTGCAATCCAATCACCTCTTTAGTTGCATCAACCTTCTGCAATAGATAGGAATGAGATTGGCCCTCTTCCCCATCTTTTCTCGGTATCTCCATGCTTTTGCACCTTCTCCACCTCAAGGGCTTGTGGAATGCAGCCCCTTTGATATCTCCAAGGGAAAATATTATTCCTCCCTTACTATTCTTGCACAGTGCAGTGCAAATCTGTTGTTCTAGATCAGCATCACATGGAAATGTAGATCTCTCCATGCAATGGACTGAAATGAGAATAGATGAATTCTTGACCATACCTTGGTGAAATGTAGAAGCAAGAACTTCTTATGCAACTGTGTAGTATTCCTCCATTGAACATGAAGGCTGCTCCTCCAAGGTTGTGCCAGTGCTGGTACAAGTCTCTACCTCTTCAACCTCCTTGACATTTTCTTAAATATCCTTCAAGGTCTGGAAAAAGAGTGGGGGAATCTCCTTTTCTGTCATTCCTTCTTCTACTCCTCTTTCTCTCAGCAATAAAGTGGGGATGTGAAAAAATTGTAGATCAAATTGTGTGGCTGAATGCTCACACACATCATAATAAGTACTGCATACTCCTTCATCTTCCTGAAATTCTCTAGGAATTTCACTGTAGGTTCTTCAGCTTTGAAACCCTCTTGGAGTTTCACTGCACCCTTCTTCTTCCATTGGTTGAACCTCCTTGGAGAGGCCCTTTTCTGATCTGAAAATTGATGATAGTAATCTCATCCTCTCCATCAATCTGATCTCTGCTTCTAGTCCTAATTCACTGATATCTTGATCTCATAGGCTGTGCCAGAGATCATGCTTTGATACCACTGTAATGTTCCAAATTGGGAACTGCTCATGAATCCGGTAAATCATATTCCATTTTTTTCAAAAAAATTAAAAATAAACAACTGAAATATTCTAGAGATTGATTTTAGGGGCATTTACCGGGTATGTCACCTTTACAAGAAAGGGTGAGACCCAATGTCTAGCTGGCCCACTAGCAGACTCTGTCTATAGAACTATGTCAAGAGCTAATATTTACAATATGGGATCTGATATAAACTCTTGGATACCGTATATATGATAATATAAAACCCAATTCCAAGAGGAGATCAGAAGAAAATCATACTAGGTGGGTTAAACAGTTCTCCCACACCTAGTTGCCTTGAAAACTGTCGAAATAAGGGACTACAGCAATATGGAAACTGTATAACGGCCTTGCACTGATGAATAAGATTATGAAAAGATGAAATATATAGAAATACATTTCTTGAACTACATCAATGATTTATACAGCGTTTTATGAACCAAGGGTTGGGGAAAGGTAAGGATTTAGGACCTAAAATGAGTATAATCAGATATATGCGTACAAATAAGGTGGGAAAGAGGTTTTATATGATATATAGGGTTATTATGGACTCCCATGTCAAATTTCAGAAAAAAAAAAAAAAAAAAAAAATCTATGTTAAACAGTTCCTCCTTCCCGACTAGTCAAGAAAAACACCGAATCCCCATGACTTTGAATATGTAGAATTTATTGAAGCTTAGGAAGCGTGATTTTCTGAATCTATTAGTTTAAATATGACAAAATAATCATAAAATCAGTTTGGGTTCATATCTTAAGCAAAATATGTAAGTAAAACACATATTTACATGAAATAACCCTCAAGATTGAGGTGCTGCAACATAGGAGAAAGACTACAGACTATATCAGTGTTATTTTTCAAGGGTTTCAGCTGTTGTAAGTGAAAAATCATATATATGATAGATCTATGTCTGAAACATAAGATCCATACCAGATCTAGAAACTACTCAACCTCCTCTATCCGATCCCCTTGGGATTTCATCAGAATAATGCATGTACAAGAGTGGATCTGAAATTTAAAGCTACAGAACTGCAGAAAAATCAGAATTTCTGAAGATGACTTTTATTATACATGAAATCAGATCCTAAATAGCTTATAACAACAGCTACTTGAAAGAATTACAAAGTGAGAGGCAAGCCTCAATCACTTGAAAGCATATTTGCACAAAACTGGAATAACATTTAAACCCCAATGCAAAAAACACAGTTCATGGAAGGGACTGCGTTTTAGCTCAATGGAACTGAAGTATAAACTATAAAATACAGATCTGAATACAAAATGTGAGAGAAATACTCTTTCGGGTGGTCACAAGACACCCTCCCTGAGAGAAATCTTCTCCAAAACAACTAGATCTCTGGAGATCTAGACTACCACTTGCTACAACTCAAGCAGCTTCAAAATCCTCAATAGGACTAGCGCTGCTAATAGATGGAGCTTGGCCAAAATGCTGGATAGTGGCTCATTTCAATGCATTCTCCTCCATGAGCTACTCAAGGAAGGAGGGAGGATTCCTAAACAGGAAATCCTCTTCCCTTAGGCTAAACAACCAAGGGAGCTAGAGTTTCTCAAGAAACCTCTATTTCAAAAATCCTTCAACAACCTCTACATGAGCCCTCTCCTCCTTTTTATAACTTTAAGGGGTGCACAAACCCTAAACCACTTCAATGGACTTATCCCCTTTCACATTGGATCCCTCTTCTAAAACTGCGCTGGTTCTCCAAGGTGGTCCAATTTCAGTTCACACACAAGTGGATTTTGTTACAAAAGGCCCAAATTTATCCCTTTTCACATTAGGCATGTATTTATTCTTTGATTTAAGGAGTTTCTCTTGTCATCCTTCCCATTTTATTCATCAATCATGAAATAAAAAAATGAACAAGGAAAAATTAATCTTCCAATTAGCTGAAGTTAATTTAGGAACATTACACCTCATCATCAATGGTTCTAATCTGAATAGCCCCATTGTCATGGAATTTTTCTATTATATATGGGCCTAACCATATTTTTATCAACTTCCCTTTAAATTCCTTAAAATTGGAGTCATATAAAAAATCCCAATCTCCTTCCTCGAATACTTTCTCCTTGATGTGTCTATCATGCCAAACCTTCCTTTGCAATTGGATGATGTCGAAGTGCAGGAGATCTTGCATTTTTAATTTATCTAGGCCATTGAGTTGAAATATTCTTTCTTTATATGCCCCTGTGATATCTAAATCCAGTTGAGATTCCATTCAAATGGGTTTATATTAAAATTCAATAGAAATCAAAGCTTTCTTCCCATAAACTAGATCATATGGAGTAAACCTAGTATTTTTCTTCTAGGTGGTGTTATAGGCCCACGTTGCTTCTAATAATATTTCCACCAAATATTTCCTGATGCTGTTCATTACCTTGGTGAGGAATTCCATGCCCCACTTGTATAATGGCTCCAAGTCCACCTGAGGTCGTAGAGGAATTTCATCCCTGGGTGTAGGTTTTTCCATCCTCTGACACTGATCACATCTGCTGGTATACCTTCTGGCATCCTGATGGAGAGTAGGCAAATAGTATCCAGCTTTCAAGGCCTTGAAATTTTTCATCTTAGTAGCAAAATTATCCCCATAGGGCCCATCATGACATGCTGAGGAGATGTCAAAGGCTTCCTCTTCTTTAAGACATATCCTTAGGATCTGATCTAGTCCCAGTTTAAAAATATTGCCACCAATCCAAGTGAAAGGGGTGCTCTTTCTTATAATTATTCTTTTATCATTGGATGAAATGTTTGGAGGAAATATCCCAGTAAATTGGTATTTGTCTATGTCATAAAACCATCGAGAGATTACTCAGATAAAAAATAAGTGCCCATCTAGAAGTTGATCATCAATCATCTCTTCATTATTTTCATACAAAGTGAGTCTAGACAAAAAATATGCAACAAAATTTTCTTTCCATGGATTATCAATAATTGTCAACTCAAATTGTTGCAATAATAATAACCATCTAATAATTCTAGAATTCAAATCATTTTTTTTCATTAAGTATTTAATCACTGCATGATAAATATGCACAAACATTTGTTACTCGGTAATATAATTTCTGAAGTTATTCAGGGAATGGACAATAACTAAAATCTCTTTCTCATTGACAATGTATTTTAATTGTGCCTTAGACATATTTTTGTTGATGAAATAAAATGACATAGGGTAAAATATCATCCATTTGTCCCAAAGCTACCCTCACAGCTTTATTTAATCCATCAGTATGAATATGGAAACACAAAGCCCAGTTGGAACCTCAAATTATAGGGGCAGTTTTCAGCTTTTCCTTTATGATTTCAAAGGCTTCTTAACAAATACTGGACCAACAAAATTCAAAGTTTTTGGCCAACAATCTGAACAACGGTGAAGCCACCTTGCTTAAATCCTTCATGAATCTCCTATAGTAACTATCCAAGCCCAAGAAACTCCTAACATCCCTATGCTTCTGAGGAATAGACACCATTTTTATGATGGAAATTTGTTTTGAGTCTATGTGTATCACTGCTTGAGATATGGGGTGGCCAAATATAATCCTTGCCTTCTTCAAGAATTCATAGTTCTTAGGACTCAGAGAGAGATGCATTCCAATGCATATCCTCGGGACTTTACCCATATTGAAGAGGGCCTCTTGGAATCATACCCACAGGGATTGAAATAATCCATGTAGATCTCCACATAATCATGGACAAGCTTGGCACAAATTCTTAGTACTTCTCTCTAAAAAGTATTGGGGGAATTGCATAGGCTAAATGGACGAAATATATAAGAAAAGGTTCCAAAGGACATGTAAATGTGGTCTTGTCTTGGTCTTCAAGGTTGATGTTGATTTGATTGTAACCACTGAATCCATCTAGGAAATAGAAGAAATTATTCCTTGCAAGACCATCCAAGACATTATCAATGAAAGGCAAAGGGAAATGGTATTTATTTGTGGCTTTTTTCAACTCACTGTAATAAAAAAATATCCTCCACTTCCCATTCTTCTTTTGGAATAATACAAGAGGGGACACCCATTCACTATCTGATATGGGGTATATGAACCCTGCGTCCAACAACTTATGTAATTCATCCTTTACTATGTCCTTCAAGGCCAGGTTCATTCTCATCTAGGGCTGGTACACTATATTGCATCCCTATTTGATGTAAATATGTTGTCTATAGACTAAGGGATGCACTGCTTTCATTTCTTTGTATTCCTCAAAAAAAGCATCTAAGTTCTCCCTCAGCAACTAACACAATTTCTCTTCCTCTTTGGCCGAGAGAGGAATTTTTCTTGAGGTTTATGGATTGGCCAAATTATACAATCTTGGAAGGTTTAGGGGCTGATTCAACTGATCATAGCTTAGTGTAATGGCTTCTTTCAGATTCTCTCACCAGTTCATCAAGTGGAATGGCAATGGGGGGTTGGTTTTGAAGGATATGGTCAATGTGGTCATCTTCATTAGGTTTTCCCCCTATGATAACAACATCTAAGGTACAAAGATGGTATGGTGTCACATGGCACACTTCATCTTCTTATTCATCCTCCAGCCACAAATGTAGATCAATTTCAACGGAAGGTTGGATAGGGTGATATAACACTAGTTGCTTTGATAAGGGCCCATTCTTGATGGTCAATTTTCCAGCCCTACAAATTATATAAGCATTGACAATGGCCAAGAAAGGTCTTCCTAGAATGATAGGATAACCATTAAAAATATTTTTGGGTTGAAATACCAAGAAGTTAGTGGGATACTCCCAGGAATCAATGGAGACCATAACATCCTCAAAAACTTCGTCAAGGGCTACTGTGGATCTATCTACAAGTTGCAGAACTATAGTGGCTTTTCTCAAAGATCCTTGGAGGTTGAGCTTCAACATGGTTTCTTTGGTCATAAAATTTATGGAAGCCCCAAGATTAATCAATTTATGATGGAAAATGACACCATCAATGTGTACATCCACTATTGGACTCCCAGTGTCTAGGTATTTTTGGAAAATCACTCTCCCCAGCATCAAATCAGATAGTTGACCTACAACATTGATGGTGGGGGTGTCTATCTTCTTTCTCCCAATATTTTTGAAAAACTTTTCTTTGATAAGCTTATTATATATGGGAACATCCTTAATATCCTGGAGAAGGGATATATTTACACACAGGTTCTTCAATTCTCCTAGAAGTTCTATCTCTTCTAGGGTGTGCTGGCTAGGATGGATCAATCACTCAGGAAAATGAGTTGGATTTAATTTGGTGGTACTCTCTTCCTTTTCATCTTCAACCTCTTCAGGTGGAGATGGTGGATGGTTTTCTGGGAGAACTCTTCTAGACCTAAGTTTAATCTCTTGGATCTCCACATCATATGCATGGTAAGGTTTCTCTCCATTATAGACATGTTGTGCTTGTTTTTTATTCGGGTTTGGATTAGGTTGAGCATGAATCTGAGGTTGCTTAGGTAGAGAAAGAAGAGTGATTTTAGGGTTAGGTTTGGGTGGAGTCAGTAAATCAAGAGGTTGGATGTGTTGAGGCCTCCACCCTTTTTATGGGTTGCTCCACTAAGGAGGTTGGGGAGCATATCATTGAAATGGTTGATTAGAAGGTTGAGGATGATATGGATCTGGATTTATGCAGGAACACAATAAAATACAGAAATAGACATAAACACAAAGATGCAGCGGAAATAATGCTTCATTTTATTAATAAAATAATGACTAAAATAATCTTACAAACATAATGGAACCAAGCTAGGGCACTGGTAGCGTATCTCTGAGAAGATATGTGGCATACACAGGCCTCTGAATTGTGTTACATTGAAGCTCAAAGGCTTATTACAGACATAATGGAAATATATGAGCTAGGGTACTGACAGCATATCCCTGAGAAGAGATGTGACGACTACCAGCTCCTGAACTATGTTACAATGAGGCTTGAAGGCCTATTTATTGTGGAGAAACAATGTAAAACCTAAAACTTCCAAAGACCTAACCCAAGGAGATGAAGCGCCAAAACTGTGGGCCCCATTTGGGTAAATTGGTGTTTCAAATTCCCGGGGATGTAACTTTGGCAGTTAATCTCCATTTGACGTGCTCAATAGCTCATTAGAAATATATTCCATGTCGCTCTCTGTTTTCCCAAAAAACGTCGCTTAGGGCCTCAAAACAGCTCCAAAAGTTCAGGACCCAAAAATTTGCTAAAAATAGTAAGTTGTGCTAAAACTTAAAAATGGAAAGAACTGATGGAACGGGTTCAAATGGAATATGTGGGTGGCCACCAATATCCACCTAGATCATTAATGCCCAAAAATGGCTTCAGGCGTGCAAGACCTGAAAACCTACTAAAAATAATAAGTTGCTGGAATTGAAAAACTGCAAGAATTGATGTTGCGGATCCAAATGAAATAGATGGGAAGCCATCGATATCCACCTGGATCCGTTATGGTGGGGCATAAGGCCAAGAAGGATATGTGGGCCATTATGGATGAGCGAAAGAATACCAAGGTTGGAAGTGTGCATTCTGGGTCAAATTGTGGTAATAATAATGTGCATCTTGCATTCCCTGTTGGTATGGCCGAGGTTCTTGAGGCCTTCTTTGATTTATAAAAATAGAGTTTCTCTGGTCCACCTTCCACCCGTTGGTATACAAATTTTAGCCAGGTAAGGAAGGGAATTTGTCTGTTGCATGGTTATCTTCACAGATTGAGGAAACCTCTATGACATTCATTGGGCATTCATTCCTAGGGTGTCTACTTGTGCATCTAGGGAAAACGATAGCTAGGAATATTTCTTCCTCCTCTTGTTTCCTTTTTATCTGCATGTTATCCATTTTCAAGGAAAAATTATGTGAAATTTCACTCTTGAATTCATATAACATGCTTTGTATCTCAATTTTGATGGATGAGGTGGAGGAAGAGGTACTGGCCAAGTCTTGATTACTTCTACCCTTTTTTTTGGTTGACTTGGAATGGATTTTGAACACATTCTTGCTGTCATCATAGGAAAACTAATAGATATCTCCTCTAGATAGCATGTTTAGGTTTTCCAACACTTCCTCCCTGATCCCTTGGAGAAGAAATAACTTGAGTGATACAGGATCAAGGGTGAAATTGGCCCTTTTGTAGTTCAGTTGAAACATATCCTCATAATCTTCTAGAGATTCATTGGGCCCTAGGGTCATCCTAAATATTTATTCCTTGGTTTCGTTAGAACTACAATAGTATTTGTACTTGTTGTTGAAGGACTCTTACATTTGGGCCCAAGTAGTGAAGTTGTCCCTAGGCAAACCCGTGAGCTAGCACAAGGCTACATCCTTGAGGGTAGAGGGGAAAATTTTCAACTTTTTTTCATTTTAGGCATATTCATAAGTCCTACAAACAAAAAAAAACTCAAACATGAAAGTTTCAAGGTATATGAAGTGTGGAAGGGATGAGGAGCTAAGTTAATCCTAGTCTCTCCATTGGCTTCTCTGATGGGAAATACTCCTTGGATTTTGTTCTCAACAATAGCATGAATAGGTGAAGTTTGTGTATATACAATCTCTAATGTAGACAAAAATTATCTCTCTAGTCCTATACAAAGGATCTAACAACAAACTGAAAAATGCACGCAAACCTTCCTAGCTTATTTTGGAAAATACAGAAAGAGACCTATTACCTACCTCACCCTTATGCTAACGCTTACTTTCGTTTTCCAAATCCTCTCATGTATAGGTTCAATCTACTTTACATATTCACAGATGTACACCTTCAAGAAAAATTAAAAAAAGGAAACAAAAACATGCATAGCATAATACATTCCAAAATAGACTATGTGAAAGATCATAGAGTGACATACTAAATGTATAATCATTTACAAATTATGGAAGATAAATGCATAATTTATTTTTATTAGAAACAAAAGAAGCTTACAAAAATTTACGCTCTGATGTTGGAGGCCACCTTCAGGTGATTTTCTGAATCCTCACCAAATACTTCAAGCACTCCTCCTTATAATTTTGGCAGCATTTAGGCACATTTGAGCACTAGAAAGGAAACCAACAATGACCAACCATTTGGGAAAATCATGGCATTCATTTGTAGGGAGCCTGAAGAGGTTAGGAATCAAAAAAATATGAAGGAAGGTTCATATGATAAGGGGAAGATGCCTAAAGGTAGGATAAAAGGAATTAAATGGGAGCCTTCGACCCATTCCTCACCCAACTAATAATAGACTTCTGTTCTCGAGGCTTCTAGTTGAAGAATATTCTGCTCAATTTCTAGAGAACCTTTCTAAAGATGGCATGTGTGATTTTTCACTTTAATTCCCACACTTCTAGTGATATACACAAGTCATGGTGAAGGTGAAAAGCACGAGGGTTTAACTATAGAGGCCACGTTGGGTTTGCAAATAGAATTTGTAGAAGCTTTCTACAGAATGGCTTCAAGGAATTTTTCGTTTTGGTCTTTAGGTATGTTTTTTATTATGTTTTTGAATAGTGAATACAATGACAAATTTCCATCTCTTTGCGACATTTGCGGAAAATCTCAATAGTTTAGGTCATGAGACAAGGAGTGCGACAAAATTTTGTTTAACATATTCCCACTAAAGCATGAAAGCATAACGAGAAGTGATGGTTGAAGTGCTTTACAAGTCATGCATTAGAGAAATTTTTAGGTCTAAAATGGGCCTCTTACGAAAAATGTACAACCAAAATAAAATTTATAAGAACCAATAGGATTCAAGATGATGATGTCAACCATCGGGGATGATTCACCATTTTTGGGTTAAAAAAGTAAAAAGATTAAAAAATAATAAAATAATAAAACTACTTTTTCAACTTATCTCCCTAAGGTTTTACTCAAATTTTGAGAGGGAGTACTCATTGGATGCAAAATTGAATTCCTCATCCTAGGATTACCCATGTTGCATACTTTCCATGGACCCTACTACACAAAAAATGAGAAATACATGAAAAAACGTGATTGCAATCACATTTTTGATGTAGTTATCATTTTTTGTATAGCAGGGTCCATCGAAAGTATGCAATATGAGTACTCTTTGGATGAGGAATCAAAATTTTCATCAAACGAGTGGTCCCTATTGAAATTTGAGTAAACCCATAGGGAGATAAGTTGAAAATACGAGTTGAAAAAGTAGTTTTTGATTTTTTCCCTCTAAAATTTGATGATGTAATCTAATATTATCTTACTTTTTCCACTATTATTTTATAATTTCCTTCGGAGGCCCATTTTAGACCTCCAAATAACCCTAATTGGCAAGGACTTTGGAAAACATTTTTAGGAGACCTGCAAATCAAACATGATACAATACATATGGCGTCTTTGATATATGATCCATAATACATCTGTGAAGAATACATGGATGCACGGCATGGTCGTAGCCATTTGACTAAAACATATCATGAATATGACTATGAATCCATGGCATGGATGTAACCATCTGACTAAAATTATCCATGTGTAGAATCAAGAATACTAAATAATGCCTTGCAACCTAGATTTAGAGAAGGAAATCTGGGTTCTTCTATCTCAACCCAACCAAAGTACGAGTCTAACCATGTGCATAGATGTTCTAAAGTTGAACATGGTATAAACCACTTGATTACTGATCAATGAGATAAATCATTAACAAGCATGAGATAAACCACCAATAATGACAATGGATCTTAAGGTATAGCAACACAATCTATGAATGTGAATAATGAAGCTGAATTTGAACACTCATGGAATCATTTAATCAAATGCCAATGAAGTTAACTTGTTTTCGAATGCAAAGAACTTGTCATTGAGGAATGCAAGCTTCAAGATACTAAAAGGGAGTTTCTAGATCATATTCCTATGTAATGAGTTGGAATCGACAAGAAGTGATCCATCGGAGGAGGGCCATAATGTTTCTCACTTCATCAACACGAAAAAAAATGACTTTGATGAGAATGATTCAATATTCTAGTATAGAAAGTCAAATGAGGTATAAAAATTTTGAATTTGCAGATAGGAATTATCTTGAACATATCAGTAACATGACTCGGAGTTTGGTATCATTTGACTCAAAATGGGATAAATGGTCATGGTTACAATAGGATATGATCGAATGAGAGGTAAATGGATTTCCAAAACCTAGGAAGGAAAGTGAGAAAGAAAGTATAACCCAAACCTGACACAAGATGCAGATGAGTGTCATGTTCAAGAGTGACATGTTGTCTTTGATATATAGTAAAATATGTGTTTACTTCAATTTTTCCCCACTATTTCAAGTGAGTACCTCTTTATTTTTGATAGAAAGCTTGAAGCGGATACCATATGCTTAGTGTATAATTTCACCCTTCGGATGAATCTATCATAGTAATTTTAACGAGCCCTAGGAATGAGTAACTAGGTCTTGTCATGGTGACAAGTCCTTCATCTTTGAATTTTTACGAGTCTGATGGAGGGGAGTTTGAAAAAGAGGCGGAAAAGAAAACTCCAAAACTTCCCTGTTCAGAGATAATCCCTCGAAACCGAAAAGGTATAAAATGATATTCGAGATAACCTCTTAGTAATTTTTGAGTAAGGTATTGTTTTTTTCTAGTTAGTCAATCTCAGCTTGAAAAAGAGGTAAACTTATACTGAGATGACGACAAATTCATTTAATTTAACAAGCTCGAAATGACAAGTGCTCAGAAATATTTTCACTTTTTGAGAGTTAGAAAAGAGTTGAAAGATGACTCTATGGGGGTTCATTTGTTTTTTTTTATGAGTCCAAAAAAGCGATAAAACAAAACTCGTCATTTTACCAATTACCATTGCCAATTTATAACGAACCTACTATTGCACATGTGAAAAAATGTCATTCTGATTGAGAAAAATATAAATATAATTTAAAATGCATTTTTTCAAATGGTAAAAAATATATTGACAATTTTATATAAACCAAAAAGTCAGAATAAAAATTACTTTTTTCCATTTGTGAACTTGGAAATCATTTTAACCACTTTTACATATTTAGGCACGAAGTACGCTCAATACAAAGGAACATTTGTCAAACCGTTTGTCACAGGTAACAACCCTTTCCTTTCTCTTCATTTTGATTGTATTTTCATGCATTCTGAGCCATATATTAGGTGCATGGGAGGCCTAGAAAAAAATAGGGCTCGTGGTTGGCCAGTGTGGGATTCATCCATCAGGTCCATGTTGTTCGCCCTGGGCCCAACAAGACCAGTGTGTTGATAGCATGGAAAAATTCTGACATAGTCACATTGGAGCCAAGGGTTAATTTATTTTTACCAAAGCTCCATATTATTTGTTCTCTTGCCAATTTTTCTCCATGGAAGTTTATTAATCTTTCTTTAATGATGTTTGTAGGTGAAAATTGGAAATTGAATGGAAGGAAAGGGGCCATGATGCAAAATATTAACAAGCCACACAAAACCCATAGTGCATTAGGGAACTTCATAATTGTGGATTACTGAAGTTTTTCTGAACTCCTAGGATTCGATCCCAAGTGGATTTATTACAATTTTTCGGTGACTTGCTGGAATATAGACTGTCAATCATTCATGATAGGTGATCAGGAGTTGAATATAGAGGTTTATGATATCTACTTCATCACTAGTTTGTCCAAGAGGGTAAAAGCAGTTTAGCTATCTGGTTCTCGAGCTAGAGGGGATATTACTGACACACTCACTATGGGACAATGCAGTGAGAATTACTACAAAACAAAAAGCAGGAAAATCGACATAAATATTTTTTAAGATACTGAATTTAGAACCATTCTAAACACCAGTTTTTGAGTGGTAGGGGTACAAGCCTTGCATGATGCAAGAAAGTCTCATTTCCAGTATGCAGTTTCATGTATGGCCCCAAATATATTCAACTGGAGTGAGGGGTTTCTTCTTAAAATGAAGGACCAAATCACAAAATGCAATATGGGAAAAGGTAAGTAGTTTGGCCACAGGTCAATATTGGTAACAATTTTCTTGGAGCGACTTCCATTGTTCAAGTACTACGGGATAGAGGTCAGACCTCCTGCACCAACAGACCCATGACTACTGAGGTGTAGTGATCTTGGCTTTATGGGGCCTAGACATAGGTTCAAAGTGACTGTGCAGTAAAAAAAACCCACTATTATTGGCCCTTTCAGCAACGATCTGCTTGCACTTACGGAAGTCTCACCTAAGGCAATATAGGGGGATGTTAGAACCAGATTTCTGCATCTAGAGGGAGAGTAGACTTTGGATTTATGGATTTTCCTTCTTCATCAGAACTCCACAGGTCAGATCTATCGATATCACCAGCATTTTTCAACACAATTGTTGAACTTTCTCATAGACTATGCAATCTTACTTAATTAGGTATTAAACACAGTAAATAACCATAAAACAAACTGCATTGTTCATCTATAGAACAAAACCCTTATTCAACATAGACATTAATAAACAATAAGAAAAAATCAAACACGTCATTATAACTCAAACTTTGTCAACAGTTCATAAATTAACATCCAGATCTATCTCATACATCCACTTTCCACCCCATGCACACAGTTGCAAGGCCCTGCACACATAGCTACAGTATTTCCTAAGGTCTTTGTACACACAGTTTCAGGAGCCTTTCCCTCTAACCCAAAACACAAACTCTAACTTAGTCTGACATCCAAATGCATCACAGAATATATTTCCTTCAATCCTATCACGCCTATCCTAGCTAGACTCCTTATATAGATTTATCTTTTACAATAACATGGTCCAAAAACATGGGCGGAGTCAAAATTTCATTAAAAATCCCATCCATTACATAATTAAGGGGCTTTGACCCACCCGAAATACACTAAGAACAAAAATATACTTATCGCTACGCATTCCATGCCTTGATCTATGGAGTCTTTATTTCATGGGGGATCCAGGTTCCAAAAAACCCCTAACACAAAACTGTGACTTGTCCCGAGTCACAAGGGTGATGCACCATCTATCTTTACTCTGATACCGTTCAAGGCATCCTTTAATGGAGGAACTGTATCGGTGCACTACTTTGTAAAATTTATGTCTTTTCTAACGAGATCCATGCTATCCTAAAAATCGCTCGCTTGATGCATGCTTTTTTTATTCAGACTCGCTTGTATCTGCAACCCATTTATATTCTTATGCCCTCGACCAACTATGTGGAGTATCAAGACTCTACGCCAACCATATATTCATTGCGAACTGTCAGGGACATAGTCATCCATGTACAATTTTAATCTACTACCATTGAATGGAATAGGGAAAAATTCCCCATTTATCTTGGCGAGCTAGATCGTGCCTCTGTTTGTCACTTCCTGAACAATATACGGACCTAACCAGTGCATTTTCATCTTTCCTGGGAGCTTCACAAAATTACTTTCATACAGTAGAACAAGGTCCACATCTTTGAACATATTTCCTTAATCTACCGAGCATGCCATGCCTTCTCTCTTTCCTTCTAAACTTGCTAAGGAAATCTGGAAATGAGGCAATCCTATTCCATCTCAAGCAACTGCGCCAATCTCTACTCCATGATGTCTCTGTCGAGCATATTCATTACTGTGGAAATGTGTAGAATAGGCACAATAAAATCCATGGGAATTACTACTTCTTGTCCATATACTAATTGAAACGGGGTCTGTCCTGTAAGATTCATGTAGGTAGTTCTGTAGGCCCATAAAACAATAGGAATGCGCAGGTCCTAGTCAATTCTGTTAACATTACATACTTTTGTTAGTGCATTCTCCAATATTTTGTTGAAATATTATGTTGTTCCATTCACCTGGGGATGGTAAGGCATACTATTGTGGTGACTGACTTGTAATTATTCAGTCAAGGCTTCAATAGTGTTATTCAAGATATGTGTTACCCGGTTGCTCATCAAAATTTTGGATAACCAAATCGTGGCACAATATGCTCAAAATTATTTTTTATGCCCTATCTGCAGTGCAATTATTTACTGGTTACACCTCAGTCCACCAAGTGAGGTACTCAGTTTTATTAATAATGTAATGTGCACGTGTCTTCCTTCCCAGTGGATTGATTGGACCTGCAAATTCAATCCCCCATTTATAAAAATATTGCAACTTTACTTGTGGTTTCAACGCCATTTCATATCTTCGCAAAAGTCTTCCATTCCTTTGACAAACATCACATGTGCTACAATACAACTTTGAATATTTATGTACACCAAGCCACCATAACCCGGTGCGAAGAATCTTCTATGAAGTAGCTTTTCCTACATAGTGAAATCCAGCGACTCCAACACGGGATTCAACCTGTATGTTGTGTCTTTCATGCACAGGAACATTTCTTCGCAAAATTTCATCATCCCCCATTTTATACAGGTGTCCTTCAATCAGAGTAAAGTGTGTCGCCCTTACAACCAGCTCCTTCTTCTGATGCGTAGTGTATTCTCGGGGTGTGATTCGTGTTGAGAGAAAGTAAATGATATCCAGGAAATTCTCATCTGCAAACTTGATAGAAAACAACTACGAATTAGGTAATCGCTCCTCAAGATTCATTGGTTCCTCCCCTATCTCAATCCTGGATAGATGGTCTAGTCGAACATTCAAAAGGCCTAGCTTGACAATTACCTCGAAATAATATTCTTGGAGTAGCAGTAACCATCAAAAAATATTCTCCCCCAACACAAGCTTGTTGACCAGGTACTTTAAAGAAAAATGATCCATGAAAATTTTGAAGTGCACCCCTAATAGATATTTCATATATTTTTGCAATGCATATACCATTTCCAACCCTTCGCACTCTGTGGTGGCATAGTTCCTTTCTGCTTTAGAAAAATTCCTACTAGAAAATGCTACAGGGAGATAAATATCTCCTTCTCTGGGTTGTGCTAACACAACTCCTAGGGCTATGCAGGATGCATCAAAATGTACATGGAATACCTTCTTCCAATCAGGGAAGACAAGAATATGTGCAGTCACCATTTTTTCCTATAGGATATTGAGACTCTACTGACAATCATCATCACAGCATAACTTGACACACTTCTTCAATAACTTCTCCATGGGCGCAGTAATATGCGCGTACACCTTAATGAACTTTATGTAGTAACATGCATGTCTAAGCATTGTGCATAGCTGCTTGACACTTGTTGGGGGTTCAAAATTGATAATCACAACAATCTTCACAGGGTCTACCATCAATCCTTGTTTGCACACAATGTGTCCCAACAAAATACCATATGGTATACAAAAAATGAACTTCTTTAGGTTTAAGGACATCTAATACTTCTTGAAGGTATCTATCATTAAGCGCAGACTAGAGACATGCTTCTTTAACAAGCCAAAGACTGTCTAGTCATCAAAATATATTTCTAGGAATTTGTGGATATATTCTTTGAAATATGCAACAAGAACCCTAGAAAATATATTTGGCATGTCCTTCAACCCAAATGGTATGAAGGTGTCCTAAAAGGACCCCCACTTGGTAGAAAAGGTGGTCTTCCTGTTGTCTTATAACACAACCCTAATTTGATGATACCCGGAGAATCCATCTGTAGATAAGTAAACTTCCTACACACCAACATTGTCTAAAACTTCATCAGTCAATGGAGTGGGAAATGGATCATGGACACATGTATCATTTAGCTCATGAAGATCAACACAAATCCTTATCTCTCTTTTATTCTTCTTCTCCTAGACCACCATAGGGCTAACAAACTCTGACTCTTCAATTGGTTCAATGATTCCAGTGTCAAGCATTTTTTCATGTTCTTCCCTTAATTTCTCCTCGTACTTCGGGTTCAGCCAATATGGGTGTTGCTTCACTGATTTGGCATCTGACTTCAAAGTGATGTGATTTACCCCTAAATCACCCACAATGCCTTTTAATTATGAGTATTTTGTAGGGAACAGGTCCTGGTATTCCTGCAGTAGCTCAGTGACCTTGTTGACTATGTCATTGTCCCAATAGTCCCCTATCTTGAAAAACTTGGGCTCCAAATCTAAGCCTATGTTGACATGTCGTGCTCTAACCAGTTGTGCTACATCTGAAATTTCTATCTCAGGCCCTGCAACCGTGCGTTTTCTTTTAGACTCAGGGATATGAATGTCGTGTGGATCCTCCTCACCTTCCTCTATGGTCAAATTGTAACATTCATGGGCCTGTTCTATTTGCGTAGCCCAATCTAGTTGTACAAACCCTGGGTTCCTTAGTAATCCGGAATACACTTGCTTTCACTTCTTGAAAATCCTCATTAATGCATTCCCATCCATCCGCAAAGCTATATTTCAACAATAACCCTTCTACCATCTCATCCCAATCCGTTTTTCCATGGTGCAGTTATTTTTAAAGATGCCATTGTTGAGGTATCATCTCCAAAGAATGAAAGAACATGTGCACCCATTCTAGCTGAGTTTCTACTCTCCAAGTTGTGGTGCAGTGAGTTAAATGCTCACGCGGATCCTTCTGATCATCATAATTCTCCACAATTATTGTGTAGACCTAACCAAACCTCAACCTTATTATTTTGCAAAATTTTGTATATCCTCATAAACTTTCTTTATGCGCACCCCACCATCGGGCTGGAGTGGACCTTAATGCAAATTTCAGATCCTTGTACCATTGTTCCTCTAGCACTTTCCACTCAAATTCCTCAAAGGAGAAGACAATATTCCTTGTTCCATCATAAAATATCAAGTTGTGCACTTATGACTTGACACGGTGTAGAGATTTTGTAACCATGTTACAGCACTATGCGGTTACTTCATGCAATCTATTCTGCTAGTGCTCCAACTCTTCATAGGAATTAGACAAGAACAAACTATCACGCTCCCAACATATTATTCCATCTGCAATGGGATTAATCTAGTCTTCATCCTGCGCAGTAAGCTAATAAATATCATAAATCGCAGCATCACCATACTCATGTTGGAAAGGCTTTGTAGAGCGTGCATCTTTAGAGGGATCCAGTGGCATGAAAATTTGGGTGCCATCCTTTTCAAATACCATTTGCCTATTCTTTAGGTTTATTATAGCATCCATGTCTAAAGCCCAGTCAAATCCTAATAGCACAGAGTGCGGATTACTATCATCAATGATCTTGATGACCTCAAAGTCAACCAACACACTTGCACCATCAATATCTACGTTTAATCCCTCCAAACGCCCCATAGGGATGATCTTTTGTTGATTTTCCATCCTCAGCTGAATAGGCGACCATTGCAACTTCAACTTTCCCATCATATCCCATGTATGTTTTGGCATAACATTAGCATCTGATCCCAGATCGAGGATGACTTGATCCATCTCATAGTCTCTCATATGCATCATTAATCTCATCTCTAGGCTAGTTCTCTTCTTATTATTGTACACTTTGTTTACTATGTAGTGTTCCATCCACATCTCTTCTTTAACATCACAATTATCAAGAAGCTCTTGCAATCCTTCTAAAGCCCTTTGGTCCCTTAACAACTTCATGCATGTTTGTAAGAAATATTATATGATTGATGGATTGACTCCTTTTACTTCAACATTCTCTCCAAGCTTCTTTTCTACCAGGAACAACTATCTCTGTGCAGCCGATGTCGTAGCCTTAGGAGTCATGAATGATTTCTTTGCTACCATTAATATCTCATTTTCGCATTGTACATAAAACCCAAAAATATTATCTTTAGCCTTCCTTACCCATGCCTCCAGTGCAATCATATGCCCGTCTGTACAGTTTCCTCTAGTATTGATACCACTACGCGTGACTGTGTTAACACTTGGATATCCTTTGCATGGTTAAGCCTTCATCATCTGTATGTTTTGTGCTTGCTATGGCTTGCGCTTCACCTGCATTTTAGCTAACAAAATGGGGAAGTCTTATATTTCATGACCAAATTGATGACAATATTTATAGGACACAGTAGCAGCATTCTGGAAATATCAAGCAAAGTGTCTAGGCTATCCACAGTTGTAACAAACGATCTGTCCTCTCCCTCGACTAGTGTGCCCTCGGCCTTGAAAACCTCCTCATGCATTTGGTGAACCCATAGCTTCACGACCTTGTACTTGAATTTGATATGTGCCCAGAATGTTCTCCAGCATTAGATTGCAACTCCTACAATGTTGTTCATTGTTCCCAACTAAACTACAAAATTTTCCACAACAGTTGCATCGGAGATCTGACTAACTTTTGTAATGAGTGACAAAAATCAGTGGAATTTTGGTCTGCAACTTCACAGATACTACACCATACATTAGACCCTCCACTTGGCCCTCTGCTCAGTTAGGGTTTTAATGGATTCGACATCCCAACACCTACATAGTCTCTAAAAACATGACCCTGGTCCTTGTAGTGACCCTCAACTTTGCACTTGATACACCAGATGTATGGGCGAACCTCCTTTCCCTTATTTAGATCTTGGAACTCCATGTGCAAACTTTCCAACTAAGTCTTAATTTTTTTCACCCTTGTGCTTGCATCAGCTACTGGCGAAGCCTCCAGTTTCATCGTGATCTCTAGTGCTTCAGCCTGAGTTGCAATCTTCTACTGTGAAAACAGAAATCTAAGATGTGGCAATAGTGCAGAAATAAAACACTCTTTATGTTGTTCATACGGGATCTTAAAGCTAATATGACTCCATAATGTCTTAAATCTTTGATCTACCTCCCACACAGTATCAATAGTCAACTGCTTAATCTCTTTGATCTTAGTGATACTCTGGGATTGTGAATTTGTTTTCTTGAATTCAGCGTTCAAAACAGTCTTTTTTTCAGCCAATGAAGCATTTTCATTCATTTTAAAAGCTTCATGTACCAGGACAATGCTCGATCTTGTAGCATAGTAACCAACTGCAGTTTCTTCATATCTTCATTTGTAATACTATGTGAACTCCATATTTCTTCTACTACAAACCAGAACTATTTAGGGTCATCTGTTCCCATGAACACATCCATCTTCAATGGTTGGGTCATGGGGGGAGGTGGAGGTGGAGGAACTGAATGGGATAGAGTGCTGATGGGAGTGGAAGGTTGGTGAACTTCCTCAGCACTCTGATGACTTTTATATCTCAACGACAGACTTCGTAGAGTAGCAATGTTTCTTTCTCCTCCTTTAGTTTCAAACAATGGTGTATATTGAGTTTAAATGTGCGTACCCTAACATGTTCTGAATCGCTTACCAAGTTCTCTTTCTTCAACCATCAATCTCAGCGCAATCACAACATACCCTTTTCACAAAATAGCATTTTAATCCAGGACTTCAGTGAATTCATGTACTTACCTCGCAGGCCTTTGAAAAAGTTATGCTCTGCTTCACTATGGGACATTGTGGTTGTTGGGCCATGAATACAACCACTTTTTAACACTTATTTCATCCAATTTTTACTCTTCTTTATCATATTATTTATTATAATTTATTATATAAATCCATTTTATAATGATTTATGCTCCTATGGATGAATATTATTTCTTCTCCTTTATTTTTAATAAATTGATGATCATTATGCATAATTTTATCAATGATGGTTTATTAATATATTTTGTAACATCACTTACCATTTTAGCCTCCAAGATATTTGCCAGATTGTAGATTTAATCTCCAAATCATCATCAAATATTCCAACTCAGAAATTCGCTGGAATAAGAAGTGACAATTTTGCAGTTGAGAGTCTAGGAAAACGAAGAAGAACCTAGAAAATCTGGAACATGGGTTTTGTCCAGAACTGACCAAATTAACTTTATTAGAGAATGTTTTGCCCAAATTTAGCCTGTATTGAGAGAAACACAAGGTTCTTTGAGCATGATTTTCTTAGATTTACTGTTGTGACCATCCTCCAAATTATCTCAGCTACAAATCCAAATTCGACTTGCCATTGTTGAAAGATGGATGGAAATATATTTTCTTGTTGATAAATTTTTTAGGAACAATCCAATATTGTTATGAGAGATCATATTTGCTATTTAATTTCTCCTCTTTCTGATTATAAAAAGAGAGCATGTATTATGTATTGGAGAACAATGGATGATTATTGAATTCCTTTTGTAACACTACAACTCCTTGACTCTCGTGATCAAAGAGCAATTGATGTAAAAGCTATTCATGTTTGATTAATACAAAGACGCATTCTCCTTCCATTTCTCAAGCTCTGAAGTAAAACCCAGCGGCGTTTCACCAGTGGTTGAGGGCCCGACCCTGGTGGATCAATCCGATGTTTTTATCTCTATCTTTTCATTATTTTTGTGAGATAGTTCATATTTTCTTTTATTATAGTTTTCAAGTTAATCAGTTTGTTGTTTAATTGCTTAGGATCTTGGTGTGTTATGTTAATTAACTGCGTCACTATTCCATTTCAACAAAGATCTTAATTCCTATATTATTCATCTTGTTATTGTTTACTAAAGCTTTGCTATTTAATATTTAACTCCATTTGCTTGTTGTTCATGTCGATTACTGTTTAACAACATTTGATGTGGGCTTAGTGTTTAATAGAATTGTTGTTTTAAGTTAATATTTTCTGTTGATCACTTTCGATTCATTAGCTTCAGATTGTAGAAATATTGTTTATTTACATTGTTACAGTTTGTTGTTTATGCAAATAGCCATTCAATTACAGATTGTTTTTCATTTCAAATTATTTGTTTTAATAAGAGTTCTTCTTTGTTTACTTTCAACATCAATTAGTTCAATTTCGATTTCCCTTTGATTGCTTTAAAGTAGGACTCTCAACTGTAGAGAACATTGGTTATTGCTTCCTCATTCCCAAATTGATTGTCTTGTTCCAGTTTGATTTCAATTGCATCAATTTATAGAGGAATGAGTTATTGCTACTGTATCCTCGATTGATGTTTGCTGAGTGAATAGTTAAGTTTCAGAGCATTTGAATTTATGTTAGTGTAATTAGATTTCTCTTCCAAGCATTTTTTTACCTTTTTATTTAGAATACTGTACTACATCTCACACAACATTACTCTTGGATAAATTGCCACCTCAGACTGAGTACACTCTTGAAATAAAAAGTCGCTCCCGGATTGATAATTAATATAGGATAAATAGGTGTTAAAAAGTTACCTTTTATACCTCAATAGTGGTATCGATCACAAACTCGGTAATGAATCCCTCAAGGACGCTATCAATCCAGTAATCAACATCTCTCGCGATCTATTTATTAGTATTTTTCAATTTCTGAATCAGATCTAGGGTTCACACAGTAGGTTTATTATTAAAATACCGCATTTACGTAGCTATCCTTGAGATCCACTCATGCAGCTCATTAGAAAACGATGCAAAGAAGAGCTCGTATTGATCTGTATAGATACACTTTTGTAACCAGTGTTCAATAGAGATACGTGAACTTCTATTTTCTTACCCATCAAACTCACGTTCTTTCAGATCTATCCAATCTTCAATATCTTTCTTAGATGGATTCCACATCGAGCTATCCCTCAGTCATATCTAGGTCCCGGTAACGAAACCATTTTTTGGATTTATGGGGCCTAGACCCAACTTCAAAGTGACTACGCAATTCAACAAAACCCACTATTACCATCCATTTTGGCAACGATCTGCTTGCGCAGACCAAAGCCTCACCTGAGGCAATATATGGGGATGTTAGAACCAAGTTTCTGCATCCAAAGGGACACTAGACTATGGATTTAGGGCTTTTCCCTCTTTATCATAACTCTGCAAGTCAAATCTATCAATATTACTTGTGTTTTTTAACAAAATATTGAAATTTCTCACAGACTGTGCGATCTTACTTAATTAGGTATTAAACATAGTAAATAACCATAAAATGAACTACGTTATTTAGTAATATAAAAAAAACCTTATTCAACATAGACATTCATAAATAGTAAGAAAAAAAAAACACGTCATTATAACTCATATTTTCTTAACAGTTCATTCATTAACAACCAGGTCTATCTCATGCATCCACTTTCCACCCTGTGCAAATAGTTGCAAGGGCTTGCACACACAGTTGTAAGGGCCTGCACACACAACTGTAGTATTTACTAAGGTCTGCACAGACACATCTGGAGAAGCCTTTCCCTCTAACCCAAAACATAGACTCTAATTTAGTCTAACATTCAAAGGCATTGCAAAATATATTTCATTCAAGCCTATCATGCATATCCTAGCTAGACTCCTTATATAGATTTAGCTTTTACAATAACATGGTCCAAAACCATGGGAGGAGTCCAATTTTCATAAAAAATCCCACTCTGTTATGTAATTAAGGGGCTTTGACCCACCACAAAGCTCCTTGATCTACAAATTCTTTACTTCATTGGGGATCCAAGCTCCAACAAGTGATTTGATGCCTCGCCATGGTGGCGGGTGGCGGGCAGCAAATGTATTTTCAACATGCTTTCTTTAGATTGATGCAACAACAGATCATCATGATTGATAATTGGGCCTACGCAGGTATAGATTTAAGAGGAGATCCAAATATACCTCTACCACTAGGGGGACGATGGAGCGACTTGAGTAAGAATTTTTTTTTAAAGTTTTTGAGTTTTCAACTTTTTTTTGTTTTGTATGTCTTTAGATTTGGACATATGATAATTTGCAGATGTTGGACCAAAGAGATCTCCATGGGTTTCTCCAATTACATGGAGAGTAGCTTTCTAGTTTTAGGATGCTCCCTATGTGGAGGGAGTTGTTCATATGGTTGAAATAGAGTGAAATATGGATTCCTTGATAGAGGTATTCCAGATTACGTGACCATTGACGATGTACCGCTATGATATCAAAGGCATATTGTAGGAGTGTCTTCTCATTTACGTAGACTATTAGGCCAAGTCATTAGGTTTTTTTATTATTATGATCAGCATCACATCAGTGGGTAGACATGATTCTGATCTTTAATTTTTCATTTAGGTAGGCCTGATGAGCCATATATCTCAAAACACATATTTTGATTTTTGATGTAGCATAAATTTCACAAACTCGATATATATATATAATGTCATTAATGTCATGGTTTATTTTACATGTTACATAGATGTCTATCTAGCACATAATTTTTCAGTATATCTATTATTGTATTTACATTTCTTGGAATATGTTGATAAGTGATATAATCAAAATTTATTTACAAGAGGTGAACTTGTAAATACATCCGTATAATATGATGGTTTCTAACTGAATAATTCTTGTTTAGCTATATTACAATGAGTTTTGAATCGAGTTTGACAACTAACACCCTAATATCAATAGCAATAGCTTCAGATAATAGTTCGATAAATGAAGTATATTCAGAAATATTGTTAGTTTACGAACTAGAAATATGCCCTGTAAACTCACTAACTCACCATTGGGAGCATAAATTTCCCACACAATGGAAGAAATTTTTTTTGTACTACTACAATTTCCATCAGTGAAACCAACATGAGGAAGAGGGTTCATTGACATCTACAAACCAAGAAGAACATGGTAAGCATGGGAAACATGTTTTCAAAAAGGAAAGAAAATCACACCAAATGTGCACATTAATGAAACACAGACTAATGTACAAAGTATCCATGTGAAATCAAGCATAATATTTTTTATGGTAGAGAGTGTTGTGGGGCTCGACCAATTGATTTCCTTCATAGTCTACTAACTCATAGGCACCCTTTTGTAATACTCAATTTAAGATATAAGGCCCATGCCACATAGGTTTCAATTTCCCGACCCCTAATTTTTCATTGGATTGATCATATAACAAGACCAAGTCACCTTCAACATATATACGAGGGGGCATGATTTTTCCATAGTGCACTTTAACTCATATTTTATTAGACTTAGTGACCAAATCAGAAATTCAATGAGTGTCGTAAAGGCATTCTAGATAGAGAAACCGTTCCTCCTTAGGTGAAGTACCAGGGACTAATTCAACAAATACTTTCAATGAAGTAATCTCACACTCGATAGGGAGAGTTGCTTCCAGAGTATACACAAATTGAAAAGGTGTAAATCTATTCATTGTCTTGGCAGCGGTTCGAGATGCCCATAAAGTTGAAAATACCATAAGCTTCCAATTTATTTTGTGTATCCCAAATATTCGTTGAAGCATGGTGACTAAAACCTTGTTAACTGCTTCAACTTGGCCATTGGCCTCAGGGTAATAGGGAGTGGAGCTATTGTCAAATAGCCCCAACTATTTGGTATGTTTTTTCATCATATAATTTCGGAAATGGGAGCCATGCTTAGTGAATATGGATTTAGGAACACCAAACCGAGCTATGAAATGGTTAAAGAGGAATTGCGTTGCATTTTTACCGTTGGTATTATGTGTAGGCATCGCCTTGGCCCATTTAATGAAATAATCAACAACAATAATGATATATCTATGCCCCTCGGTTGAGTGAGAGTTACATGTCATGAAGTCAATGCCCCATTTGGAAAATGGGCCAACAGTAATAACTGGGTTCAAAGGGGCGGGTGTGGCTCACATTTTCTTGTTAAATATTTGGAAAGCATGACATTTTTGGACTGCAAGATTGATATATTTAAAAAATTGAAGGCCAAAAATAATCGACGTGAAGGATCTTTTGAGTTGTAGAATATCCTTACATATGACCGCCACATGCTCCAAAATGGAATTATTCATAGCTTCCTCATGAGTTAAGCACCGGAGAATGACAGAATACACACCAAGGTGATATAAAGTATCTCCAACAATGTGATAGGGTTGGGATTGGTAGTGGAATCGTCACGAGTCAATGCGAGAAAGATATCGTCTAAAACTTTGAGTTTGAAGTTAGACAATGATATCCCCATAACATAGATCACGGGTGGTAACAAGGAAGAGATATTCATCTAGAATAACATCATCAGATTCAACAATTGTGTTTATAGTGGGAAGGTCGCAGATCAATTCGAAAAAAATAAGTGATTTCTTTGACTTAGCCTTAGTAAATGATAAGTCAAAATCCTATGGGATAACTATCCATTTGGAGTATTTTCCCCCGAGAAACTGGTGAGACATAAAGTAGTTCATGGGGTTTCATTCAGATATCATCATTGCTTTGCGTAGAAGTATATTGTGACAAAATCATTGGACATCGTGAATTTCTCCCAAAGCCAACTTCTCGACATTAGCATACTGAGTCTCAACATAAAATAGATTTCAACTCAAGTATTATATCACATGTTCGTCACCAGCATCATCATCCTAGATGAGCACCATGCCAATGGTACTATCAGTGGTGGCCAAGTACAGGAAGTAATCATAATGATAATATGTGGGATTCAATAAAGGCATGCTGACGAGGGCGATCTTTAGTGCATCAAAAGTATTTTGGATGATCTCATCCCAAATGAATGGGACCCCTTTCTTCAATAAATGATTAAAACCCTTGGCAAGTTCAGCATAATTCAGAATGAAATGATGAAGGAATTTTTCCTTCCCTTCTAACTTTGAAGTTGATGTAAAGAAGATGGAGGGGGCAGATTGATAATGGCCTCCACCTTGAGAGGATCGATTTATATGCCTTGTTTGGAGATTATAAACCCTAAGAGATGAACATATTTGATATAAAAGACACATTTATGAGGATTTAACTAGATATTATAGTGTCTACATCGTCGAAAAAATCACCCGAAGATGAGTTGGCTGATCAGCATGCTTAGCAGAGAGTGCAGGTAAATCGTTAAGGTAGGGTTGGAAGATATGTTTAATATCATGGAAAGAATAAGGCATGGCCCATTGATAGGTAGCGAAAAAATTTTTGAGTCCCAAAGGAAGCTTCTTGTAGGCAAAGGTCCCCCAAAGACAGATAAATGTGATTTTTTTTTTATCGGTGGGAAGAATATTAATCTGATTATATCCAGAAAATCCATCCATAAAGGAAAAAATACCACTCCCAACACATTCATCAATGATTTGGTAATGAGTGGGATATTTATATTTAGGATAGGATAGATTGATATCTTGGTAATAAAAAAAACACGTATAGTTCATTGTTTCTTAGTTACCAGAACAATGTTGGAAACCCAATCCGCTAATGGTATAGGATAAATAAAACCAACCATAACAAGTTTTTCAACTTCACCTTTAATGGCAGCTTCCTTTCAAGGGTACACTAGATGGAGACGTTGTTGAATAGGTTTCACGTGTTCCACAATTCTTGGAATAATTCTAGGCATCTCTTCATATGACCAAGAAAATACATCATGAAATTCCTTAAAATGTGTTGTATAAAAATAAATCTCATCATGAGAAAAAGAGGCCCCAATATGAATATTTATACTATCCCTCATTTCACAGATATGTTGATGGGCATGGTTGCCGAGATGTTTCCCATATTGCCTTCAGAGAAAACCTCATGAACCAGAATGGGTGTCTGAATGGGAGCAATCATCGTAGATGAAACACGAGTTTCTATAAATTTAGGAATCTCACCAATAATTGGAAGAAACGAGGAACGAGGATGGGTATCATTCAACAGTGTCTCATCAAGCGACATGAATTCATGATTCTTTTTTTAGTTATAAACGTTTCGTCTAATGGATCATAAAATTCCAAATAACCAAACCAAGGAGATACCAAATACGAGTCTAGTATCATATTCAAACGATCATTGGTTTTAGAAGCAATCATAGAAGCTAAAACGACAACTTGATATGCTTGTTCAAAAGGGTTGAGTGACATGATGTCACCAAAACAGTCAATTTGATCAGGGTTGGGTATGATCCAAGGATAATTCCTAGACAAGATCATGTTAACTGAGGCAACACTTGGATAAGGGAGGGAAAACTTTCCCATGAGACAGGAGTATTTAAAAATATCGGCTCTAATGCTTTCATAAGGAATGCTAGATTTCCCAACGTATTACATAGTACCAGTCCAAGAATCAAACGAAAATAAGCTGAGTTGTTCTACCATGAAAATCTTCCCTTGATGAGGAAAGAGAAGCGAGTGAAAAAAATTAGGAACCACACAAACCATTTCATGGATCCAGCTTCGGCCAAGTAAAAGGTTATAATTGAGATTTTCATCAAAAACTTCTACTTCCATATTAATGGTTTTTCCTTCAAATTGGATGGTCAAGGCACTGGGAATATCATATGGACTGAAGCCTCTGCCAACGAAAGCTTCCAATGTATTTTGGGACTGTTTGAGAGGAGGCAAGATAAGGTTGAGAGGACCGCACTGCATTTGGGGACCAGATTTTGCATTCGCCGAAATACCCAATAGTGGGTTTTGAGGTTGTTAATGTACATACGATTTTTGAATGTATGGCTCTTGTGTTGGAAATATGATGCAGAGTGTTGTCCTTGATGGAAACCCACTTAATGAAGATGAAGACATAAGATTGTTGACATGTGTTGTCCTTGATGGCAATCCACCTGATGAAGTTATTCTTGACTTGATGGAATTGGTAAATGATGTAAATCTGATGTGATATGATGTTTGTTGGCAATATGATACTGAGTGTTGTCCTTGATGACAACCCACTTAATGAAGATAAAGACATGAGATTGTTGGCATGTGTTGCCCTTGATGGCAATCCACCTGATAAAGTTATTCTTGTCTTGATGAACCTATTTAAAGATGTAAATCTGATGTATCTACAGAGAGTACAGAAGGTAATGAAGAAAGGAATTCAATATGTGCTAGATCCATGATGAAAAGAGTATGTTTCAAGGAATACGCAGATTTGTCTAAGAGAAGTTGCGTATGCACGCGGTTAAGTACGTGCCAAGTCGCGTATGGGCAAAAGCGCTCAAAAAGTGAAAAACTAGGGGTAACCACCATGGTATTGACCCATTGTATTGGGTAATGATTCGTCTAAATGACCCCGTCCAGGAATACCATCGGATGTAATGTGGTTTTGGCTCATGGTATTGAAAAAGGGTAAACCTATATAAAGAGAAGAAATTCATTGTGCAAATCATGAGTGTGGGTACAAGATGTCTGAGCTTGAATGAATACTTCTCTGTGAATTATATCTGTATGGAAAGGGTAAAGGTTTGGTGATAGATCCGAATCTATGATTCACCTATGAAGAAATGATGAAGCGGGATATCTAGATCTGAAATGTATCTGTATTTGCTAGATCTGTTTATGGAATGATTAGCTCTGAGATGAGGCGAAAATCTGTCTGAAGTAAAGGTTAAAATCTATGTGATATATCTGTTCTGAAGAATTGCAATGACCTAAATGTCTAAAGAACCATACGCTAGTTAGCCGCAGAAGAAGCGCGTATGTACGCAGCTTCGCTGAAGAGAAAGCGCGTATGCGCAGTGAAATTAGCTCTGTAATTTGTACAGAAGTATACGCGGGTTTGTATGGTAGAAGGCGCGTATATACACGAAATCAGTGAAAGGAAAGCACGTATGAAAACTAGGGTTTGCTTAAGTCTGTGGTAAGAAATGTCTGATCTGTTCTGCTGTGTTACTGCTATCTGTATTCTACAATTCTGAGTTGTCTGTATCAGTCTGGTTGTATGATTGAGCTTAAGTATGTGGAGTGGGTCCGGTCTGAAAATTTGATGAAATGTGGCCTGCAAGTGGTGTCCTAAAGGATGCTTTGGATCCAGTGTGAAAATTGATGACACGTGGTCCATAGAGTGCTGAGGGTTGCTCCTTCGGTCGAAGTTGTAGCTCCCTTCCGAGAGAGGGCGGTAGCGAGATCGAGGAGTCGACGCTCCCCTTCTAGGAGGAAGAAGTGCCCGGTAAACGAAGATCGGTCGTAGCTCCTTCCGGAAAGGCTGAAAACGAGCGCAAGTAGGTGCCTGCGTTATGGGTAGATGCCTTGCCCACATATGTTGTAAGATGTTTTCTCTATAATAAAATATTGAAGGTTGAGCAACTGCAGCAGTGGTTTTCTCCCGACTTGGGTTTCCACCTAAAAATCCTGGTGTTCATGTGTGATGCTTTGTGTGATGGTTTATTCTGTTCTTACTGCACATGTTTACTATTTATAGAACATCTAATGAATGATTGATGGAATGATATAAGTGAAGAACTAATGGCATAATTAGATCTCTGTGTATACGCGAGTTTTATGAAGGATATCCACGTGTATACGCTAGTTGGCTTCAGCAAAGTAGCGTATGGGTTTTAGAGCATGAAAAAGTAAAAAGTTTTAGTTTTCCCTAAATACTGATTCACCCCCCCTCTCAGTATTTTTCCCAACAATTGGTATCAGAGCAGGTTCTTCTGCAGAAGCTTGATCACTTGAAGGAGATCCGTCGCAATGGGAAGAAAGAAAAAGAAAAAGGCTACTGAAATGGAGATATCTCAGAAAACATGTGCAGCAGAAAATGAAGAAGATAAATCAGGTATTGATAGTTGTTCTTATGATTCACTTTCTGGTGTTTGCAATAGTGAAGATAGTGAAAGTAATTCTTTGGGTCTAGAGGAAGCTATCAAGATCAAAGCTGAAGATCAACAAAGATCACTTAAAGAGAAAGCCTTTATCTACAAAGAAATGATCTCTCAAATGAAAGGAAAGATAGAAATACTGAATGGACAGATAGACAAGTACCAAAGGTTTCATACTTATGCATCCAATCGAATTGAAATACTAGAAGCAGAAATCAACGATCTAAATGTAGATCTCGAAAAATCAAGCAAGAAGAATGAAGGTCTTGAAGCTGGAATCGTCTCTCTACAAACAGATCTTGAAGCATCAAGTAAGAAGAATAAGGAACCTCTACAATCATTTGAAAAGGAAAGGCTTGAAGCAGAAATCATCTCCTTCAAGGAAGACCTGTATAATTCAAATAAGAAGAATGCGGGACTTGAAGCAGAAAACATATCTCTGAAAGTAAATCTCGAAGCATCAAATAAGAAGAATAAAGAACCTCTGTCATTTGAAAAGGAAGGACTTGAAGCAGAAATCATCTCTCTCAAAGAAGATCTGGAAAAATCAAATAAGAAGAATGAAGAGTTGCAACAAACATGTGAAGAAAACGAAAATTGGTTGAAAGAAGAGATTCTAAATCTGAAGGATCAAGTAGAAGATGGAAGAAGGAAAGAAGAAAGCATGACAAAGCAATGTCAAGCCTTGGAGGTTGAGGTAAACATTCTCAAAGGTGAATTAGAAGAAAAGGTTAAACTTTTGAGGTTTCAAGATAGTACTAATATTTTGGACAATATTCTGAGTAATCAAAGGTCTCCTGCTATCAAACTTGGTCTTGGTTTCCATGAAACTGTTAAAGGAGAATCTAGTTCTCAAGGAAGTGCTAAAGATTCTAAGGAAGTCAATGCAAAACCTGAAGAGTTGAAAGAGACAAAAGGTCAACCAACAATGATGAAATCTCAAAGGAAATCAGTCAATAATGTTGAATGTTTTAAATGTCATAATTATGGGCATGTTGCGGCGAATTGCAGAAGCAGTTCAGCCACAAACTAACACGATCCTACATAGAAAAGGCCACTCTGGTTTTCTTCAAGGGATATTGTTTTTCATATAATAGTATGGACATAATAATTTGATTGTAAAAAGAAGGAAAGATTAGTACTCATTATGATTCTTATGCTTATTTCTGGACACATGAGATGTTATTCTTGTAACAAGTATGGACATGTAGAAAAGGAATGCGGGTTGAACGAGATGCGAGAAAGTGGACAATTTTAACACACAAATAGAAAAGTTCAAGCAAATTTGGAAAAAGATGGAGGACCGATCAGAAACGTAGGGAATATTGACCCTACTGCAGTCATCCGCTTCTGAAGCTTACTTCTCTGATTGACTGCAGGAATGATGTGGGATACATTATGAGATTTAGTAATGTATCGTCACTGGGGGAGCAACGTATGATGACTCTCATGGTTGATTTGATTTTTCTAGTTATATGTATTTCTGACAGAGCATCTGATATGAAGAAGACAGGTACAGGAAGTACAAGTTCAGGGGGAGATGAAGGAATGTGAAAAATTTCTATGCTTCACTTTCCATACGCGGGTTCGATGAACAAAAGTCGCGTATACACGCGAGTTCCAGTAGACACAATCACGTATGCATTGATGATAAGAGAATTTATATGATAGCTGAAGATCTGGAGTAGAGGTTCAGGGGGAGTATCAGTCTGATTGTTAATAACTGTATTATTGACTCTGTATCAGCTTAATTTCTCAGTTCTAAATAATGATGATATAATACTTGATGTCTTATGTTGAAGATTATGGATGAGTCCTGTTTGCTTTTTGATGAAGAGTATTCGTTGCTGAGATGAAAGTCTTATAATTCGGAGATAAGGGCAGTTCATGCAGAGATTTTTGCTGATGACTGGCTGATGAACGTATTCATGTTGCACAAGTTAAGGAAGAGCACTGGTTCAGGGGGAGCAGCAGGTTGAATACTAATGATTGCATTGTTGACACTATGATTGCTTATTCTTGGTTACTGTGATAATTATGCTTAAATGATGATGACTTGGTACATGGTTTATTAGGATGAGATTTTGAGCCTTGTTTGCTGAAAAGTATCTTTTGTGCTCACACATGGATGAATTGGAAGTCTTCTGATTCAGAGATAAGAATAGATCATGCAGAGTTTGTTACTATGGTTGAGACCTTTTTCCTACATATGTTACATCATGTTAAATCTTAAAGATCATGATGATATTGGACCACATGGATGATTTCTTGACACATATTTGAAGATGTTGTTCTGGTATGATAATTTCTCTTGGAAGAATGTATTGATGCTGCAAAGAATTTGAAGGCTTGGTTACTAATGTTCTTATGCTACAACCATTGGATGACGCTTGAAGACACAACTACATTGTTCTATCTAACTGTATTCCAGGGAAGCATTCAAATATCTCAGAAAGATGCTGAACAATGTCTTTGCCTCACAGAGGATCAGATCTGGTTAAAATATAGAATATGGTAGTGGATACACGGATTTCATGAAACACAGTCGCGTATATACGTGAGTTCATGCACATAAAACTGTGTATGTCTGATTGCTGACAAATTTCTGTTTGGGGTCAGCTTTCTTCAGCATAGCTGCAGTGCTGTTTGGTATCTCTGATGCTGTTTGGTATCTCTGGTGGTGTTCCAGTTCTTATAATACTATTTCTATCTCTGATGTTTTGATAAAGATGCCTTGATGATTTGTTGGTGAAAGTGTTCAGGATGCACAAACTAAGGGGGAGCCTTAGTCATATGGAAAGGATGCTTGGATGCATAGATTCAGGGGGAGCATTGGCTTTGTTGAGTATAATGCATTGTTGGCATTATGATGGTTCTGATATATGATCTCTCTTGAGGTCTTTCTTGAGGTATTTCTGGTATTGGTCATGACAAGTCATATTTGTAATTTGATGAAAAGGTCTTGTTGAGACCCATAATGTAAAATTGTAATATTCAGTCATGTAAGGACTTGAAAAATTTGTAACCCACTTGGTTGGGTAGCTGAGTCAAATTTTGTAAACCGACTTGGTTGGGTAGCTGAGTCAAATTTGTAAACCCACTTGGTTGGGTAGTTGAATTGAAATGTGTAAACCCACTTGGTTGGGTATTTGAGTCTCATATGTAAATCCACTTGGTTGGATATTTGGTGTAAGTATGAGTCTTTGGTGATAGGAAGTTCATAGAGTCATGTACTTCATTGAAAAATATGTTTGAAGATTCAGCATGAACTCAGGGGGAGCTTGTTCACTTCAGTATATATCAGATCTGCAGAACGCTTCTTCTACATGAGGAGAACAGGGGGAGAGTGTGTTGGTTTTGATCCGCCCTTTTCCCTTGATGTCAAAGGGGGAGAGTGACATGGTGTTTGAATGAAGATAATGGTGTCAAAGAATGGGGAGAGTGACATGGTGTCATTTTATTCTTAATGTACCTATCTGTTGTGGTGATCAAACACCATCGTGGTTGCCATCAAGTCCAAAGGGGGATATTGTTGGCAATATGATGCAGAGTGTTGTCCTTGATGGCAACCCACTTAATGAAGATGAAGACATAAGATTGTTGACATGTGTTTTCCTTGATGGCAATCCACCTGATGAAGTTATTCTTGACTTGATGGACTTGGTAAATGATGTAAATCTGATGTGATATGATGTTTGTTGGAAATATGATATTGAGTGTTGTCCTTGATGACAACCCACTTAATGAAGATAAAGACATGAGATTTTTGGCATGTGTTGCCCTTGATGGCAATCCACCTGATAAAGTTATTCTTGTCTTGATGAGCCTGTTTAAAGATGTAAATCTGATGTATCTACAGAGAGTACAGAAGGTAATGAAGAAAGGAATTCATTATGTGCTATATCCATGATGAAAAGAGTATGTTTCAAGGAATACGCGGATTTTTCTAAGAGAAGTCGCGTATGCACGCGGTTAAGTATGTGCCAAGTCGCGTATGGGAAAAAGTGCTCAAAAAGTGCAAAACCAGGGGTAACCACCATAGTATTGACCCATTGTATTGGGTAATGATTCGTCTAAATGACCCCATCCAGGAATACCATCGGATGTAATGTGGTTTTGGCTCATGGTATTGAAAAAGGGTAAACCTATATAAAGAGAATAAATTCATTGTGCAAATCGCAAGGTGTGTGGGTGCAAGATGTCGAGCTTGAATGAATACTTCTACGTGAAGTATATATGGAAAGAATGAGTTTGGTGATATGTCACAGAATACAATTACTTTATATAAGAAATGATAGACGAGATAATTAGATCTGAAATATCTGTATTTTCGTCACATGGAATGATTAAAAGCTGCGAGATAGGCGAACATACGTACAGTAAGGGTAAATACATGTGATATATATAAATTTAGAAGGAGCCAGTAACTAAGTAATAGAAAGACATACGGCGGTTAGCCGCGGAAAGAGCGCGTATGTGCGCGGCGCCCGGCGCGCGTATGCGCAATGAAATTAGCTATGTAATTTGTACAGAATTATACGCGGGTTTGTATGGTAGAAGGCACGTATATACGCGACATCAGTGAAAGGAAAGCGCGTATGCAAACTAGGGTTTGCTGAAGTTTGTGGTAAGAAGTATCTGATCTGTTCTGCTGGTTTACTAATATCTGTCAGTGAGTTATATGTATCTGTTTCATGGTTGACTGTGCTTAAAAGTATGGAGTGGGTCCAGTCTGAAAATATGATGAAACGTGGCCTGCAAGTGGTGTCCTAAAGGATGCTTTGGATCCAGTGTGAAAATTGATGAAATGTGGTCCATAGAGGTGCTGAGGGTTGTAGCCTTCAGTCAGGGGGTAGTACCTCCCTTCCAGGTGAGGCTGGTAAACAAGATCAGGGGGTCGTAGCTCCCTTCCAGGAGAGGCTGGTAAACGAGTCAGGGGGTTGGAGCTCCCTTCCAGGAGAGGCTGGTAAACGAGCGCAGGTGGGTGCCTGCGTGCTGGTAGGAGTCTGCACCAACACATATTTTGTAAGATGTTTTCTTGCATAATAAAATATTTGAAGGCTGCATTCTTTAAAATGATTGTTGATTTTTCTCATGACTTGGGTTTCAAACTAAAATCTGGTGTTCATGTGATGCTTATGTGTGATGGTTTATTCTGTTCTTACTACCTTATTTGGGTATAGAACATCTAGTAGATGAATGATGGAATGATATAAGTGAAGAGGTGTCATATTAGATCTACACAATGTATCATAGCAGTTTATGAAGGATATCAACGTGTATACGCTAGTTAAAGCATGACAAAGAGCTAGCATGCACAACTTAGAGCATGAAAAAGTAAAAAGTTTTAGTTTTCCCTAAATACTGATTCACCCCCCCTCTCAGTATTTTTCCCAACATCTTGAACATTGGGTTGTTGAATATAAGGTTGTTGGTAAAAAATTTGAGTTGAGGAGTCATGAGGACCTTGGAAATGTGCTCCCGTGATGGAACTTGACACAGATGAAACTATATTTCAATGAGGGTTAAAAACAATGGGCTGACATGCCCCTGATGTGAGTCCATAATTCGTATAACTGACACTAGAAACGGGAGGTACATAAAGTGGATATGATTCCCCCCCAATAACATATGAAGTCGTAGGTTGTTCAATCAAAGGGGGAACTGTGGTTATGGTAGATATAGTCAGAGGAGTAGAAGTTCCAAGAGTAACTGACATTTGACCCATAGTTATTGTAGGCTAGACAGAGGGTTTTGAAGGTGTAGCCACGTTTGGGACAAATAAGCCAGAGGTAGGAGTAACATTATATGACCATATAGGATTATGGTAAAGGGATGTTGCCCTAGAAGTATCTGAAACAAGAATTACAAGAGAAGTGTAACTTGGTGGGACAAAATATGCAACATGACCAGAATATACATTCATTCAACTTCCTAAATCATAAGGAGCAGAAACATAAGAAAATTTTTTGAGGTGAAAGATAGTTTCAAGATCAACTTCTGGGGTGTGATTCACAGAGGTTTCCATAGGAATACTCTGGGGTTTGTTTTCAAATGGAGAATTTTTTCCATTCGTCGCCATGTGTGACAGAAAAATTTGTTGAACCGGAGTCTGAGATATAACAGGAGAAGAAACCAAAGAAATGTGGGGATTGTAGAAGGGACTATATAGATGTTGAGTTGATATCAACAAAGGGTCTAGATTTTAAAGTGGATTAGGAGGAAATACCAAGAATTTTGATGTAGGTTCAGGTCTTTCTGTCTCGGAATCCTCAGATGACGAAAGCCACTCTTGAGGTGGTGGTCGAGAAGTAAGTGGTTGAATTATTAGGACAATACCAAGTTCAAAACCTTGACATTCAAGGGACTCAAGTGAAATATGCGGAATCTCAAGATGGACTCCTTTTGGTGTTCACTTAGTTTCAAAATGTGAAAGTGATGAGTGAGGTGAATTTGGCACATGGTGCAACCGAGGACTTAGAGGTTCTGCCACGATGACCTTTGCACAAAATCAAAATATAGATATAGGTGAATAATTTGGCTTGAAGAAATTTTTTAATTAACCAGTCATAATGAGGGAAAGGAGCGATGCTTTGGCTAGGATGTTATATCATGGGAAACAAATTTTGTAAATTAAACAACAAAATAAATAAAAAGGGTAAGCTAAGAAAAAATGATTACCAATAAATTGTGAATTGTAATATACACCTTGGCGAACCGAAGACTTCACATATTGAATCCAATCTCCTCAAATTTTGTGTTCTGTGTATATTGGTTTAAAAAGTGGCTAACTCGGTTACGTATGGAATGATAGAAACCTAGTAGGGACTCCCAAAATATACGTGATAGTGCGTGGGAGCACAGTTCATATTAGTGTTGTCTAATGCATAAATGTTTTATGAGAGCGCTCTCATATAATTATTATGCATGGAGTGCATCCGATATACCTGAAAGTACTGGAGAAAGGTCCTATACACTTTCATATGTGTAACGTGATATCACCCCTGGGATGCAACGCAGGCAGTTAGCGACACTTCCTATGTTTAAAGGCATCGGAACACATCTCTAGCTTATACCTCTACATGTTTGCATTAATTTCAAATTATCTTTAAGTTAATTGAGGTAAATTTTAAGTTGATCTTGATTAAAGTTTCAATTTCAAGGCTCAAAATGATGTCACCTGAATACCTATAATGCAACTAACATGATAAAATAATTCTTTCAATTCAATGAAAGCTATCTATTTTAGGGAAGAGTTTCAAATAATGATGCAACAAACAATAATGTAGCAAACAAATCTTCCCTAACTAGATCAATTTCACTATCCCAATTCAATTCAAAACATTTAAATATTCCCAATTCATTTCAAAACATTAAAATATGCAAACTATGCAATGTAATCTATGCAAAATTTATTTTTTGTTAATGATGCAATTGTAATCTATGCACAATTTTCTTTTCTTTTTGATGAATGAGAATGCATTCAATGCACTTTTCAATGAAATGGGAATCTACTTAATGCACTTTATAATGAAAAATAATGCACTTTTATTTTTTTAAATCACTTAACAATGAAATCAATGTATAATGATAATCACAAAAATTACTTTTCAGATGCAATGTAATCTGATGCACTATTTTAAAAAGTAAATTTTTTAGATAAAAAACTAAATGAATGCAAAAAATCAATTTCTTTTATGGCCTACAAAATAAATAATGATGATTAATGATCAGCAAATAAACAGTCTTTCGAAACATACAAGAAAAAAACAATGATTTAATGGATTCAAAGAATGAAAAATTCAACCAAAATTCCACTTTTACCACATCAAGTATGGGAGATACGTTTTTACACCACAAAGAAACTGACAGAAGATAGACAAAAATTAGGGCACACAGAGAAAGAAAATGACCTTACAGATAAAGACACACTAGACTCTTTAGTGGAAACACAAAATTTTATCAAATTCATAGACCAACATGGGAAGATAGTGAGAACCAAAGGTTCTAGCACGAATATTTCAGGGAAAATCAACGCTGACAAAACAACTATTTTTGGATGAAAGGGCAATGCTTAAGGAATTCTTACGAAAAGAAATCAAAGCTTAATCAGAAACCAATACCTCGCACTGTAGACCATAAAATACTCAAAGTCAAAAGTCAAAACCAATCATAATCAAAGATTACTAAATATTTTTCCAAAATAAGAAAGAAGACCAGATGCACTAGGAGGGCTAAAATGGCTACAGGCTCCCTAGTAGAGTCACCATTTTGTTGTATAGACAATCCCTACTACGGAAAATAGCTATCTCTCTAGTCCTAAACAGAGGATCTAGCAACAAACTAAACAAATACAAGCAAACCTTCCTAGATTATTTTTGAAAATACAAAACGAGATGGATTTCCTACCTCGCTCTAATGCTAACACTTCTTAGTGTTGTTTTCCAAATCCTCTCGCATCCAGGTTCAATATACTTTACGTATTCAAAGATGTAAACCTACAAGAATGATCAAACCAAGGAAACATGAATATGCATAGAATAATACATTCCAAAACAAAATATGTGAAATATCAGAGAGTAACACACTAAATGTATAATCCTTTACACATTTATGGAAGATAAATGCATAATATATTATAATTAGAAACAAATTAAGCTTATAACCATTTGCGCTTTGATGTTGGAGACCACCTTCAGGTGAGTTTCAGAATCCTCGCCAAAGGCTTCAAGCAATCCTTCTCCTTAGAATTGCGACAACATTTAGGTGCATTCGAGCACTAGAAAGGCAACCAACAATTACCAACCATTTGGGGAAAGCATGGAATCCATTTATAGGGAGGCTAAAGAGGTTAGGGATCCAAAAAACATGGAGGAAGGTCCATATCGTAAGGGGAATATCCCTAAAGGTAGGATAAAAGGCATGAAATGGGAGCCTTCGACCCAATCCTCATCCAATTGATACCAGATTTATATTCTCGAGGCTTCTAGTAGAAGAAGCTTCTACTCCATTTTTGGAAAACCTACCTGAAGAGGGCCAGCATGCCTTTTCACTTTAATTCCTACTCTACCAGTGCTATATACAAGTCATGGTGAAGGTGAAAAGGATGAGGTTTCAACTATAGTGGTCATATTGGGTCTGCAAATAGGTTTTTCTCATGATTTTTGCGGAATGGCTTCAAGGAATTTCTCTTTTTGGTGTTCAGGGGTGTTTCTAATAATGTTTTTGCATAGTGAATACATTGAAAATTTTACGTCACTTTGTGAAATTTAGGGAAAAGATCAATAGCTCTGGGTATGAGACAAGGAGTGTGACAAAATGTTGTATAACAAAAGAAAGCCCCTCTTCTTACCCAATAGGTTCCTCAAATTCTTTATGATGCTCACCTAGAGGTTATCTTAGCTCACAGTCACTGAAGAAGAACGAAGGTTGATTGTGTGGTAATGTGGGGGGTTTTTAGTATAAATTTTCCTTGGTTGCCCCTACTCCTATGAGGCATGAAAGATAATTATTTTGTTGTTCTTTTTCACTTTTTCAAATTTTATGCAAAAAATATCAGAAAACAAGCATCTGCTTAGACACCTCCCCTGTAACGATGCCAAAAAGTGGTGAGCCCATGTATTTCACCAAGAGTGTTGCGACTCCCAAGGTCTACTCAACTTTACTTATTAACCCGGGGTTCATACAAACTTAGAGGTGACACTGCTCTATGCACAATATGTGGATTCTACTCATGCCACCCTCAACTAGGTATTCTGGTCAGCAGCACTTCTAGGCCACTCCTTCTACTTGATTAAAGTGAAACTAGCTAATGTAATGCAAGTAATTTCTTCTACTCTAATACAAATTTAATGTCTATCCAACTTCTAATTGTAACTGTCAATGAAATTAAAGCATAAAAAGTTAACCTAATTGTCGAAAAAGGAAAATATGTTATGGGAAATCATTCATCTAACTATCCATTAATTTGTAGTAATGAATTTATTCTATCATCACGCACTATATCAAAGCATAAAACAAATCACATCTACTATTCATTCAACTTATATTTGTATGTAAAACTAATTTTGACTTTTGAAACGAATTTAAACCCTGATTTCTACTTTGTTTTTGCATCAAGGAAGGAATGATATTTGGAGTGGTCTAAGAGTCTCTTATAACCATGAATTCACAATTGGGGATTAAGTGCATCCTATTATATGCTAAATAGGAAAAAATAATCTAAATTGGAGTGAAGAGGTGACCTAAAGCATTGCTATAGAAATTTGTTACATGATGTCCTGTAATTTCTATAGGATGTTCTCATGTGCTACAAGAAATAGGTCAAGAGGGTTTTAAGGAGGGAAACAGTGTAAGGAAGTTGTGGAAAGGTGGAATAAGGTGGAATGAGGTTAGGGAGAGGTGACTAACACCTCCAGTCAAACTCAAAACCCTTTAGAGGCATGTTTTTCAATTGGAAGGTTGCTCACGATGGTGGTGAAGGTAGTTTCACAAAACGAGGTTTTGTTGGCAGATTTGGAGGGTGGAGAGAAGGAGGATGAATGAGATGAATAGGATATTTTATTTCCAGCTATAGACAACCCTGTAATCACTACTTACATTCATGAATTTCTTATTGACAAATCATCATGTTAACAAGTGGAAAATATGAGCTAAATGGAAAAATCCTACTTAATATATGCTAACATATAATCTAACACAAATCCAAATCCTAACTTATAATAGGCATATGATGAACATGATAATCACACTTGTTGGAACAGGGTCTCCTACAAGCTACGAAACTAGTCTTATTTTGTATATTTTTGGATTATAATTAGTCTAGCGCAGGGGTTTTGGGGTGGGACAAAGCCCCGAAAGCATTGTAATGGGTTCAAGGGTAAACCTAGGATCTAAAAACCATGGTTTGCAGACCATAGGAAAACTTAGGAAAGATTGTTATAAATAGAGGGATATTTTGGGATTGTAGGTAGAAGAGGATAATGAGCAATTGATACGAATTGTGGTTTAGTAGATTTGTTGGGTTTTTGGGGATGGAATCCTACTGCTTGTGTGCGCAGAGATCCAGAGTCCTGCTGTGTGCGGACCCTGCTGCTGTGTGTGCAGGTCGGGATAGGTATTGTAAGAGAAAATTGATGAATTGATGAATAAGAAAGGCTGTTTGAAAACTGAATCTATGTGTACTATTTATGCGAATCATTGGTAATTACTGTATTATGCGTATTCTGTATTTCGCTGTGAAAGTTCTGTGTAAGTGTTTTTACTGCATCTATATCTATTTTGTTCTATTTTATGCAATATTGAGCTACTATCATAGAAGTATATAATTATCGAGCACCATAGTATAGTTTACCTGGCCCACGTGGATGTGAAAAGAGGCATATAAATCATGCTGGGGAAGAGGCGATTTGGACATCACAAGGCAGGACACAGCTCTACTTGCCTTACCTATCCTTTCTCAGGGTGTGGAAATCTGGTTCCAGCACCAACCCATACTATTTCGGGTGAGACTTTGACCTGCGCAAGTAGGTCACTACCGAAAGGGCCAGTAGTATAGGGGTTTGTTGGCAAACCTTAAACTCTGAACCTGGGTCAAGACCCCTCGAGCCAAAAAATGGTTCTGTTGCCGGGACTCGAAGCATTTTGAGAAAGGGATCGGGTAATGACAAGAGAAGTATTGAAGGCCTGAAAAGGAAGAAGAGCAGGTATGATTGAATGAGTTCCAATCTGAACGAAATTACAACGCGGAGCGGTAAGTACTATTGAACCAATCAAGAAGGGGATAGATCTGTCTATAGCCGCTGAAAGGAGTAGCTACGCAAAGCCCGCCAGCTACACCATGCCGAACCATGTAAGGATAAAACCTCACCTGAAACCCCGCCAGAAGAAGACATGGCAGCACAATTGAAATTACCTACCTTTAAAGGCGTGGGAGATGAAGACATGGACCATTTTTGTTTGTTACAGACTCGGTATGCACTACGCAAGGTGTGGCAAGTGATACTGTGAAAAGGGTGCAGCTGGCCCTGGCCTTCGAAGAGAGAGTGTTGGACTGGTATATGTGATACTTATCTCAAAACGGAAGTGCATCTATTCAAGGTATTAAGGATGCTCTGAAACAAAAATTCTGAAATCCTAAATCTTATTCACAGGTTGTAGCAGATGTGAAAGACTTCAAGCAAGGAATGATTAAGTCTGTGCAGGAAGCTGATCAACGCCTAAAGAAAGCTATCAAAGAAGGAGAATTTAAGTATGATGACAGACAACATACAGAGTGGTTCATCGCTATGCTACTACCTCAACTACGCGGACCTATGGGTCACTAGAATTTCAAATCACAGGACAAAGCTTTGGAAGCCGCTATGAAACTAGAAGCTATGCCTAGGGAAGATGCTTCATTAGGAGTACAAAAAATCTAGGAGCAGCTCGGGGAAATGCACATGGAGATTCGGGACCTATGAAAGGAACGAGGAAGGGAAGTTGGCGCAGATCTATGTTGCCTATGATGTCGAGTATCAGGGCATACAAAGGATCTGTGCCTAGAATACTTGCGAACAAGAGGACCTAGCCCGATGCGCCCTAGATCAAGCAAGGGACCCAGCCCAGTACGACTGGGCCCAAGAGGACCTACGTATGGTGTAAGGATTTCCGCGTAGTTGGGATGCATGATACCAACCACTGCCCCCGTCTGGGCACCTACATCCCAGAGCGGAAGCAACAATGGTGCTGGTTTTGTCGATCAGTAGGGAATGATGAGCAAAACTGTCAGACCTATGATCTAGTGATAGATCGGGGGAACTTGTTGTTGAGCCCCAAATATGTCCTTCTTTTCCACCACTTTTCACTTCATTTCCTTTGTCCCTCATCAATTACAGGCTTGAATGATCAATAGGATTGATTAGGATTACTTTAAGAATGTATATATTGACTAACTTGCTATGTTTTCATGATTTCGTTGTTGTAGTAATTTTTGACTAGACTCGGCTACAGAACGTAGTCATTCTGTAGCTAGTCGCCTATTCCACAGCTATCTTCATGTTCACGCAGGTTCCAAGTGTCACCTCAAGTAAAAATGCATATGGTATTATTCCACATCACTACCCCATCATTTCTTGCTCTCCATAAAGTTTAGGCTCAATTCTACAGGTGGTTATGCACGTGGGAAACCAAAACTAGGAGATAGACTTCTAATAGGACAAGGACTGTACATATGTCCTTAATCATAGTACGAGGCCACCACCAGAGTCCTAGTTTGATTTTAGTTGGGAAAGAAATTTATTCCTATTTTATCTCAAAGAAAGTTATGTAATTTTGTTATAAGTATGGCTTGGGAGACCGAGAAACAACTAGCTAGATTTATGTTTTATTGCTAGATCTCAGAAGACCGTAATACTATGTTTTGAAGAATTTCTCCTTTAATGAAAGAAGCATCACTTTATTGCAAGATCTGAGTCAATCTTGAGTATATTTGCGTGCTAATCCAGTGGTAGAGGGCCCCTGCTACCTGAGAAGCTTTGTTCATATGGTTTAGATAAGTAACTTGCTTGTTTCATTCCTAGTTTAATCAATTTTATGAACTTCTTGTGACATACCTTGCGGTGGTCATGGGATTCTAGTCAGTCTTATCCTTACAAACTATTCCAAAATACCACTAAAATTGGATGGGATATAACTGTATTATTTGAGGAGTTAGTTGCATTTCCTTGAACTTTATGTTTTTGTGCTTAATGACATCAGTTGTTACAGCTAGTCTTGTTCTTATTAATCTCTTCCAAAATATCACTAACTCTAGATGAGACATAGCTGTGGTGTTTCAAAGCTTACTGCGTTTTGTTGAATTTTATGTTTTATGCTCATTTGCATTGAATGATACAGCCAGAATTTTTTTTACAAACTATTCCAAAATATCACTCATATTGAACGAGATAGGGCTCTAGTATTTCATAAAATTAGTTGCATTTTAGTCCAGTTGAAATACTCCGGAGGTAGATGTCACTCTAGTTCAATTATGTCACTATATTTCAATTTTGATAATGGCACTCTAGTTAAACTCAGTTCACTATATTTTAATTTAGATTAGTAGCATTCTAGTTCAGTTCCAGTTCATTGTATTTCAAGTTAGGTTAATGGCATTCTAGTTTAGTTGTGATCACTGTGTTTCAAGTTTGATCAATTGCATTCTATTTCAGTGTTATCCATTGTTCTTTAAGTTGTATTAACTGTCAAAATTAGACTTCACGGCCTTCATTGTTTACAAACTACTCTTGTTCTGAATTTCCATTAATGCATCATCATATGGACAGGAATTAGTGATATCAGTTTAAGGCCTTGATTTTTCTGCAATCTTTTACAATTTCACAAATAAGCCTTTTCCCAAAAAATATTCTAGAAAATCTCTAACTTTCGAATGAGGCTTAGTAGTGACAAGTTGAGCTGCAGAATGGATTAATCTTAGCATTACAAGTTAATTCAGAGTAGAAATCTTATTGTGCTACAAATAATCTTTTCCAATTGTGTTCCAATAAAATTTTAGCCATGGATGAGATTCTTTGTAATATTGTACGATGATTGTTTACTTAGGAGAACCTCATTTGCACTAAAATTGTCCTTTTCTCAAGCTATTCCAATATATTTATAATGAATGAATTGGATGAGTTCATGTTATGAGTTATTGAGTTCATGTTGTAATTTATTTCCTTGCTATGAGTCATTATCAAACTTTTCATTTTCTGTTCTTTAGTATAGGTATTTCTCTGTTTTTAGTGTGACCAACAACTGTTATTTTTTCAACATTTAGTTCTTTTCCTTCTTAACATAAAACCACAAAACCAAAAACATCATAAAAACACTAAACACAATGTAGTGAGAAATAGATACCTAGGCACATATAGTGCACCTCACTTCAGCAGTTTACTAACCCTGGTTGATAATTTATGACCTCAATTTAGGAACACTAAGTTGAGCACACACTTGTATAAGGTATAGTCAGACCCCGCCTCGCCAAAAAACCTCGCATGCATGAGTGGCTCCCCCTCTGGAAGCAGGGGAGGAGGTCGAAGTGGAAGTGCAGGTCGGAGCCGGGGGAAATTGATCTGCTATAACTGTGGAGACATAGGGCACTTTGCGAGGGATTGTCCGAACCCTACAAGATAGTCTTGTAGGTATTGCAGACAGTTGGACCATATGCTTGAATATTGTCTAGTATTGATAGCAAAAATATGAGAGAAGTGACTACCACCTACACAAAAGGTGCAGAGGGTTAAGACTGAGCTATGGAATAAGGATCCAAGCGTAAGTGTTGTTACGCGTAGTGGATTGGCTACTAGAGGGATTGAGGAGAAGGTTGAAACTGAAACATTGATCTGCAAGGCAGTTAGCAAACAAGAAGGTCTAGACCTGGACAAAGTAAGAGAAATGTTTATAACATCTCAAAGGGACTTCATCGGGACCGAGGCATCTATGTCCCTACCCCCTGTGAATCCTAAGGTAGATGAGGAGGTCAAACTCTTCTTGTAGGCATGTATGAAATTGCTACATAACCCAAAGGCAGTGCAAAATCTACATGCTTTAATAGATAGTTGCACAACGTGCTCTACCGTGTACCCAGATATTAAGGATGTGCACAAATTATACAGATATCAGAAACGCACTAGGAGGGAGATGCAGTTGACGGCCTAGATCGGAAATTATGAGATGGACCGGGTTATTTTAGACCTTGGATCAGATTCCAATGTGTTACCTAAACAAACTTGGAAACGAATGGGTGAACCAAAGTTGGAATGGTCTACTATCTAGCTATGCATGGCTAATCAACAAAAGATCATACCTTTAGGGAGGCTATCGAGGATTATGGTAGATATCATAAGGGTTAAGGTCTGGGCTAGCTTTGAAGTCATTCATATCGTCGAAGATGCAGACCCCTACCCTGTGCTACTGGGATTAGATTGGGCCATCGACATGGGTGGTATCATTAACTTGAAAAAAAGAAGCATGGTGTTTGAAAATAATGGCACAAGGGTGATAATACCATTGGACCCTGTTGAAGGTAAATGCTACATTGAACCAGTACCCAAGGAGGAATATGTGGACTATATCTATAATTTAACTGTGCAAGACGTGGACAACCCAATAGGGGACAAAGTACTTTGCTGGGAGGGGGATACTAAATGCTTATCTGATCCCGATGAGGAAATAGAGAATTGGCAGAACTGGTTACATGATGTCTCTGCATTGTGTTGTCTTTGGATCACAAAAAAATTCCTCTACATTTCCTCAGAGGTAAGGGCCCTGTGTAATATCCAAAAATAGATAAATTCCACAATGTTAGGAATATCTTATAGTATTCCTAAATTGGAGATCCAGCAATACATAAACATAAAATGGAAATAGTAGTGAACATCATTATACCTAAATGTATGGAAACCATAGATCCATTTTATTATGTAAATCGGCAGCAAACATGTACAATACAACCCAAATGATTAAGGAAAACAAGCCTCTCATGAATACATGTGAAAAGTATGGAATGTTGCTCTATTACAGAGTGCTCATGAACATGTACAACGCAGTCATATATGGTACACTGCTACATGGGAATGTGAAATAACATACATCTGCATATAGATGGCTCATACAACATTAGGAGTGAAGATCTAGGCTCCCAAAGACTACCTCAAGTCAATCCTAGAAGGATTGGCTGAAATATGCAAAAACTACAAAATGCCAGAGTTACAGGGTAGCAGTTGCAACTCAAGAACTGGAAATGAATGGAGAAGGCTGAAGATGCTGCATCTGATGAAAATACCTCCTCCAATGGATCTTCCAAGTGAAAGGCTGATCCTAACATTGAAGATCTCACCCTCCAACAAACACTGCAATCCCTCACTACAAATACCAAATGAAAATAACACAGTCACTAAGCGATACTGCATTGTATGTGCAAGAAAAGTGTTTGGCCAAGTGCCAAGATCTAAACTATGCTCCCATGGCTTCCAAACTGATCTCTCAAAGGAAAGAGAGCCTCCTCCTCTAAAAAAAAAGTGATGGAAGTGGTGTAGTGAACCCTCACTACAACACCCTGCAACACAACATTATTCTGCTGTAGAAATAACGTTGTAGCTGAAGGAGGATGCTTGGCCTCAAGCCCAGATGTGAGGAAAATTATTATAACTCCATCAAGAGGCTTCTCAAGAAAGGAGAAGGATTCCTAAACAAGATATATTTGTGCTAAGAAGCACTGCAACTCTTCTAAACAACGGGAGAATGCATAAAGTCTAAACAGACAAAGAAATCAATAATCTGAATCATGAATAAAAATGGCTGCCTTTCCCTCCTTTTAAACAAGTGAAAGCCCTCTCTCCATGGGTCCGACTCATTAGGGTTTCCTCCACCAAATAACCCTCTTCCCATTCATACTGCGTTGTCTATCAAATGTTCTCCACCTCCTATCCCACTGTTGTTGACTTGGTCAAACTTGACCTTATCTCCATGCAAATGTCCTCTTTCACACATAAGGGTGTGAAATCTAGCTCTTACAACTATCCCCTTTTACATTTGATGGATTTTATTCATGTTTTTAATATTCATGGGATTCCTTACCCATTTATTTAGTTGTTAGGTGATAAAAACAAAATTTTAATATTCCATTTAGCTGTGTGCTAAAATGGGAATATTACACCCTGAAGGGACCAGGAATAATCGACTACTGTGGCCCAACCCAGAAAACGGTTAGGCTAACCTATGAGCAAGTAGCATTAAAATGCACTCTACACAGACCATAGGTTCAGAAAGTAGAGCTCTCATCCATCCATCCGCCTCTACGACACAAAAACAGTTGTGTTTAAGGCAATACGCTATGACTACAACCCCTCTTAAAACCTCACTTACACAGACGGTAAGGTTCTATTTTTCATTGGTCATAAGTTGCCTAGGAAGCAAGCCTGTGTTGGGGGGGGCACATAGATGATGCAAATGGTTGACCCTAACGTAACAGATAGGCCAAGCCCACCGGTGATACGAAAAATAGCCGTTGGAACAGTAAAAATTGGTCAAAAGCAGAAGTTACCGTTGGAAGGAGCGACCTCCGGGCATTTAATGAAACAAATCTTGGGGATTTTTTACCATTTCATGGGGGACCTTTCTCAGATAAATTTTACCTTACCATTGCATGCTTGGGGGTACTATAAAAGGAGAAAGATAGTTCACCCAGAGGTGTCGAGCTTGCACTCATCATTCTTTACTTGGAAGAACTTGAGCAATCAGATTTCACGTATCTGCACTATCCCTCTCATGTCTGGTCAACCTGCTCTATCTGATAGTGGTCACCCAGGGCTGGGATTCATTTTTCACGCAAGGATGCCAACCACTAACCCTACCGAACCTTCGGCTCTGACGGGGCCTGACGTTGAGGAAATAATGGAAGTTGAGTCTGAATTGGAAGAAGTTCCCTCTATGTTGGTCACAAGGAAAGGAAAAGGAAAGGCACAAGGCTCGAGAAAATCTCTGAAAGCTGCAAGATGGGCTACCGGGAAGCCTAGGAATTCTCCAAGGCACGCCAGGTCTCCGCCGGCATCACCTCTAGATCAAGATGCGTAGGAGGGTTCTCTGTCGGCTAACCCTATAAATTGGTTACCTCCCTTCATTTTCCCATGTAGACTGTCTACATGAACACCAAAAATATTGGATGGCTTTGTCACCTATCTGAAAACCCTCCTAACTCCGGGAGAAGTCCCTGTCATCAGTGATCCCTCTGGAGGACTCCACGAGGTCAAGTTTGATGATCACGACTTAGTGGACTTTGAAACCCTCCCTAAATTGGTCCCCGCGTTTTACTTCAATACAATCCGTGGAAATGATGGAGTCATGGTGGTGCCTTAGTGATGGGTATGTGACTTGGCCAGGTTTGGACTCTTGAATCTATTCTGAATGCCCCATTTTTTCCATTACAACGTCACATATCGGTTGGCTCGCTAGTTTCTCGCCCTCATTCACGATGGTTACTTATGGATTCGAGACAGAGTCCATATTTATGCTACATTGATCCACAAGATTACAGGCCTTCCTATGCAAGGGTCGCACCCTCTGGAGCAGGTAGGCAAGAAGTATGAAGCAGCTACTGCTACATTTGTGCGGAAGACCTACAAGGTGAGTCGAAATCAGCGAGGGTTTGTGATCCATACTATCAAATGATCCTGCTACATAGATGGGTACTAGGCTCTTAGACTATAAGCTAATGAGGAAGTGATAGGTTGCGACCGTCCCTGCCTATGTTATTGAGTTGGCCAGTCGGTGTGTGAAGGGCGTCTCCTTCAATTGGGCTCAATATTTATGCGATGAATTTATGGCTAATGTCTACGAATCCCAGGAGCAGGGGAAATCCTTCTTTTATTCATGGTTATTACTCCTTATAGCGCTAGTCGCCTAGGACACTCTCGAGGATTCAGTCCTCCCCGAGCTTCCTCCTGGGATGTGTGAAGGAGCTCAGTATGCTCATTTATGGGACTCTAAGGATGAGGAATGTGTCGAGGATAACAAAGTGTTCTGGATCCTCTTCCAAAGCAGTGTGGCAGCCGCCATAAATTCCCGACCCCGGTTGTCCCCGACGGTATATGACAAATATAAAAGTGTTGTAGCATTCCAAGTTACCATGCACCATATTCAGATCTGCATCCTCAATAATAAGACATGGAAAAAACTTCTATATATGGTAGCAGATGAAGAGATTTACTTGATGATAAATTTATGGCCCCCTGCATAGAGGAAAGGCTTCACAGACACCCATGGGGAGACCGCAAAGCCCCGCCAGATGGGCTCAGACATAGCCAGGAACAGGGATACACAGCCGCCACAGACCACCGCGGCCAAGGCTCAGGTAGGGTCTGGCAGAGATACCATGCCTCCCCCTGGTACGAAGCGGTTAGGTGAGTCAACACCAGGATCTTGAAAGAAATAGCGCACCCACCACACACAATATGATGCGATGGTCACAATGACTGACGGTGACCTCGAGAAAATCATGGATGCAGTCAAAATGGCTACAGAATACAAGTAGGCATCCATAGGGACACAACAGAAGGCTACGCTCAACACTCTCCAAGCCAAGCTTCGCGCCCTCCAGTTAAAAATAGATATGCTGTAGACTAGCGTTGGCCAAGAAAGAACCCCTTCGGTCACTAGCAGTACAACGCTACTCACGGAAGAAAGTCGTCTCTAGACTATACCTGGTGCTACCCTGGTATGAACTCAGCTCCAAGAAGAAACAGGGACCCAGTTGGACCTGGCTAAGCTGCCCCACGAAGCCTTGCAAGGCCTCCACATTGTTGTATTCTAGGAGATTAGCCATCGTGACCAGCAAGTACACCAATAGCTTGGTACAACCGAACACACCATCACACAGCAGGCTGCCGATTTGCTCCTCTCCATTTCACAATAGGCGATGCTCGAAATAGTGATCCACCAGCTCTGCACAAAGGTTACATACGAGATCCCGGCCGTAGACACGCCTCAAGCTAAAGTGGAAAAATTGGTTCGGCACTCAAAGCGTCTAGGATGGAAATACACATCGTCAAGACACATCTGGAACAAAAAATCATCGACTTACAGGGCAAACTGCAGCCTGAAACACCTCTGGAAGTATGCGCCCAGTGTGCTGCACTAGTAACCAACGCAACAAATGTTATTTTAGGGCATATTTCCCAAGGTTTCCAGTTGCTAGAATCATCCATGCAACTCTAAACTAAGGTCCAGCGTGATCCGGTTCTCCATGAAATCAATCAAGACTTACGGCAAAAGGAAGAATCTTTCGAGAAGGTCAAAGCTACGCTAGCACCTGGGTACCTACAGAGCGCTTGGCATGTTTGAAGACCAGCAATTATCTCCGGGAAAATATTAGGAAACTTTGACGTAAACAACACATCATGACGGAACGTCTGAAGCCTTGGGCTGCCACAGCCCTCCAATTTTCGTAGGATCTAGATGGCACGATCAAGAGACTAACTCAGACCCTCGAGAGTGTCACTACGACAACTGAAGGACTGACCTCCCAGAAGCTTGTATACATTGCACAAAGTGCTGCTACTCAGAGTCAATAAGTGTTACCTCCGCTTTTCGCAGCCATCAATGCCCTACGCACACAGGTAGAGACCGCACCACCACAGTGACTAGGGATGAGTCACAAGATTGTGTTGGGGGACTGTTGGAACAGGGTCTCCTACAAGCTGTGAAACTAGTCCGATTTTTTATATTTTTGGATTATAATTAGTCTATCGTAGGGGTTTTGGGGTGGGACAAATCCCTGAAAGAATTATAATGGGTTAAAGGGTAAACCTGGGGTCTGAAAACCACGGTTTGTGGACCATAGAAAAACTTAGGAAAGATTGTTATAAATAGAGGGACATTTTGGGATTTTAGGTAGAAGAGGATAATGAGCTATTGATACGAATTGTGGTTTAGTAGATCTGTTGGGTTTTTGGGGAAGGACTCCTGTTGGCTGTGTGCGCGGAGATCCAGAGTCCTGTTGTGTGGAGACCTTGCTGCTGTGTGTGCAGGTCGGTACGAGTATTGTAAGAGAGAATTGATGAACTGATGAATAATAAAGGTTGTTTGAGAACTTAATCTATGTGTATTGTTTATGCGAATCATTGGTAATTGCTATATTATACGTATTTTGTATTCTGCTGCGAAAGTTTTGTGTAAGTGTTTTTACTACATCTAGATCTATTTTGTTCTGCTTTATGAAATACTGAGCTACTGTCATAGAAGTATATAATTATCTAGCACCATATTATAGTTGACCTAGTGCACGTGGATGTGAAAAGAGACCTATAGATCCTGCTTGAGAAGAGGCAATCTGGACATCACAAGGCAGGATGCAGCTCTGCTTTCCTTGCCTATCCTTTCTCAGGGTGTGGAAACTTGGTTCCAGCACCCACCCATACTACTTCGGGTGAGACTTTGACCTACGCAAGTAGGTCACTATCGAAAGGGCCAGTAGTATAGGGGTTTTTTGGCAAACCTTGAACTCTGAACCTGGGTCAGCACCCCTCGAGCCAGCAACACTATATACCTTTCCAAGAAATCATAAACACTCTACATTTGATATTTATGCTTCTCAAATGTAAATATACTTAAAAATACAATAAAACATAAAGAGAGAATATGAATACACAAGAGGGACTTAGCCAATGGATTGGGCCCTAACGCAAAAGGATTAGCCCTTTAAGACTAAATCAGTGATGGAAAAAGAAACTTGTCATTATCATTGCATAAAAATTTCTAGTGCATCATATGATAGTAACAAATAACACTAAATCAGTTCCCAAGAGCTACCTAGATGAATAAAAATTTTGAATCCTAATGAGCCCTTGCATATGCTTATTTATACAAATGGGTAGCTACCAACAACTCCCTTAAAAGTAGGAATAATTCTTCCTTCATCTCGAGAAAAAGTGGATCTTGGCTCCTCATAACTGTCACTTTGATGGGTTACCTTTGTCTTCGATCTACTGGGAGAGATTATGATGATATCTTGGTTGATTAAGAGAGTTGAGGTGGAAAAACCTCCTATAATCTCTCCTTGATGTTTACTCTAATCCCTTATGTGGAAAATATCTCAAAAATAGCTTTATTTTCTGTAATTAATTCATATTAGGCAATAAGGCATGACAAACATCATACACCCTTCTCATTAAGCATAATTGTTACAAGTCAAAATACCTCCTCATCAGCTCATAGGAGAAGATAAATATGGAAGGAATACAAAGACCTAAACTAAACCTACTTTTGCCAAGGTAACGCCCCACTATAACAGCACAAGAGTGTTATAACGCACCTGATCAATGAATAGGCTGCGTTAGTGGCTAGGGAAACGCTCTGTTTACACTAGATGGCAGCGTTACCCGTGTTTTGAGTTTGAAATGGGAAAAACCCGTAGAGAATGATTTGAATTTCTAGCTTTTTCTCACAAGAGAGTCAGTACAAAAAGGAAATTGCAAAGCACTAATCTCTTATTGGGCCTTGCCAAAAACAACTGAACTCTCAAAGAATGCAAAAGCATGGAAGTTGAGGAAACATCTTGGTTTTTTCTATTCAGAACTGGCAGGAAGAGAAGGGCAATGATTGCTCTCTCCATCTCCTATAAAATGGAGCTGAAGGTTCTTGGTTCAAGGTCGAAGGATTGTCAAAGTTTTGAATACTTGTGAAGTAGAGCATTATTGTTGTAGTGTGAAGGTCAAGAATCAAAGAGGTTCATTGAGAACTTGTTGAACAAGACATCACCTCATTGAGAGATAGAGAGATTGGAAGGCTGAGGAGGGCTTGGTGCAACCGACAGTTGTAATCCTCCTTTTTCACAAATTAATAGAACTATATATGTTTTGTCCATTCTATGCGTTGATATTGTCATTGTTATTTGATTATTTACATAGCATGAGATGAATGGCTTAGATGTGCATTGTTTAAATTTTTGTCATATATTGACTTAATTGATAGAAAATGTATGTTATGGTAGAGATTACACAGGTGCTTTGATTGATTGCAGGGTCGAGATTTGGAGCTGGTGAAGAAGGATCTCTGCTTCGCTGTCCAGCGCTCTCCAAAAGACTTCAAGATCATTAAAGAAGTAATCTTATATATTATTCCATCAAGTTATTTAAGTTGATATGAACATGTATATGCTTTCTTTGTGAACTATACAACTAATCCTACTTTCTACCTCGGGCACCGGAAAGCCCTAAGAGGGATATTAGAAAACCAACAACCCAAGCATTTTACCCTATAGCAATAATGTGACAAAAATGTAAATAAATGCGAGAGAGAGATGACTTAATAGCTGAAGTATGGAATTTTAACCCCTTAAAATATACCTACTGATGGGCCTCATCACCTGCCCTTCCTTTGCTTTCTTGATCCAAATCCCTAAGTATTCCACACTCTCCAAGAGTGCTCCAAGAATACTCTAAGTGGCCAAGAGTATGAGAGAGAGAATAATGAGAGCTTCAAAACTGAACTGCCCAAATCCCGTCCAATAATCCTCAAAATCCTTTCTATTAATGAGGCCTTTATTTTCCTTCATTTTCCTCCTCACATGCAGCATGTGACCTTTCACCTTAATTTTCTCCTATTTTCCATTATTTTAATAAATAAATGCCACCTTTTCTTTCCAATTCCTTTGTCATTTCCTTAGCCATAATGAACCAAATGAACATTGGCTAAGATGTTTTTCCCAACATTCAGCTTGGAATACATGTCCCATCACCATGGTATTATATATTTTTACATGAATTTTTACCAGGGAAGTTACATCCACACATGGTGGACCACATTATATCTATGATAACACTTAGGAATAGTTTTTGAGTCAATTGGTCAAACTAGCTAGGGTTTTAAATTTTCTCAAAATAAAATCACATGTACAAAAGTCAATTTGGTCATATAGTCTGTTTGTAGGGTCAATTTGAGTTTAAATGGGGTCTATCATGGAAGTTAAAATCCAAATTTTCATGTGTCAGACTTATTTGGTGATGATTGGTGTTTAGACAGTTTCAGAGAAATCCGTATCAAGTTCCGTTATGAAAATAGAGTATTTGCTACGAAAGTTCCTGAAACATTTGCAACAAATTTGCCACATCTACCACCTGTTTCAGTACAAAACTCTGCAACGGCTACTAATGGTACATTTTTTTTTTAAATTGTGGGTAAAAGTAATGATGGATCATGGACATATGTTAGAGCTTACCTTTATCCATTATCCCCAAACACTCACACTGCAATTCTCATTCTTACCTCGTTCCTTTCACTTTGAGTTTGGTCTTGCTGTCATAGGAGAGTCTTTTACTATCATAGGGAGGTCTAGATGTCATTAGGTAAACTTACAGGTGGTAAGAAGCTTCTCTCAATGTGTTTCAGCCATGGCATAGAAGAATCAATACAAAGGAGGCTCAGTGAAGTTGCAGGGTTTTCATGGACAGATTTCTAAGGATTTTGTTGTTAATTTCACAAGAACAACTCTACCATTGCACAGGATGCTAAAGCATGTGTAAAAAAGGAACATATGGCTACAAGAAAACATTAATAAGTTATAGAGACAAGTCAGAGCCTTAGAGACTCAAATTGAAATGATTAAGGTGGAGCTTGCAAAAATAAATCTCAAAATCATTGCTAAGGTAGATGCCCCTTGAACATGAAAAAATCCTAAATGTTTTCCTACACTATGTTTAATAAATATTTTTAGTAGTATACAAGATTTTATAGGGTATTATAAATGAAATTGACATGAAATAAATCATAAAAAGGAAAAATCTCATAAATTTGACAGTTTCATAGCAACTCTCCATATTGGAAGTGAATATTTGCTATGGATTTGTTGTAGCTTTTCATGGAGGAAAAATCATATTTAAACCTTAGTTTATTGGGTTCTGAAGGCATGTGTTTATCTAATAAACATTAATGAAGACCCCAAAATTGTCAGAAAAATTAGAAAAGTATCAGAGAGATGTTTTTTGTAACTTGCTATTGAAATTTTTCTACGGAAATTCTGGAAATGAATGTTTTAGTAGTAAACTTCAAGTTCACTTTATGACCAAATGGAAAGTAATTTTGGAAATATGAAGGATTTTTTTGTTCAATTCCAGCTCAAATACAAAAGCCTCTCACAGTTTTTGCATAGATATCAGGTTTTGTAAAATATGCACTTATCTTTGAGGCCTATTTTACAGATTTTTTCCTAGCCAGATTTGTTGCAAAAAAATTGAAATTCAACTTGGTGGAGGTCCAAATCATCAAGGTCAGCATCCATGTGGCATGATGACACGTCAATAGTCTAGCACATTCATAAAATTAGTTGGCTACATTTTATAAGGGTTATTAATATAATTTGTTGAGTTATTTAATGGTTGAAGAGTCCTTTTTGTATTCAAACTCTTTTAAAACTAAAATATCCATAAAAAGACTCCATTGTTTTTTAAATCAACTAGAAATAGCACTCTTTAATGTGCATTGAGTATAGCCCTGGTGGAAGACTATTTTAATGAAGGCCTCACTTTATATATGTGTAGCCTTTTTCACTTTGGGGTTGATGAATATTACAAGAGCCACGTTTGTAATCTTTTCTTCATAATATAATATACATTTTGCAGCAGATTGTCTTTAAACCTGAGACTCATTTTCGATTATGTGTTTTTTTATCTCCATATTGTGTATATTTTTATCAGTTTCATGGAAATTTGATCACTTGAAATTCATATTAGATGCTCTAACTTCCTTCATTGTCCATGTTATACTGTAATAGTTTATGTTTAAGCCAATTTTCCTTAGCTTCCATGAACAAAGTTTGTTTGTAATTGAATTTCCTTAGCTAACTCCATGCCCAATGGTGGTTGTCAACACATTTTTCACCTGCATAATCACATGAAAGTATAGATTTATCCATATGATGTTTTAAGCTATACACAGAAAATTTATAAGTGATTTGAGAGAGCCCTCTCAAACTAGAAGGGCTAACTTCTAGTTAAAATATGGTTTCAAATAGTTATTCTAGGTTGATGGTTGACACAACCCAACTTGTTCCATCCTAGTGATAACACCACACAATACATAAACTTACACCTGATGTACAAAAAAACACAATACATAAACCTACAGTTGATGTAAAATACAACACATACACCTACACCTACACCCAGTGTACACCACAACACAATACATACACCTACACCTAGTGTCCAACACAATACATATACGTACACATAGTACAACACAATACATATACGTACACATAGTACAACACAATGAATACACATGTCACGATACGTCTACTACACAATACACATAACATTGTACCACGTTTATACAACACAACATGTATGATATGTACTCAATACCACGTGTATTACACAACACTTCTTCCACAACATGCACAAAACACCACAAGTACACAACACCACCTGCATAACATGTACACGGGACCAGCCGCACCACCTACAGAATGTGTACACAACTCCACTTGCACAATCTCTACACAACACCACCTACACAACATGTACATAGCACCACCTGCACGATGTTCACATAACACCACATCTACACAGCACCACCAGCACAACATGTACACATCACCACATGCACGCAAGATACATGTACCACATGCACACAACATCACATGTACAACATGCATACTGTACCATATGTACACAACAATACATATACAACATGCACAAAGAACCATATGTACACAACCCCACGCATACAACATGCACACAACCTATATGTACAAAACACTGCATATCCAACATGCACACAACACTATATGTACATAGTACCACATATGCAACATGCACACAACATTATATGTACACAGTACCACACATACAACATGCACACAGCACCATATGTACACATTACTGCATATGAAACATGCACACAACATTATAGGTACATGTACAACATAGTACAACAATATTAGTAATGCAAATATAGAGACCATGTTGTCCCTACCAGGAAACATTTCATTTAGTTTCATTCCACTTTCCATGTTTTTCCGAACATGCCACAAGTTGCATTTCTTTCATTCAACTGATGTATTTCTCAGCATAGCTTGTCCATAACATAAAAATAGGAATAGTATAAACACTTAATATCAATTCATATCCACATGATATTGACCTCATATACCTGTCAGGGATACTCTTCCCACTTCATTCCTTATGAAACCATTCACCTGCATAAGCAATCATTCCTCCACAACAATGATCCCCGAAAACCCTGTCAAACAACCCTATCAGATAATGAAATACATACATACATATATACATATAAACATTAGCATAAAACAATCATGGTCCCTTGTGACCTTGTCAGATAATGACATGCATACATATACATATACATGCAAACCCTAGCATACAAAAAATCATGATCCCTGACGATCGTATCATACAATGACATACATACATATATACACATGTAATCATCAACATAATCATTATCATAACACAATTACCATATATCATAAGGTCAAGGTTAAGAGAACTTCGTTTATTCATGCACAACATGCACAATATTGAGAACAATAGTTCCCAACATAGCCAAGGCATTTGGTGCCTCAAGTCCATTTACTTTACCTTTCTTGTTAATTTTCTCATGACTATCCTTCCACCATCCATTTATTCCAATGGACCCAACTTATCCAATCGACTATCATATTCATTCCTTCAATCTACCTTTACGCATGCACTGAGCTTTATCACCTTAAATTACTTGTTGGGTTTCATTCATCTCTCCTTGAGATCCATTAACATTCCTCTTTCCCCAACCAACTACCAAAACCATAAAAACATAAAAATCAAGAACAAGAAACAAAAAAAGAAAACCATGAAAAGCAAATAGTAATATTACACCACTAACAAAGTGGCATCACCATGTACCAAACATAAACCAAACTGAAAATTAATCCCAACAGATCACAAAATACAGAAGGCAAAAAACTCTCGATAAACACCACAACTCAATCCCATGGGTTCCTAATGCTTCCAAGGGAAATATCAACCTAAGCCTTCTTCAATATTCCATGGTAGTCTCTTTTTCCATGCAATCTCTACATCATACTGCCACAAACACAAAATTGTAAGTGCATGAATAAAAAAAACAATATCCTAGTTACCTTACTTTGTTGTGCCAAGCACATTGCCTTATAACCGAAGATGTACATATATCATCCCTCAAGTGACCCTAATTCCTTGATGAATCCAACCATAACTAGAAACCAGTTGTTATGCCTTTTTCCTTACTTAAATTTTGTCTTATTATGTGTTATCACATCTCCCATCTGTTAGTTACAAACACAAATCAATTGTTACCTTGTCATGCTAATGCCAAGCATATTTCCCTGCAACTGTTCACACATTTCGGTCACATGTTCCAAATATTAATATATCATGTATATTAATTAAATTTTCCTTTACGAAGACTAACAACCATCTCATAATCAACTCATAGTCATTAATCATAATCTACAACTATCACCCACTTGCACTCAAGTACAAATCAGTTGTCTCAGCACATAATGTGTTAGTAAAACCATCTTCAAACAAGATCATTTATTCATGCAATATCATAGATGCATACTCATATAATGCAATTAATAATACATTCAAACAACCTATAAACATACCATGTTCAATAAACCAAATAGACAATATAATCAAACACATACCTCAATGTATATCACGGGAGGTTATCACATTTGAACAGTCCTTCTAGATTAGTATGACATAATCTCAGAAGTATATTGACTCATGCTTGAATACCATAACCATAACCATCTGCACATTCCAATATTGATTAGCACAATACATGAAACATCAAGATATTGAGTACAATTACCATAATCATCATGTGTATGACTGAAATTGATATGACAACAAATTACTACCATGCATGACTATCTGACACATGTGCATATGACCACACTGATCAACTAGTATGTATCACGCATGTAACCACAAAAAAAATAGAATGATAGGCATGCATATAACCAAAATGCATATAATAACTATTAATCAGCATACCTGCATGCCCAACATACAAACTTGTATGACGATATACTCTTACCCCAAAGTCTAGTGTTGTAATCGCTTGATAATTTGCTTCTCCCGCTCTATCTCAGCCAACATATCAGCATCATAACATACCAAAAACATCATGATGACAAAAAATTAATAAATACCACCTCAATACATGTCTGGCCTACTATGTATTCTTAACCAAAATAAAAAAAAAATGAATGCATAACAACATGCATCTATCCCATCCTGTCCAAGTGTTTGAACCTAGAAGCTTTAATACCACTATGTAACCACCTCCTCCCACACTTACCCATGTTCACTGGTCCACTAGGGTAAATATGGGATGAATAGCTACTATGATATGACCCTACCTCATAGATACAATTAAGAAATTGGAGTCGACAATTAGAAAGTTATTGACCTTCCTCAAGAGCTACAAGACCCCTAGGAGCTAAACACCACCTCCAGGTTCCCTAAGCTTGTGATAGACTAATTTTTCACTAACCTAGACCCCCATTCACATTAATAATTTTGCATCCATGCAACTATAGGCCTCCAGTCACATGCATAAGCTTTCAAGCTAGAGAATGTAGTCCCAATTTCCTATTTTTGTGCCTGCAGCCATGAAATTTGTGCCACATTTTTAGGGCCAAACTCTAGATCACTACCCAGAACTTAATGATACTTTCCAAAAAAATAAATGAAATAAAGACAACACTTCTGACATAAAATTTGATCAAGTAGTTGACCTAACCAAGCCTAAACATGTCATACATTTTGTCAAACATATGGCAAACTTGTAATCTACAAGTCATGAATTCATATTTGAGAATAGGGGTCTAAAACTTATTTGAGATTCACCAATAATGCCTAATTTCATTTCATAATAGGTGCAATAAAAAAATTTAGTCCATACATTCATCAACCAATAAATAACGTATCAAAACATGTAAATAACCATAGACATATACATCATATAGAAAATAACTAGCATAGAAACCAACAAATAACCAACATATAAACCATGGAAACTCAACCATAATAACACCATCATAATCAATACATATGCTCATAGATCACAATAGGGAAATAGTTCACATTAACACATGAAAATTTCAACTAATTCAAGGACTTCCACGTACCACCCGACCATAGATTGGGCTTAACCAAATTTCTCTTTTAGTCTATCAGCCCCATTCCATTTTCTGAGAATGAATGTGGGATCTCATAGAATAACCAAAACCAAACCAAACCAAACCATGGATTCCTGAGCCAAACCACCTCAAACCTTAACCAATGACTCAACCTCATGGTCAGACATCACTAACCATCACCAAATTGGTTTCTACCCAAGTTTTCCATGGTTCTAAAGCATTTGTTCCAACCCAGATATGAGACTAGTAACTCCACCCACAGCTACCAGAGAGCATAGAAATTTTTTCCAACCAAGTATCTAGGACTAGTAACTCAACCCACGAAGGGATCTAGAGCATTTTTTCAAACAAGTCTTCTAGGAATAGTAACTCAACCTAAGTTTATCCAGGGCTTCCGGAGCATTTGTCCAACCAAGGCTCTAGGAACTAGTAAGTCAACCCATATCCATAAGGAACATGAGAACCAATTAGAAACAATCAAGTGGGGAACCCACAACACCATGGTTATCCAGAAAATGGAAAGGCTAGGAAAAACTATTGTCAATCCAGGAAATCCCCCATCCCAATGACAAATCATAACCAAATAATCATATGCATATACCATGCATGAAAAAACTAGCAAGGAAATCATAAATCCAACTTGGTATGTGAAAATCAATCTAACAGTAGTCATTGATCCCATTATTCATTTCCACTTTCCTTCTTTCCTTTTCCTTATTCCTCCAACTCCAAGTGAGACATGCTCCAAGAGTTCTCTAAGTGTGCAAGATTATGAGAGAATGAGAGAACAGAATGAGAGTTCCAAAGACTGAAATGACAAAAGATAACACTGAACAAAATCCATGAACTAATCCTTAGAAGTATTTTTATCATTTAGGCCTCTAATTTATTCATTTTCCTCTATTTTTTCTTCAATTTCATTCTCATTAAAATATGTGACATTTCACTTTCCCTTTCTCATATTTCCTTTATTTTCATAAACAAAATTTCATTTATTTCCTCTTTTCCTTTTTCCAATGTCTTCTCCAATTTCCTTATCCATAATAAACCAAAAGCGACATCCACTAGGATGTTTTTCCCACCATTCAACTTCGAATACATGTCCCATGACCTTGGTATTATATTTTTTACATGAAAATCAACCAGGGGCTATTAAAATTTTACAGCATATGAGAGAGACTTTTAAGTGGCTTTGAGTATAAATGTTAAGCAATGGGCATCTCTATTGTTGTAGGATTATGATCCAAGCCCTCCCCATGTTTCAATATGTTGTCCTAATCAATTATCTATTACTACCATTTATTTCACTAATTGGATTAATGATTTTCTTATTCATTTTTGCATGACTATCTATGTGCATTTAGGGCACACAATTTTTGGATTAGATGCCCTAAATCAATAATAAGAGAATTAGTTGTTGGAATGTATGAATCTTGGATTTTATAAATTTGAATAGCCATAAAATCTTTAAAACAAATTATGTTTGGAGTCTGAGCAATCAATGGGAATTTTACTTCTCTATTATATTGATGGTTGGTAAGGTGGAAGGTTATAGTTAAGGAGGGTTAAAATGTTATGAAGGTTTACACAACATTTCAACAAGTGACAAGATGGGGTGTAAACCCCATAATTACTAATTTTCATACCGCCCATGGATTATGGGTTTCCCGCCTTACCTGAAAAAAATATCTTCCATGTTCAATATCGGAGTTTCATCAGGAAATCCTACTAAGTCTCTTCTAATGAAAATTATAGGACATAAGTGTTTCCTAAAATTTATAAACCTTGGTAGATCTTACTAGTCCCTAACATGCAAATTGTATTGGAGATATTTTTGTGAAATTATTCAAACTTCTAATGATTTAATTTAGCTTCTATAAAATTTTGGTGGATTTAAGGAAAAATAATTTTACCATATGAATAAGGCGAAACGACCTACATGGTAATTTTTTTTGAAAAAAAACTGGAAGCCTGATTGGCTTGACAGACCTGATCTAGACATAGCACAGAGGAAATCAAGATGGCCAATCCCAAGGGGGGCAGAGGTCCCCCCTTCCACAACATTGTAACAATGAAACCTCCTCCCCACAATTCAAAACTATCTCCAAAACGTAGCAACTTCACCATCTACTAGCTCTTCTTCCCTGAAGGCAACACAGATGGGGGTAGTGGATCAAGCCCAAGTAAACAAGATTGTAAATAGTATTGAAGGGACAAATGGGACATGCAGGCCATCAGCGAAAGTCAAACCCATTCTGATAGTAAATTTGTAGGGCCATGGCCTGTAGAAAGGGTTCTAACAAACTGGATAATAAGAAACTGGGGCCTAAAGAGAGATCTAGAGCTCAAAATTGGGGCCAAAATGATTCTTTACCATCATCTTCAATGACATAAAGGACAAAGACACAATATTTCAAGGTGGCCTTTACTTAAGGGTGGCCCATACTTCACGTTTACCCTTATTTCAAGGTGGCCCTATTTCAAGGTGCCTAGATTTAACCTGGAAAAAGATTATTTATCTACTCTACTAGTGTGGATTCTCTTATATTCATTTCCGTGAGAGTACTTGGATCTAGAGATTCTAGATAAAATTGGAAACACATAAGGAGAACACGTAATTTTTTCAGAAACCACGAAGGCAGGTCACTACACTTTGTATGCATGTAGATGTGTAAACATGGATCTCACTAGGCCTATGTCAGCAAACATCTTACTAATTTGTGAGAAAATTTCATGGGAACAGGCCATTGAGTACAAAATAATACCTTTCTTATGTAGACAATTCCATCAATATGGCAATTTATACAGAGATTTTCTTGATAGTTTAAAACAACAGAGGAAACATGAAAATCTACACCTAGATCAAGTGGCAGCCTTAGTGGGTTTTAATATGGTTAATAATAGGAAAATAAAAATACATAGGAGAGGAGGAAATAACGAGGAGAAGGAATGGAAATAAGAGAACCATTTTTTCATTCTCCAACATCTCCCAACGGATAACCCTCAATCCCCAACAGAAGAAGGGAAGCAGTCAACGAGGATGCCAAGGGGAAAAAAATAGTGAGAAAGGAAAAAAAAATATAGAACACCACCATAGGGTTGAGGATGATATCTCATTGAAATATGATGAAGCCCAAACCCTAATGCAGGAAGAGGAAATCATGGATCTGGAGCTTTATGAATTAAATTTTTAGTAGATATCAGAGGATTGGCAATCTAAGGACCCAAAATCACTCTTGGAGGATCAAGTGGAACTGGTTGAAGGGCATACATGAAACATCAAGACCTCATGTTAAACTGGGTCAGAAATCAAGGTAATAATTCCTCCCTTAACACAATGAGTTAAACATAAGGAATAAAATGAAATGCTCCTCAGGATCAAGTAGTTGTTTTTAAAGGTTTCAACAAAAAAGGAAAAAAATAAAATGGGCAACATCTTCAAGTCCTAGGGGAATTTCTTGTTAATATGGGGAGGGTATCTCCTATTTATACTCATTTTCACCCCACACCCAAATGTTGTATATAATTTCTTGTAACATTCGGAGCCTTAATGGAAAAATCAAAAGCAAGATCCTTAGAAATAAACTCCAACAAGAAAAGTTAGATATAATGCTACTGCAGGAAACCAAATGTAACTTTGAAACACTAAAAAGTGCCCACTTTTTGGGAAACTTGTTAATTCTTAATTCATTGTGTAGTAGGGGTGTCGGGGGGCTAGCCATCTTCTAGAATCCTTCCACGGTAGTTTTTAAGGACTCTTTTTCTTTCCCTCGAATCCTTACTATTCTCTTTAAGCATGTGGGCTCCTCCTAAGTGGTTTATGTTTCAAATATATATGGCCCCAATGAGCCTCAAGATAAGAGGAAGTTTCTATCTAACTTGTGATCTTTGGCTCGGCTAATAGGAGAAGAAAAATGGATCCTGGGAGGTGACTTCAAAATGATTAGGTCTCTGACTGAAAAAAGGGGTGGTGTCAGAAGACTAGTTGAAGAAGCTAATGAGTTCAATTCCTTCATAGAGGATCACAATTTGGTGGATGTCCCAACCCCAAATGGCTCCCACAATTTGAATAATAAAAGGGGAGGGGAAAACCAACTGGCCTATAGATTGGATCACTTCTTGGTTTTAGAATCCCTATATTTTTCAAACATGGGTATTGAAGAAAATATCTTTCCTAGCTACGGCTCTGACCACTAGCCTATCAGACTCTTGCTAAAATGCTCCAGCACTCCCACCAAAAAACCTTTCAGGTCTGAATAATTTTGGCTTCGACATCCAAAATTATCTTTAAATATGGAAAAATGGTGGTTGGAATCATCAGCCATGTAAGGAGGACTAATGTTCCACTTTCAACAAAAGGTGAAATTCATCAAGAAAAATTTAAAGCTTGGAACATTAGGGTATTTGGGAACATTCAAGAAGAAAAAATGAATATTGAAAAAAACATGGAATATGTGCAACAAAGAATGATAGCAAAGGGAGGAACAAAGGATCTCAAAAATATGGAAAAGGAATTAGCACAACAACATGGGGAAATGCTCCAGCAGGGGGAAAGTATGTATAAGAAAAAATCAAGAGTAAAATGGTTGCAAGAAGGTGAAAAAAAATAAAAATTATTCCATAGATCTATGAAACAATATAGGTAGAAAAATAAGATCCATTTCATTCAAGATGAGTCTAAAAAAAAATCGAAAGAGTAGGATGAAATCTCAACAGCAGTGCATAAGCACTTCCAAACTCTGCTTACAGAACCAATCAATGATAGAAGGGTGGAAATTAATAAAATAATTTATCATATCCCTAAATTGGTGTTGAAAGACCAGAATGCACTCCTATCTCGCAAAGTGTCCTTCAGGGAAGTAGAATACATTGCCATGAGCATGCCAAAAAATAAGGCAACGGGCCCAGATGGTCTAACAATTAAATTTTATCAGGCCTGCTGGCACTTCTTGGGATATGATTTGTGGAAAGTGGTGGAAAACTCACATTGTACTTCTTCTCTCCTTTCGGCATTTGATGCCACGTTCATATCTCTTATGCCTAAATATCAGTAAGCAACCTCTCCAATAGATTATAGATTGCTCTCTCTCTGAAATGTAATTTATAAAATCATTTCCAAAACTATTGCAAACAGGATGAAATTGGTCCTTCCTAACATCATATCCCCTAAGAATACTAGATATGTGGAGGGGCATCAAATATTAGACAACTTAATTCTCATCCAAGAGCATCTTCATACTCTAAAGGAAACATAAAAACCAAGTATGTTTCTTAAACTTGACATGTCGAAAGCCTTCGAAAAAATCAGTTGGAAATTTATCTATCATATTCTCTTTGCTTTTGGATTTAATGAGCTTTGGATCCACTGGGTTATGTCTCTTATAACCAAGGTCTTCTTTTTTTTCCTTATAAATGGGGCTCCCTCCCCCACTTTCTCGCCCATTAGAGGGATTCGGCAAGGGGATCCTATCTCTCCTTACATATTCCTTTTAGTTGTAGAAGGGTCAGATCAGTCACTTAATCAAGCTTTACCCTCTGGTAATATTCATGGCCTCCTTCTGGGTTTGGACGCAGTGCACTCTGCCCATCAACAATTTGTCAATGACACAATGCTATTGGGAAAAACCTCACTTAAAGAAGCACAAGAATTCAAAAATCTTCTGGAGGTATTCTATTTGGCCTCTGACACTTCTATCAACGGAACTAAATCCACAATATTATTTTTCAATACCCCAGTGGCAGTGTAGGCCCATATTTGTTGTCTTATGGGCTTAAAACTATTTTCCCTACCTTTTACCTATTTTGGGGCTCCCTTAACTTCCAACCCCCTAAGACAATCAATTTTGCAAAGCCTTATATTGAAATTTGAATCGAATCTCTCATCCTGGACCTTCAAGGCTCTCAATTTGGTAGGAAGTCTAACTCTACTGAAGTCATTTTTGCAATCTATGCCAACTTACTTGCTCTTGGCTTTGGCTACTCCAAAATTTGTTCTCAAAAAAATCTGCAGCATACAAAGATTGTTCCTATGGGGATGGCCAAGTAAGAAAAAAAAATGGGCCTTAGTGGCCTAGGATAAGCTTTTTTTGAGAAATAAATATGGAGGCCAGTGCCTAAGAGATCCAGAAATTATGAGCCAGACACTATTTGCTAATTTTGGCGGAGATGGATAAAAGGCCCTATTTCTCAATGGGGGGAGTATTGGTATAACAAGTATGCTCCTAGAATCACGACTGAAAAATTAATTAGATTCTCCAATTTATTACCAGGCTTGCACATTTGGAACTCAACATGCCAAAACATAACTTTGGTGCAAGATCACAAAGTTTGGGAGGTGCATAATGGGAATTATACTCTTTTCTGGGGGGATTCCTATAACCAAAGGCCAAAACTCTCTTCCATTGTACAGCTAAACCCCCTTAAATCTAATCTCACCTGCAGGGGAGCTCTTGCACTCTATGATTTTTGGACAGAGTAGATCCCTCCCATAGGTTGGCGAAAATGGAGAGATTTAACACCCTTAATACCTCCATAACTTGCAGAGGATTACAAGTTGATGTTATAGATTTTTACCAATCTCAGGATTTATCCCCATTAAGGAAATGATGTGCTCAGATGGGGCTATAGACCTCCAGGTAACTTTTTCATTAAGGAAGCAAGCCAATTGCTAATTAGAAATCAACTCCGTGAGGGCGACGCTAAGTCAAAGCACTTTTGGAGATTCAAACCTTGGCCAAAATATTCGATATTCCTCTGGTTGTTGATCAAAGAGAAAATACTCACATGGGATAGGATGCAGAAATGAGGATTCATAGGACACTCTATTTGACATATCTGTTTCTTAAATGAGGAGAATAATGACCATCTATTTCTAGGCTATAAATTCGAAAAATAAATTTGGATGCACCTATATAGTGCCTTTGGCATTACTCCTCAAGGTTGTGAGGGAATCAAGGAGCTTATAGATACTTGGATAACACCTTCTCACTCTGTTATCATTCTGTAATTTACGAGATTACGAGAATAAGCATAGAGGACAACATCAAAACCGCTTTGGAAGCTGGGATCTATCCCTTCCAGCTTCAGAGAGGGATCTCTCTATAAAATTTATCTATGTTTTATGTGAATTTTAGCCTAGTTATTACTGTACTTCTTATTTTATTGTGATTTTGATTTGTATTTTTTGGTGTATTAAGTTGTTATAATCCCATTGGGCTATGGAGTCTAAATATTAACTAGATCTGCATCAAAATTTGAAGGATTTTCACAGGGAAATCTAGGTTGCACTAGTTGGATCTTTCAGGATTTTAAATGAATTATGAAATAGAATAAATGTCAATTTCGGTAGAAATTAAGGAGCAATGAATTATTCCTCAATTTGACTTCAACAAAAAACATATAAATTAAAAACATCTAGAATAGGATGGTCTTTATGACATATCCTATTTGTCACAGTTTCTGTTATGTAATTAAGATTTTGAGAAATAACAGAGAAAGAAAACAATGAATAACACATTAACCGAAGAAAAACATCACCAATTCGTACACCACATGAATCCTGTGAAGAATGACCTTGTATTATTGATGCATCCAGCATCCAGAAAATTACAATACTTAGAGAAAATTATACTCAACAATCAACCATTAATACTTGAAACTGTGAAGTATTTATACACTAAATTAAAAAATGATTTACAAAATCCTTGTCTCAACCGATAGTGTATTATTGGAATTATCCTAAACAATAAAATCAATATTATACAAAATAATAAGCAAGGTGTACAATAGTGTCGAAAGGTGGCTCTGTTTTGGAGGAGTCAGTTGCTGAATAGGCCTATTCCTATGTTGTCTTGGCTGATGTGCTGGCATGTGTTCTAACTGCACCAGAACTACTGCTCAGCCCTGTAACTCACAAAGTTTATCCTATCTATCTTCATCTGGAATGGTTAATTTTATTACCTTTCGGTAAATTTCATCAACCTCGGTATATCTGGAAAATGTGGAATTTACCACAAAAATATGATTTACTTCATGTTGGATGAAAAAATCATTACACATGGCTTCCAAGAATGCTCTGCCTATCATGCTACCTTTGATGTTTGCAAATTTAGAGTTGTCTCTAGCTATCTCTTTCCACTTTCTAACATAATATTCATAAGTAATTAGCTTTTCATTAATTACAAATAAACTAGGTAGCCCCTTCTTAGTTAGAGGCTCAATTCTGGTGAAACATCTGTTCACTGCTATCTCCAAGCTATGGAACTTCTCCTCTAACTGAATAACCAGAATATTTTTGGTAAGAATATTCTTCACCTCCAGAATTTTTTATGTTCTATCATCAACTCCTAAATCATAAATTTCATATATGTCCTTATAATTTAGGAATTTCATGATATTTGTTGCTATTGCAAGCATTTCACCCAAATCTTGTTTAATATCTATTATAGCCTTTGTTTCTCTCTTGGTCAACTCTTTCTACTCAAATATGATCTAAATACAAGGCCAGATTTCAACTATTGAGTTCATGATTTCTATCCAAATGACTTCCTTGGCTTGGGCCAAGGTCTATCCAATTGTTGATTCCCTTTTAGATTTTTGAAATATTTGAATTAGCTTGTGATCTCTCTGTGATTCAGCGGAGTGTGAATCCTCGCTCCTTATTTTCTGTTCCTGTAAAGCTTTGACCTACTCCTGCAATTTTTTGATTTCCTATGTCTGAATTAACATATTTTCAACAACTTTAGTCAATTTTTCAGTGCCATCTATTGATTGTGTAGTAGGTGGAGTGGAACTTGTAGTTGTTGTTATAGGAATAGCTATAAGAGGTACATCATCCAATGGAATCATAGCTAGCTTTGCATTCTACTCCTTTTCCTTAATGATCTTCTGCAACTCAATTTCCATTTGCATTATCTATGCATTTTGTTCATGGAAAATTTTAGAGGCTAATATTCGCAGGTGAGCTAATTTTCAATGATTTTTCCAAAAAAAAGATTCGCCAATTTCCAATTTTTTGTAAACATGATTTGCGCAAATTTTACAATATAAAATTATTTTACCTTAAAAATAGCCAAAATTATATAGATAATATATATAAAATCACTATAATTGTATAATTTTACAAACATATCAATAAAATTTTATAGTTCACATATTAGGGACTAGTGAAATTCACCAACATTTTAAACTTCAAGATAATTTTCCATCCTTAAAATTATCCCTGATTTTGTTCCATGATGATTTTCATCATGTCATTCTTCTAGGTCTTTGTCTCCTCAATGTATTTTGTAAGGGGATCTTTAGTGGCTGAAAATTTCAACTGTTTTCTCAATGCTCCTATGTCAGCATTCTTATTCTTGATTATTTCCTCTGCAACTTTCATGTTAGCAGGGTCATATCCCATCTTGACTACTACATCCTCTAAGTATTTAATCCTTGTGTCCTTTGCAAGAGAATAAATCTTCTCCATCTTCAACTGTGACTGGGTATTTGATAATGAAACATGCAATTTAGAAAGATTCATGGAATTATTAGTTAAATTTTACGAAATAATTTCACTTGTCTGTTTATGCATCTCCATTTGGTCAATTGGATGAATATCCTTTATGTCGAACTCGAATGTTCTTTTCTTGTAATCAGATGTTGATTTTGGCTATGGAATTTGGGCCTCAAGGAATTCCATCTTCATCTTTCCCCTCTCTGAATCAAACACTGATAGTAACATGATTTGAGAGCTAGAAGTCTACTTCCATAATTGAGCATAAGTGTTGTTCTTAAGAATCTAATTCTTAAGCTTTATTTCCCTGAATCTACCAAATATTGTCTTCTCCTTCTCTCCTTGGACAACTTTAGTTGTTTGGACAATTTATTTTTCGTCATGGGATGTTGAAGATGTTGTTGGAGATGCAGTAAATTGGCCACCTACTAGAGAGGAAGACGGTGTTTCTTTTATCACTATGGCTACTTATTGCTCTGAATTATTTTCTATTTCTACCTTTGGATTTAACTTTGTTTTTTTCCTATACATGATTTTAAACTCTTTTACTGCATTGTCATTCACTAAAGGTGATTCTTCTTCCATTTGTCTTTTAGTTGCTTTCTCCTGTGGAACATGAGTCGGTGATGTTGATGTAGAGACAAGATGCTCCTCAGCTTCCTATAATGTATTTTCTACCCATATTGACTCGATCATATATCTCTCTATCTGCCTCTAGGTATGAATGTAAGGAGTAGTTGTATTTTCTACTTTTAGCTTGGAAATGATACCCAGAGGGTCATAGGACCAGGTGAAACACGGGTTGAATTTAAATTCCTTCAAAATTTTATCTGCCTCTTCTCCTCCTGACCTACTATTACAAATGAAAGACCCAATCTATGTTTTGATTCTAAACTGGGAGGTATTCTTAGCTGATATAAAATGAATTTCATCTGAAGTCAACATCTGTATGATGTATTCAAGAGAAAAAATCCTCATGGGGAGGTAATCTAGGAGCTTACAAGTTTCTAGATCACATCCATAAACTCTAATTTCGGTGTAATTATGGTACAAGTACCAGTCTCCTGTCTTAGCCTGATCTGTCAAGTGTAGAATTATTTTGATGCCTTCACTTATTTTGGGTTATGTTGAACTATTTAGGACACTAATAGCTGGGTGAACAAACTGTTCAAAGACATTCTTCTCTTTCATCGCTAGAGATGTTCAAAATATCACTGATTTTTGGTTTCCCTCTTCATCTAGCTTCTGTATCAAAAATTTGAACCTGTCTGCTTGATAATACAAAAAAATATATACCAAAACTGAAGAGTATTTAAATACTTATTCAGTCTAAAATTTAAGAAATTTCCCATGGATGTTTTCATCTAGGAATTGGTAGAAATTAAATATAATGTATGGTTTACTATCTATCGAAAATATGGAAAGGAAGTCTAAAATGGGTTCATCTACCCACTGATCAGAATAATAATGAAGGATGTATCAAATTATAGTTATTATCTGTTTATCTTGATCAGGGAAGATGTAGGAAGGCTATGGAGGATTTTTCTTTGACAATTGTGTATTTTCTGGTAAAAATATGTCAACGATCTTGGCTCTTTTGGAAAAATCAAGCTTTTGATAAAGTTCAGTGAGAGCTTCTAGGGAAAAAGGTGTGTTGTTTTCCACAGAGGGAGCTTGTATCATCTCGTTTATTGATTGGATAGTGATGGTGAAAAGGAATTCACCAGTAGGGGATATAATGGCTCTTTTATTGGGAATGTAGCATGCTTTGGATTTTCTAATGAATTCAGGGGCACGGAAGGTGTGAGGGAAGATGTAGTGCGGGAGGATGGACTCCCAAAGTCCAATTTCCTCTGTTTTATCAACATATTTCTCCTCCATCCAACCATAAAGTTCAAACAATTCAAACTCAGATTGTGTCTTAGTGATCTTGTAATCCCTATCAGCTAATGGTATATGATCTAATTTTATGGGAGGATGAACTAAAGGGTTCAAAGGATCCTCCCGATTCTTCTTCTTAGGGGGCATGATTAATACTGAACAATTTAATTGGAATCGAAAGGAAAAGGTTACAAGGAATGAGTTGCATGTATCTAATTAACTAAATGAGGGAGGCAAGGCACTGATAATTGATCACAAATTGATTAGTTGATAAAAATATTGGGTGCACTCGAAAACCTGTGAATAATTCAATTTGTAGAGGAAATGTAACCGAAAAGGTCGAAAGAGGATTAATTACAGGGTTTATATAAAAAATGCATGGTTTCCATTGCATATGGCATGGGTCCTTTGGTTTAATGGTTATCAAATACTAATTAAATGACCAAAAGATAACCCTGGGAAAGGATTTGATTGGAAACGGCTTGGAAACGTGGAAATACAATAGTGGCGGAGGTGCCAGGTAGGGACAGTGGTAACAGAGCAAGGGGGAAATGGTTTTCGGAGGGGGTAGTGAGAGGTCAGTGGTTTAGGCAGGTGGGTTGAGAAACTTGGAAGGTAGGCCACGTGGTCGTGGGACCTGGCAGGGAAAAATGCTTTTTCGAACCCCCCCCTCCCCCCCGGCAATAAAGCGAGGATGGAGAGGGGGGACTAAAAGTTAATATGTATCATCGATTTGTAGAGAGGGTGGATCATGTGATGTATAACTGCAAGCCTTTTAATCATATGCGACAAAAAAAAATTCGAGTTGCACTTTTTTATTTTAATCCAAAGTTAGGATAAAACATAAATAAATCACACATATCACCTTTTGCACCTGATGTATAGTGAGGATCGGAACTTAGGTTAAATGCAATTTTCCTTATTTTTCTAAATGAAATACTTCTATGTACCCTTTAAAACTCAAATTATTTTTTCTAAGCTAACATTTTTATTTCTTCTTCTAGGGGTGCATTTAGACTAGCATACGCATATTTCCTTTTTTTTTATGAAAGATTAAAACCTATTCTATCCTATCACTTATCTCTCCTATTGGTTCAGATTAAACAGTTGAACCAATGTCATTTTTTACCTAACTATTGATTTACCAAGATTAGATTGTTTGGAAAATATTTATTTCTCTAATCTAACTTACAAAAATTTAAACTTGTTTAACCATGATTGAATTGTATGGTTTAAACAAATAGCTAGTCATTGTGGCATTTTAAACAAGTTGCGCACAACCTTATTTTATTTGACAGAAAGAAAACTATTTATCAATAATGGCATTCGAATTTCCAGCACTTTCAGTGTTATTTTATTTTGTTTTTCTTTTGTGGGGTTATGATTTCATTTTTACTCTTTTTCCCATGTTTCTTTCTTTTCTGCTTTTTCTCTTTATTAATTTTTTTTATACTCGCTTTCATTTTCTTTTATATATTTTTTGGAAATAATTTGCAGAAAAATTATTTACAATATGAAATTTCTGAGATAAAATACTCAATCACCTTGAGATCCTATAAATTATAGGACCCTAACAATGGCTCGAGGTAGGGATGGCACTCTCCATGTGAGGTTCCAAGAACATTTGATCAATAACCTTGACTATCCCATTTCAGCAATGTATGCACCTGATTTCTTTTTTTGTTGGAGTAATTATGGTAGCATATCAATCAAAAGCTTAGGGCCTTCTCTGTGGGCTTCAACTTCTGTTAATAAGTTACCCAATAAAAATAATAAAGACAGTGATATTTACAATGATTTCATGTAATAAAAGCCTCTATTTCTAAGAGAAGTAATGCTTTAGTGTTCTGCCATTCACTTGTCCACCAGCCATTTCTGTTCCATATAGGTCTTTAAGAAAGAATGCATTTTTTCCTCTGAAGGCATAAATGATGTAAGATCCTTTCCAAAGATTGTCAAATTTCCCATGCTTTCCTTTGTCCTCTCTTTTGGAATCCACTTTAAAACTATGTCACCCAAATTGAAATCATCTGCTTTATTTCTTTTGTCAATTTTTTTTTTTACATTCTCCTGGATAACTTGTGTTTTATTGTATACTTCTTCCCTGGATTGCTACAATTGAATAGTATGATTAATCCTCCTCTGAGTCTCCTTTGGATAAACCCGCAATTCCTGAATTATCTTCATAACTTGAAACAACATGCATCCCATAAACCAATTGGTATGGTGATATGACAATTGATTTCTTTGTAGTAAATCTAGCAGCCCAAAGTGCATTAATTAACTTGTTGTGCAATGACTTTTTGTTATCTTCTAGCTGCTTTTTTATACTATTGACCAGACTCTTATTTGAGGATTCATCTAATCCATTACCCTAAGGGTAATAAATAGTTCAATGTCCCAAAGTGATATGATATTTACTGCAGAAATCTATCATTTTCTTGGATTAAAGGCTGCAGAATTATTTGTAATGAGCTTGTTTGGACAACCAAATCTAGACAGGATATTGGTTTCCAGAAATTTAATAATAACAACATCAGTGGCTAATCTGGAATGTGTGGCTTCAATCCATTTGGTGAAGTAATCAATGGCTATGAGAATCCATTTGTGTTGGACACGGGATGGTGGATGGATTTCTCCAATAAAATCCAATCCCCATTGTTGGAAATGACTTTCAACAGATATGGGTTTTAAAGGCAGAGGAAATAGTTTTCTTTTTCCTTGGAATATTTGGCATTTTTAGCAAGAGGTTACTTTCTTATGGACATCAGGGAAAAGGGTAGGCTAGTAAAAACCAAATCTAAGGATCTTGTTAGGAGTTGTTTTCCAATATAGATGTCCACCGCAATCACCTTCATGGAATTCCTGCATGGTTATTTCTACATCATCCTTCAATAGACACTTTAGTAAAATACCACCAGCATCTTTCCAATATAAAAACTTATCTATGATGCAAAATTTTACTTCTTTTAACTTTAGAAATATAGCCTTTGTCTTAGTTAAATGAGGATGAGCATTTTAATTGAATAAAACAAAAATTAGGTCTGCAGACCAGGGTGAGGTCATAAAAGCCTCATCAATTTGTGGAGTCGCCTGCTCCTCTTGACCCTCTAATGCAACAACAAATTTGATATCAAATGCACGAAAGTTAGACTCGACCATGAATTTGGATAGTCCGTGTACTTTGATTATCTTAGTGGGTTTGATTTCTATGCCATACTCAAGAATTATAGCAATCCATTTACCTCTTTTACCATCTGGTCCATTTTAAGTTAAAATATCCTTGACCACAAATTTTGGTACATAATAAATTATATAGGAATGTAGGATATACACTCTGAAATATTTGATTTCTTTTTTTAATGCAAAGGTCTGTTTTTCCATTATGTTGTATTTCAATGAAGCATCCCTTAAATCCTTACTAAAGAATGCAATGGGTTGTTCAAATCCTTCATTGTTTTTCTGTAAAAGAGCAGCTGCAATAGTGTGTTCAGATGCAAATGAAAATATTATAAAATCTTTAGTGAAATATGGACTGATCAGGACTAGTGCTTTTATTAATGATTGTTTAACTTGATCAAATGATTTCCTAGCTTCAATGTTCCATCTTATTTCTAAATCTCGTTTCAACATATTTTTTATATTTCTAAGAAGTTCTGCAAGGTTGGGAATGAATCTTCTTAGGAAATTTATTTTTCCAATAAATTATTGAAGTTACTTGATGTTTCTAGGATGACTGATTTTCAAAATAGCTTCAATTCTACTGGGATCAATCCTAATACCATCTTTGAAGATGATATGACCCAAAAATTTTCCTTCTTCAAGGCCAAAAATTGTTTTCTTAGGATTTAGTGAAATTCCAAACCTTATACATTTCTCAAACACTCTTGTCATATGTAACAAATGTTCATCCTCAATTTTTTAATAGAAAGTAATGTCATCTAGATAGATCACAATAAACCTGCCAATTTCATCCGCAAAGGCAATGTCCATTTCTCTTTGAAATGTGGCTCCAACATTCATTAACCCAAAGGCAATCTTCACATACATGAAGGTACCCCATGGAGTAGTGAAAGTTTTTTTATCCTGATCATCAGGGTGAACTAATTTGTAGCCTAAAAAACCATCTAATAAATAAATCCTACTAGATCCAACTACCTTATGTAATATGTGATCCATTTTGGCAAAGGCTAGTTGTCTTTTAGGGAGACCTTATTAAGGCTTCTAAAATATATTCATAATATGATTTCTCATGTATTCTTCCTAGTTGGTACTATGTTGGAAACCCATTTAGATTACCTAAGAGGAATTATGATTTTAGCATCATACATCTTTTTAATTTCTTTCACAATCAAAGGCATCAGAACTGGATTTATTCTTCGAAGTTTTTACTTAAATGATGTATGATCATCTTTAATTGGAATTTTATGTTGTATAATACTAGTATCATAAGATTTGAGATCTTAATAGCTCCAAGAGAAGACATCAATGAATTATTTGAATAAATCAATCTATTTTTGTTTTTCACCAGTTGGCAGTGACTTGGAAATTTTTTATCATTTTAGGATATTTTCACTACCTATGTTGCACTCTTCTACATATTCCCCTATGGGCTAAATATTAGGCTTCTTAGCTACATCATTGAATCAAATAATTCTTCTAATGGAACCAAACCTCTTGGTAAAACATTATCCTTTAACTAAAGTATTTCAAACTCTTCTTTCTCTGGATCTATTTTAAGCAATTCTAATTTATTTACAACTTTATCTACATGAATATTTACATTTGAGTTTTCTAATTATTTTTCTACATTAGAATGTCAAACTATTTTATCTTATAATTCACATTCTAAATCTATACTATCTTCTTCATATTCATCCTTAGACTGCAGAAAGTTTTCAATTTTTTTCATTGTTGCCAATACCTCATATTGTCTAGTACGGTTGGTCGATGTTCTAATTCCACTGTACATTCTCGATTGGGGTGAGGCATTTTACAGGGGCTATCTGAAAAAGCCAGATTGTTTGAAAGGATATTCTGAGTTCTAGGAATTGCAAAAAGATCGTATTCCACAAAAAATTCTCAAAAATTAAACACAACATTTCTGTATACTCTCAATCTAGGGTGTTTTGCAGAGTATTCTCCTTTTATTTGTTTTATCATTAAATCAAAATAACCATGAATGGAAATTATTTTGGCACCCAATTTTTTCAACAATTGCACTCCTAATATAAGTGCTTCATACTCAGCTATATTATTAGTACATTGAAAATTGATCTTGTATGAATGACCATCAACATGATTGTTTCCTGTGTTTGAAACCCACACTCCTACTCCATAACCCTCTCTGCTACAAGACCCATCAAAGCTCATGTTCCAAAGAGGTTCAAGCCGACTGTTTTATTCCACTATTTGTGTTTGGTTTTAATTTGTTTCACAAATATCATTTTCTACATTGGTAACCTGAGTATTGATATCTCCATCATTATAAAGAATGAAAGAGTCTAAATCTGAGTGAACAGAGTAAAGAGGATATTTGTGTGGTTTATCCTAACTACTCACCATGAATTTCATCAAATATTCCCTATATAATGTTCTTTGCTGACCAAACACTGGTATGGTAGCAAAGCTCATATCCATTTGTAGGGTCCCTTGTAACTTTGCTCCCCATGAGCATGACAACAACATGTCATAATTAGGGGGTATATTTGTAACCACTATATCAATTACTAGAATTTAGGTTGGGATTTGAGCTAAAGTAACACACAAATCTTTGATGAGACCTAGGCATCTTACTTTGCTGGAATCAAAAAAATATAAATCTTTATAAGGTCTGGTAATTTCAAGTCCAAGTTTTTCCATAACATCTTTGGCCATTAAATTGTGCGAAGCACCTGAATCTAGCCTAATTATGGAGAATATTATCATGAACATTTAGGCTAACATATAGTGGAGGAACACCTCCTTCCTATGGTTTTCCAGCAACTTCTAGCCCAAATAAGAGTTTAGGTTGATCATAATTCAAATTAATAGTGTCTACGTTTTCCCCTATGTTTAGAGCTTTCATCACTTGAGATCAGTATAGATTTTGTTCAGTAACTATGTTAGAGGAATGGGAATTTTTAGTTTTGCTAATTCATTCTGAATGTTGAATGATGTTTGAATCTTACTCAAGTTCATAAAATCATATTTATCAGCAATTTCTTTTGATACGTGTTCTTTTTGTTGATTAGTGGTTGGGATATCAGTTTGTGTAGTTTTAGAAGCATTATCAACTATCTTTTTGGTAGAAGTTTCTACTATCTTTTTGCCAAAATTATCAGCATTTTTCTTGGCAGAAATTTTTGTGACTTTCCTAACAGCAGTATCATAGGTTTTCTTAGCAACACTCTATGAATTCTTTTTGTTAGGGGTGTCTGAATTTTTCTTACTCCTAAAGTTATATTGCCTATGGACTTTCATAATATAATTTTCAAATCCCTATTTGTAATCATTTGATTCCTATGAATCAAGCTTAGTTTGGGAAAGTTGAAAAATCTCTTATTCTTCTTGAGTGAGAAAAATGGTTTCATCATCATTAATACCCATCAAATTTATTTTCTTATATTCTAGCTCGTCTATAATTTCCCCATCATCATCAACATAATTCTCCTAAAATAGAGGTCTAATTTGTTGATATGGTCCCCTTTGTTCCCTCTGTTTGATTTGGGGAGGATTTATTATAACATTTTGATTACGGTTTTGAGGTGCAGGCTGGTTTTCTCTTGGAGAAAACCTATATGTTAGATTAATCCTTTCCATCATTCTTTCTACTATTCTAACTAATGAATCTATTTTTGAATTAGAAGAAGAAGTTGAGGGTTCTTATTTCATGGTTACTCTTATTTCAATTCTTATCCTAGCCCTTTTTGCTAACAAATTGGCTTCTACACTCACTACATCTCTTTGAATTTCTTCTAATGTTGAAGAGTTTCTCTCTCTCAGCTGATAAGACATTTCTTTCTCAAATCCATCTGGGAATTTTATTAAGGCTAGACCTTATGGTGGTTTAATATTTGCAGGAATTGCATTGTAAACACTATTGAACCTAGTGCAATAATCCTATACACTTTCCCCAGGCGCCCTCCTAATGCTTTCATATTCTGATAGAATCTTAAGAGGGTTCTTTTTGACTTCCCATGTATTAAGGAATGAATGATGGAATGTGGGGATATCATTGATGCTAGCAAGTGGCAAGGCTTTAAACTATTTCCTAACTTCTTAAGTGAGACTTTGTGAAAATAACCTCATTTTGACAATTTCCTCATCTACTTCCTAAAGGTCAAAACTATCATTCATCCTATCTACATGTTGTTGAGTAGTGATAGGTCCAGTTACATCAAACTGTCGAAACTTAGTTTGATATTCCTCTAGCATATTTTACAAAGGAACTTGAAGAACAAGTGGAGCATATCTCGTTGCCATTATAGGTATATGAGGATGGAAAATGTATGGATTGATTAAAGGGGGTTGTTAGATGAAAGGTGGAGGTTGAATCAGAGGTGAAGGCTGTGTTGAAGGTGAAGGTTGGATTGTAGGTGAGGATTGGGGAGAAGATGGGGTTTGAGTTGCTTGATGAGAAATTATAGGGGCAGTAGTGGAAACTACAGAAGGGGTAGGACTAGATGATCTCAGATGAACAGATTGTGATGAGGTAGATGAAACTACAAAAGAAGTTAGGGCAGAGATTTCAACAGATTCTTGGATATATGCCTCATGAATAGAAAGGTCAATACCTGAAATTAAACCTTGAAATTTATCAAAATCTTGAAGGATTTGAAGGTCAATATCAGGTTGGGCAAACTGTAATTCAATAAAATGATGTCTTAATGTGGATTGATCTACCACAGTTTGATCTACCAAGTTGGTTGACTTAGTTCTAAACAAACTATGTTCAAAAGGTGAATCAAATTCAATGTCTTGTAGGGTAAAAAAATCCTTTGGAAGAGAATCTTCCCTATGGGGAGGACTACTATCTTTTGTGGGGAGGACTGCTATCCTTTGCTCTTAGTTATACTCTTTCTTCTCAACAGTTTTTCAGGATCATCAATAATAGTTGCAGGCTTTGGATCAGGATGAGATATAGTGTAAGCTCTTTTGGGAGCCAGAATTAAAATCTAAGGCACACACACACTTAATATTTACAAAAATTAATAGGAAACAATCTCTTAAAATATTCCTATCATACACTTTTCTTAACCCAGGTAATGAATTCGAAGAAAATTAAAATATTTTCAATTGTCCCCAGTATGGTCGCCACTATGTTATAGTTATGTAATTTATGAGATTGTGAGAATAAACACAGAGGAAAACATCAAAACTACTTGGGAAACTGGGATCTAGCCCTGCCAGCTTTAGAGAGGTATCTCTCTATAAAATTTAGCTATGTTTTATGTGAATTTTATTCTATTTATTATTGTACTTCTTGTTTTTTTATGATTTTTATTTGGATTTTTTGGTGTATTAAATTGTTATAATTCCATTGGGCTATGGAGTCTAAATATTAAATAGATCTGCACCAAATTTTGAAGGAGTTTCACAGGGAAAGCTAGGTTGCACTAGTTGGATATTTTAGGATTTTAAATGAATTATAAAATAGAAGAAATGTAAAGTTCAGTAGAAATTAAGGAGCAATGAAGTATTCCACAATTTGAATTCAGTAGAAAACATATAAATTACAAACGACCAGAATAGGATGGTCTTTCTAACATATCCTATTTGTCACAGTTTATGTTATGTAATTAAGATTTTGAGAAATAATAGAGAAATAAAATAATGAATAACACATTAACAGAAGAAAAACATCACCAATTTGTACACCACATGGATCCCATGAATAATTTCCTTGTATTATTGATGCTTCCAGCAACCAAAAAATTTACAATACTTAGCGAAAATTATACTCAACAATCAACCATTAATACTTCAACTGTGAAGTATTTATACACTAAATTACAAAATTATTTACAAAATCGTTGTCTCAACCGATAGTGTATTATTGGAACTATCCCAAACAATAAAATCAAACTTATACAAAATAATAAGCAAGGTGTACAACAGTGTCGAAATGGGGCTCTGTTTAGGAGGATTCAATTGTTGAATAGGCCTATTCCTGTGTTTTGCTGACTGATGTGCTGGCATGTGTTATAAATACACCCAAATTACTGCTCAGCCATGTAACTCATGAATTTTATCCCACATATCTTCATCTGGAATGGTTAATTTTATTACCTTCCGTTAAATTTCCTCAACCTCGGTATATCTGGAAAATGTGGGCTTTACAACAAAAATATGGTTTACTTCGTGCTGGATGAAGAAATCATTACCCATGGCTTCCAAGAATTCTATGCCTATCATACTACCTTTGATATTTGCAAATTTAGAGTTGTATCTGGCTATCTCTTTCAACTTTCTAATATAATATTCATAATTAATTAACTTTTCATTAAATATAAATAAACTAGGTAGCCCCTTCTGAGTTAGAGGCTCAATTCCGGTAAAAAAAAATTTCACTGCTATCTCTAAACTATGACACTTATCCTCTAAATGAACAACCAAATTCTTTTTGGAAAGAATATTCTTCACCTCCACAATGGTTGCTTTTCTATCATCAACTCCTAAATCATCAAGTTCATATATATTCTTGGAATTTAGGAATTTCATGACATTTTTTGTTGGAGGAGGAATTTATCCCAACCCTTGTTTAATCTCTTTTATAGCCTTTGTTTCTCTTTTTATCAACTTTTTTTTCTCAAAGATGATCTTAATACAAGGCCAAATTTAAGCTATTGAGTTCATGATGTCTGTCCAAATGATTTCCTTGGCTTGGGCCAAGGCCTATCCAATAGTTGTTTCCCTTTCAGATTTCTGTAATCTTTCAATTAGCTTCTGAGCTCTCTATGATTCAGCTGAGTGTGAAGCCTCACTCGTTTTATTTTCCTATAAAGCTTTGACCTGGTCCTGCAAGTTTTTAATTTCCTTTGTCTGAATTGACAGATTTTCAACAGCTTTAGTCAACTTTTCAACACCATCTTCTGACTATGTAGTAGGTGGAGTGGAACTTATAGTTTTTGTTGTAGGAATAGTTGTAAGAGGTGCAACATCCAATGGAATCATAGCTAGCTTTTCATTCTTCTCCTTTTCTTTATTCATCTTCTCCAACTAAATTTTGATTTTCCTTATTTGTGCATTCTATTCCATGATGAGTTTCATAATGGCAGTCTTCTCGGTCTCTGTCTACTTAATGTCTTTTGTAAGGGGATCTTCAGTGACTGACAATTTCAATTTTTTTCTCAATGTTGCTATGTCAACATTCTTCTTCTTTATTATTTCCTCTACAACTTTCATGTTTGTAGGTTCATATCCCATATTGACTACTAAATCCTCTAAGGATTTAATCCTCGTTTCCTTTGCAAGAGAAGAAATATTCTCCATCTTCAACTGTGACTGGGTATTTGACAATGAAACCTGAAATTTAGAAAGATTCATGGTAGTATTAGTTAAAGTTGAGGAAATAATTTCACATGTCTTGTTATGTATCTCCATTTTGTTAATGGGATGAATATCCTTTATGTCGAACTCAAATGTTGTTTTCTTGTAATAAAATGTTGATTTTTGTTGTGGAATTTTGGCCTCAAAGAAGGCCATCTACATATTTCCCTTCTCTGAATCAAACACTGATAGTAACATGCTTTAAGATCTGGAAGTATGCTTCCAGAATTGAGCAAAAGTGTTGTTATTAAGAATCTCATTCTTAAGCTTTACTTCCCTGAATCTATCAAATATTGTCCTCTCCTTCTCTCCTTGGACAAACTTACTTGTTTGGACAATTTCTTCCTGGTCATAGGATACTAAAGATGTTGTGGGAGATGCAGTAAATTGGCCAACTACTTGAGAAGAATATGGTGTTTCTTTTATCACCATGGCTACTTATTGCTCTAAATTATTTTATATGTCTAACTTTGTATTTAACTTTGTTTTCTTCCTGTACATGATTTTAAACTCTTTTCCTGCATTGTCAGCCACTGAAGGTGACCCTTATTCATTTTTTATTTTTTTTTCTTTCTCCTTTGGAACAGGATTTTGTGATGTGTATGCAGATACAAGCTACTCCTCAGCTTCCTGTAATGTATTTTCTACCCATACTAACTAGTTCATATATCTCTTTATCTCAGACCTCTAGGTATGAATGTAAGGAGTAGTTTTGTTTTCTACTCTCAGCTTGGAAATGATACCCAGAGGGTCATATGATCAGATGAAACTCAGGCTGAATTTCATCTCCTTCATAATTTTATCCACCTCTTCTCCTGTTGACATGCTATTACAAATGAAAGACCCAAACTGTGTTTTGATTTTGAACTGAGATTTATTCTTAGCTAATACAAAATGAATTTCATCTAAATTTAGCATCTTTCTAATGTATTCGACAAAAAAAATCCTCACGGGGAGGTAATTTTTGATCTTATTAGGTGCTATCTCGCATCCATAGACTCTGATTTAGGTGTAATTCTGGTACAAGTACCAGTCTCTTGTCTTAGCCTGATCTGTCAAGTGTAGATTTCTTTTGATGCCTTCACTTATTCTAGGTCCTGGTGAACTATTTACGACACTCATATCTGGGTGAACAAACTTTTCAATGAAATTCTTGTATGAGAATTCTTGCTACTCTTTCATCACTAGAGATGTCCAAAATATCACTAATTGTTGATTGCCCTCTTCATCTAGCTTCTGCATGGCGAATTTGAACCTGTTTGCTTGATAATACAAAAACATATATACCAAAATTGAAGAGTGTTTAAATACTTTTTCAGTATGAAATTTAAGAAACTTTTCATGGATTTTTTCAGCCAAGAATTAGCTGAAATTACATATAATGTATGGTTTTCTATCAGTTGAAAATATAGAAAGGAAGCCTAAAATGGGCTCATCTACCCACTGATCAGAATAATAACCAAGGATGTATGAAATAACAGTTATTATCTATTTAGCATGATCAGGGAAGATGGAGGAAGGGTATGGAGGATTTTCATTTCGCAATTGGGTATCTACTGGTAAAAATATGTCAAAGTTCTTGGCTCTTTTGGAAAAATCAAGTTTTTGATAAAGTTTAGTGAGGGCTTCTAAGGAAAAAGGTGTGTTTTTTTCCACAGAGGGAGATTACATCATATGGTTTATTGATTGGGCAGTGATGGTGAAAAGTATTTCACCAGTATGGGATATAATGGCTCTTTGATTTCGAATGTAGCATGTTTTGCATTTTCTGATGAATTCGAGGGCATGGAAGGTGTGAGGGAAGATGTAGTGTGGGAGATTGGACTCCCAGAGTCCAATTTCATCTGTTTTGTCAACATATTTTTCCTCCAGCCAACAATACAGTTCAAACAATTCAAACTTAGACTATGTCTCAGTGATCATTTAATCCCTTTCAGCTAATGGAATATGATCTAAGTCTATGGGAGGATGAACTAAAGTGTCGTGGGACCCGCCAGGGAAATCCACTTTTTCGAACCCCACCCCCGACGATAAAGCGAGGATGGAGAGGGGGGGCTGAAATTTAATATGTGTCATCGATTGTGGGGGTATTTTTCATCCTCCCATAGAAAAAGTAGGGGGATTGTGTGATGGATAACTGCGATCCCTTTAAGCATATGCGACAAAACATTTTTTTGAGTTGCACTTTTTGATTTTAATCCAAAGTTAGGATAAAAAATAAATAAATCACACATATCCCTTTTTGCATATGATGTATAATGAGGATAAAAACTTAGGATAAATTAAATTTTCCATATTTTTCCAAATCAAATACTTCTACCTACCCTTTAAAACTCAAATTATTTTTTCTAAGCTAACATTTTTATTTCTTCTTCTAGGGGTTAATTTAGACTAGCATACCCATATTTCCTTTTTTTTATGAAAGACTAAAATATATTCTATCCTATCACTTATCTCTCCTATTGATTCAAATTAAACAATTGAATCAATGCCATTTTCTACCTAACTATTGATTTACCAAGATTAGACTGTTTGGAAAATCTTTATTTCTCTAATCTAATTTACAGAAATTTAAACATGTTTAACCATGATTGAGTTGTATGGTTTAAACAAATATCTATTCTTTGTGGCATTTTAAACAAGATGCACACAACCTTATTTTATTTTACAGAGAAAAAAAAAAACTTTTTATCAGTAGTGGCATTTGAATTTGCAGCACTTTCAGTGTTATTTTCTTTTGTTTTTCTTTTGTGGGGTCTCATTTCATTTTTATTCTTTTTGAAATGTTTCTTTCTTTTCTTCTTTTTCTCTTTATTCATTTTATTTTTATACCCTCTTTCATTTTATTTTATATAATTTTTGGAAATTATTTCCATATTGAAAATTATTTATAATATGAAATTTCTGAGATAAAATACTCAATCATCTTAAGATCCTATAAATTATAGGACCCTAACACACTCCACTCTTATATTAAACATGGCTTGGGTTCTGTTTTTGGGTTTTATTCTTTAGTCCCTAAGGAAATAAATAAACTATAGGATCTTCAAGGATTCCTCCAGAGGGCTAGGAATGGTTTGGGATCAAATTCTACAGATTCTTAATGAAACAATAGACCTTACCTACTAGGATTCCAAGGAATGGGAGTGTACTAAGTCTAAAAATTCCATTTTTATCAATTGGGGGATGAAGGCTTCATAGGCTAGGAAAACTAATGAGCAAGTTCAGGTAAGGAAGACAAGGCCTGCTAAATGGTCCCCAATGCCATTTGGCTTTTTCAAGATGAATTTTGATGGGGCTTCCAAGAGAAACCCAAGACCCGCCAGCTATGGAGGCACCTTCAAGAATAATCAAGAAGCCATTACGAATATCTACATGGGAAATTTAAGAGTAACGACAAAGAATGTAGCCAAGATTTAGGGTTTAGAACAAGGATTAAATATAGGCAAGCAACTCCACTTCCACTAGATCATGATCGAAGGGGACTCTGAACTCATCATCACCATCCTAAAAAAGGTTCAATCAGGCACACCTCTGCAAAAAAAATTTCAACAACTGGAGACTTGAAAGTAGAATGGAGCGAGTTGTCAAGGCTCTAATACAAATACAAGGATCGCTTCTACTCCACATTAAGCGTGAAGGGAATAAGTTGACATATTTGATAGAAAATAAAGGCTTGGCATCGAAAGCACCTTTCTAGTGAATTCAATGGTCAAGGGACATTCCAAATGCACTGAAGGAAGAGTGAAAAGCAATTGCAACAAAATACTATCTGCCCAATAGCCATGTTGCAGAATCCTAAAGGCCAGTTGTTGAAATTGAGAGGACCGTTGTTGAAATCAATGTCGAAAGGAATACTGCTGAAATTGATCTGCACCACCAGTGGGAGGATCATAGAGCTCTCATTATCACTTCCAATGGATGAATCATCTTCAATGCTGAATCATATTTTCTACTGTAAGGGACTTTGGAATGAGCTACATCATGGATCAGAGAGGGGAGAAAGTAGTGGTTTCATTTTTCATAATGGATAGCCTTCTTAGGCCGATTGTAGATAGTTCAAAGTCAACTCGGAAGAATTCTTGGTCTGGCTTTCCTGTAGGTAGGCTAGCTGCTTCATCCAATGTAAGGTATCCTATCATTCCACAGTTATATAAAGTCAAAATTTACACACAAAAAAATTTACCATATGAAATTTGGGTGAATCATTTTTAGAAAAAATAGAAATAATGGCGATTCTCTTTTTTGGAAAAAAACTTGGAAAATTAGCTCATATTAGCTCCTAAAACACTACCTATGACTCTCATCACATTTGAATAAAGGATCATGAGGGAAAAGGTGATAAAAATAGGGACGTATTCTCCCATTCTATATTCTCACTTTTAATAGTTGGTAACATAGCATATTATTGCATTCCAAGTGGTCCTCTAGGATATTGAAGAATTGAGGTAATAATCGAGTTTCCCTTTGCTATCTCGGCTATTAGTAAATGGATTTCTAGCTCTATAAAATACAAAAACCATGAATAGTATAAAAACACTACCAATATCTATCAATAACTAGTGCATACCCAAACCTTTATATTTCTACTTCTCACCATGTTTTCATTTTTCCAATTTATACTTATATTGGGAAAATTTCATACAATATGCATGTTATATTTTGAGTATGTAAACCTAATTTTTAATGTTAAGATGCACTTTTTGGTGAGTTAATGTAGCTGCATTACACTTTTTGGCGCTCGATCAAGCCACTTTTAAGTGATCAATCGAGCCACTTTTAAGCGATCGGTCAAGTTGTCTGAGGGATAAGAGAAACCTCGATAAAGGGTTAAAAAACCCCTCAATAAATCTATGGGAAAACCCTATATTCATCTTTAGGGTTTGTTCGATTTCTATGGCTCGATCAAGCCATTAATTCTTATTGAAAATCTCGTTGCGGTCTGCACAACTCATTTTGCATAGACCGTGATGGAGAAGGAGCTCGACTGAGGGTTTATGAGTTCAGCTGAGGGTTTCAAGCTCGACAAGGGTTTCTTAGTGATGGAGGAGCTCAACCCAACTAGCCAATGAACCCACCAATGTCGTAGAGGCTCAAATCAAGGTAGGTTTCCTATCTTTTTTGTCTCTTTTATTTATTTATTCTTGTAAAATAAAATAAATTAATTTAAAATAAAAAAACCACCATACAAAAACCACAAAACACAACCACGAAAACCCCCATGAAAACCATAAAAAAACCACCAAACCTTTGAAAACTATAAAAAACAACCTAGAAAACAACAAAAAAACCCCGAAGTCCCAGAGCCTCAAGCCAAGGTAAGTTTCCAATCTTTTTTGTCTCTTTTATTTATTTTTTCTTGCAAAATAAAATAAATTAATTTGAAATAAAAACCACAAAGAAAAACCATGAAAACCACAAAAAAAAACCAAGAAAATATTTGAAAACAATAAAAAAACAACCTAGAAAACAACAAGAAAACCCTTGCAAACAACAAATAAAAAAATATAATTTAGATATTATTTTTTTTTCATTTCATTGTGTAAGCTTTAAATAATTGCAATGGTGGCCTCTTTATTATGATTTTTTCCTATTTTGAATGGTAAAGACTATATTTTCTAATTATTTTAGGTTTAATTAAATATCTTAAAAATTTAGTGAAATATTCTTTTGAAAAAAAAAAAATTTGTTATTTAAAATGCAACTGGAATTTCAAACAAATTTGACCAAAAATATGTCCAAAAAAAGCTCAAAAACAAAAAACAACCAAACTATAAACATTAAATAAATAAATTAGGAGCATGAGATTCACGTAATGAATATGGTTGGTTACAATTGAACTTCGGTTTATCAAATAAGAAATTATATTTCATTTTTTTAATTTAAATTAATTTATATTTTAAATATTTTTTAATAATAAATATAGCTTAATTTGTTTTAAAAATTAATTGTACTTAAATAAACTATTAACAAAATTAAATTTTATTAACAATATTTAATTATATAATATATATTATAACTATATAATATGTAACTATATAACAAAATATAAAATTATTTATAACATAACTAGTATATAACATAAATGCTTATATACACATTTAACATAACTCTAGATAACTATAACATAACATAACTACATATAGAGTTATGTATAATATAACTATATATAACATCTAGTATATAACAAAACTATATATATATATATATATATATATATATATATAACATAACTATAATTATATATTTAACTATAACCCTACACACACATATATATACAATATTCAATATAGTTTTATAACTATTAATGTGCTCTTCATAATAACATAATATAGGTGATGCTCAACAACTTTTTAAGACTTGAGCTTAGATCTATAAATTGTAATTTTCCTTAAAACTTCTACTACTCATATTTTTAGTTATTAAATTTATTAGTTAAGTAACGATTTTGTAACTTACATTTCCTATATTAACAATAGATTTTATTTAATTATACCCTACATCAAAATAATCCGATGTGATTGAGGTATGGTAGAATAACTAATCATGAAGTATAAGTAATTATGGCAGACGCTAATAAGACACTTGGAGTAACAATTTGAAAGAAAAAATTGTAATCTAAAACTATATCTAGTTATGTTAACTAGATATAACTATAATAACATAACTACATATAACATAAAGTTAAATATATAATTATATTTAATTATGTAATATAAATATAATTGTATAATATAACTATAACTATATAACATAACATAGCATAACTATAACATAATATGTGTGTGTGTGTGTGTGTCCAAGTTTCAACAATGCATCATTTATAGATACATTAAATCCATGATGGAAAGTGCATTTAAAGTGATTAAAAGCATTTTGACTCTTTTCTAAATTGTACCATATTGTTTCATTATGTAGTTTATTGTACGAAAATATTGTCTTGATGTGTTTGCACCTTGTATATGGAATGTGTCAAAGTCAAACTTTATAAGAACCTATCTTATGGGGTATTTTGTTGGGATGGAATTTTATTAGGTTTGCAAATGGGCTTATTTTAATTTTTTACATATATTTACATATTTATGCTATATGAATGTAATTCATTATTTAGAAATGGGAAAAAAGTGTGAAGTTAGATTTGATTACCTACTTTTATTTTTTTTTACATGGAACTCAATACTTTGGTTGATAAATTATCAAAAAGGGGACTTTAAAGTTTAGGACTTCTTGCTAGCTTATTCTACTTGAGTTTAAAAATGGTTTTTTTGTCAATATTATTTCTAAGTTACATTTTTTTCTTGACTTTGTTTATATGTATTGTATGTAATAATTTTGTATTATATGTAATAGTTTAGTTAACAATTTTCTTGGATTAGTTTATATGTATTATATGTAATATGCAGAAGCAGCTCCTATATGCCCCCAAACTACAGGTCATTGGAGTGAGAGGAATATACTATACATGGTTGGGCTCCTGATAGATCATGTGGCCCACCCAGAGGGTGTGATCCACTCATATATCATGCTTCCAACACTAGTTGCAGCTTTAGAGGAAGTGTTTCTATCTTTGTTGATGATCAAGCTACCGATAGTGGACCTTCTTCACCTATTACACATACACCTCCTGAATTTTTAAATCCTCTTTAAACTTTATGTGTTTATGTCTTGAAATTGTCTTTAATTTTGAATTTTATTCAATTGATGTGTTTGAATTTAATGTATATATTATTATGCTTAGTTTTATATATATGTTATTATATTATGTTTATGATTTGAAGGCCCTCAGCATAGCTGTAACAACCCCTAGTTGATTTCCTATGTAAATAAATCTAAATAATAACCAAGGTCATGGGACACGTATTCCAAGTTGAATGTTGGGCAAAACATAAGTGATTGGGATCATTGGTGATTAATAAATGGCTATGGAAATTGGAAAATACATGAAAATTAAAAGTGGAATTAATTGGAATTTTATCTATGAAAATAATGGAGAATAGGAGAAAAGGAAGGTCAAAGGTCACAGATTTTCATTTGAGGAAAATTGAAGGAAAATATAGGAAAGTGAAGAAAATAGAGGCCTCAATGATAAAAATGCTTCTGAGGATCAATTCACAACTTCTAGCTGGTTAATTTTTTGTCAGATTAGTTTTGGATCTCTCTCACTATTCTCTCTCTCTCATACTCTTGCACACTTAGAGAAATCTTGGATCATGGTTGCAGCATGCTTGGACCACTCTAGTTTTCATTGGATTTGGATAAATAAGGCAAAGGAAAGTGGGGAAGAAGAAGGGAACAATGGGATCAACAACTATAGCGAGATTTATTTGTAGGTATCGAGTTACATGTATGATTCCTTGCTAGTTTTGGCATGCATGGTATAGGCATGTGGTTATTTGGTTATGATCTCTCATTGGCATGGAGGATTTCTTGGACTAAGATTGGCTTCCCTTTACCTTGTCATTTCCTGGACAACCATGGTGTTGTGGGTTTTCCACTCATTTTTGTTTATTGGTGCTCATGTTCATTATGTTTTTGGGTTGAGTTACTATTTCTTGGAGATGTTGGTTGGAACAAATGCTCTAAAGCCCTATAACAACTTGGATTAAGTTACTAGTCCTAGAGCCTAGGTTGGATAAACACTTTGTGTCCCTTGGTGGATTGAGTTACTAGTCCTAGAGCTAAGTTGGATAAACTCTCTAGAGCCTTCGAAGGTTGTGGGTTGATTTATTATTTCCTAGAGTCACAGTTGGGACAAACGCACTGAAGCCCTGGACAACTTGGGTGGAGACCAGTCTGGTTGGTGTTAGTGATATTTGGTCATGAGGTGGAATCATTGGTTGAGGGTTGAGTTGGTTGGCCTCTGGAAGCCCTAGTTTAGTTTTATTTGGTTTATTCCATGATATTCCACATTCGCTTGGAATATGGTGCGTGGGTAATTGGCTAAATGAGATATTTGATTAATATCAATCTATGGTCGGGTGGTACATGGAAGTCCCTGAATTTGTTGGATTTTGCATATGTTAATAAGAATTTGTTCCTCTTGTATTTTCATGAGTAATTGCACTAGTTATTATGTGGCTTTGATGGTTGTTCTATTATGGTGTATATGTTGTTGATTTTTTGGTTATATGTTGGTTATATGATGTATAATGTATATGGCTCTTGACGTGTTTTTATTTTTTGATGATTTTTTAATGAATGCATGAGCTAATAAATGATATTGCAACTATTATTAGATGGAATTATATATTCTTGATAATTCTCAAACAAGTATCAGACCCTATGTTTAAATATGCATTCATGACATGTAGATTACATGTTTACCATATGTTTGATGAAATGGTTGTCATGGTTAGGCCTGGTTAGGTCAAGTCCTTGATCAATTTTGTGTGAATGGCTTTGTCTTGATTTCATTTATCATTATGGAAAGTTTCACTGAGTTATGTGTAGTGGTCTAGAGGCTAACCTGGAATTTTGGCTCAAAATTTGGGACCACATGCTTTGAACTGGACATTTTAGGTTGTAACTAAATGAATGCATCCTTGTGCGTTCAGTTGGAGGCTTCCAACCACTTGGAGGGCTTGTTGTGGGAGAGGTTGGGGAACCAGGTCAGATAAAAGGGTGTATAACTCACGTTTTGGTCACCTGGGCTGGTTGCTGAACCTCTGAGTGATTTGTAGCCCCTCTAGAATGTTATGAGTTTTCAATTTGTATTTTTTAGTCAGACCCACTTCCTTAATGGAACATAGGATATTGGGTCATGTAACAGTATATCCTCCTCTCATGGTTACCCTGACAAGCCAATGAAACTGGGTAGACCTATGAGGGGTTGTTACAGATTGGTATCAAAGCTCACAGGTTCAACACTTGGACTGGATTGGCGAAATGTGTTTGTCATGCATGCATGTCAGTGGTATATGTGTTTGTTATGCATGCATTATGATTTTCATTGTTGCAGTTGTGTCATCATGTAGAGGTTGATGATGTCGATGTTGAGATGATTGATATATATATATATATATATATATATATATATTTGTGTTTGTGTGTGTTAATATGGATTGATCTTACAGACAAGATAGCCTTCCTTGAAATTCACTGAGGTATGTTGATTTTGGTTATGTTTAGGTTATCTTACATGGTATATTTGTAGGAAGTAGAGGATAAAATATAACAAGAAAAATGGTGGAATAGGGTTCATGTTATTCTCCCTATAGATCAGATGAGAAAAATGGTGATGAGTACTCCACTGACATAGAATACACATTGAGAATTTTGAAAGCCAAGATAAGGAGTTGTAAGGAATATAATGAAAAAATAATTCGGTCACATGAGAGATTTGTTAGGGCACATGACAAACAAGATTAGCTTAATTCAACCATACTTGAGATTTTATCATATTTGAAGGGACATGGACCACTTTGGATCAGTCATCGATGACTAATGAGGCATATGGGAGTAGGTCTCAGTCAGGATATAGGTTTGACAGGGATGATACTATTAAAGATGGTATATTCTTTCATATATCTAATAGGATTGGTAATTATCATGGGTTTTATTCTATTTTTGGTCAAAGAGACATCATCATCATCATCATCATCATCATCATCATCATCATCTCCATCACCATCCATATAGGAGGAGAGAGAATAAATACCTGCCAGAGGAATTCAAGAAATAAAATCCTCCTACATTTGATGGAGAAATGAATACATCACATGATGCAGAGTATTGATTTATTGGGATGAATAAGTTTTTATGATTACACAAATACTCAGAGAATATGAAGCTTAGGATAGCTACTTTCAGTATTAAAGGAAAATCAAACATTTGGTGGGAAGATGTGAAGAATGTCAGAAGCATTCGAGAAGAGGAGTTAACTTGGAGTGAGTTCAAAAGACTTTTCAGGAAGAAGTATCTATATAAAAGATACTATGATGAAAGGGAAAATGAGTTCTATGAGCTGAAGATGTGATCGATGACCAATGAGGAGTACACTAGCAAGTTTTTGGATTTCTTGAGATATGTGCCTTATCTTAAGGAAGATAAAGAAAAAACCCAGATATTCATCAGTGGGTTGTCAATATCATTCAAAGACAAGATTGAGTTTGATGATCCTTGATCATTGGAAGAATCCATTAGAAATTTGAAGCATTTCTATGAGAAATCAAAGTGTAAGAATGAGTCTAAACATGATTCGAAAGGTAAAGATAAGAATAAGGGAAAGTGGGTTAAGAAGAGATGAAAACCATAGGATGTAGATGACAAGAAGAATGCAACACCACACAAGAAATTCAATGTAGTTGAAAGAGGACAAGGATTTTAGTATGAGGAGTAGAACAAGGGCGATGGAATGGAGCCTTAAAAGTGTTAGGATTATGGAAAGGATCATCACAACAGATATTTTCGACATCATCATGGTGGTAGACCACAAATTTACAGTGCTCAGAAGGCACAAACAATTGGGGATGTTGGGAAGCTCATTCCTCATATTTATGCAGCTTTAGATAATAGTCAGGCTTATCATCATGCATCTATTATCAAGGTGGGAGGTAAGATTTGTGATCAAGTTGTTTCTATTTTGATTGACCCTGGATCTAACTATAGTTATATTAGTCTTGACCTAGTGGATAAGTGTGGTTTGAATAAAGAATTGCAAGAAAAATTTTGGTTAATGGAGTTGGCTACAGGTACCAAGAAAATATTTCATCATTGGGTAAGAGCGTGTGCATTTGAGTTGAATTGTATGTCTACATGAGTGAAACTAAATTTAATTCCGTTGGAGTCATACAATATGATATTGGGTATGGATTGGTTGTACATTCATAGGAGTAAGGTATATTTCTATGATAGGTCTATTGAGTGCTTGGATGATGGTGGAGAGAATAGAATCTTGCAGAGTAAGAAAAATCCTGCATTAGTGAGAATGGTAACAGTTATGCAGGATAAGTGCAGTAGCAGGAAAGGATGTGTGTTATTTTCAGTTCATATTTCCAGTGATAAAGGTAATGATGTTGAGGATGCGAAGGTCTTGAAGAGGAACCCATTTTTGCAACAATTTCAGGATGCATTTCCAGTAGAGATTTTGGAGTTACTACCTCATAGGGAAGTGGGATTTTATATTGAGTTGATTCCAAGAGCATCACCGAAATCAAAGGAACCATATAGGATGAGCACTCCATATTTGGTGGAACTGAAGTTATATTTGAAGGAAATGCTTAATAAGGGATACATTAGGCCAATTGTATCAACTTAGGGTGCACCAGTATTGTTTGTGAAGGAGAAGGATGGTACTTGATTCAGGTTGTGCATTAATTACGGGAAATTGAACAAGGATTAAGAAAAGGTACCCTTTGCCACGAATTGATGACTTGTTTGATCAGTTAAAGGAAGCAGCAGTTTTCTCAAAGATTGATTTGAGATAAGGAAACCATCATGTATGCAGGAAATAAGTGGAAATCTACACAACTTCTATTTGGACCAGGTATGCGAATTATGAGTTTTTTGTGGTTCCTTTTTCTTTGACTAATGTTATAACTAATTTCATGTGTTTTATGAATAATGTGTTACATCCTTATCTTGGAAAATTTGTGATTGTGTTCATTGATGACATATTGATATATTCTAAGAATGAGGAAGAGAATGCAGAACATATAGCAGTAGTGTTAAAGTTTTTAAGAGAGAATCAGTTGTATTCCAAACATAGTAAATGTATTTTCCTTTAGATAGAATTTTTTTATTTATGGAATTTGGTTTCCAAGGAATTTATAGAAGTGGACCTAGAAAATATTAGATTTATCATGGAGTGGGAAACTCCTAGGAATGTGAATGATGTGAGATCATTCATGTGACTATCAAGTTACTACAGTTGGTTCATCAAGATATTCTTACAATTACCTAGACTATTACATAATTGCAGAGGAAAGGAAAGAAATTTGAATGAACAAAGGAATGTGCAATAAGTTTTGAAATGTTGAAATAGTTTCTTAAAAATGTGTCGATATTAAATATCGCATATCTAGATAAAGAGTTTATGGTATGTACAGATTATTGTAAGATAATACTTGGAGGAGTCTAATGTAGGAAGGAAAGGTAGTATGCTACGAGTCAAGGAAACTAAATGATCATAATCAAAACTATGTGAAGCGTGATCTTGAGTTGGCAATTATCATCCATGCATTAAATATGTTGAGACACTATCTTCTTGTTAGGAGGTTCATCTTGATGAGTGATCACAGTGGATTGAGATACTTGTTTGACCAATCAAATATAAATTATAGGCAAGCTAGGTTGTCAGCTATGAACAATGAGTTTGAATTAAAGATCAGGTAAATTAAGGGAAAATAGAACAAGGTTGCAAATGATCTTAGTAGAAGATAAAAGGTTAATCACATAAAAACTATGAGTTCATATGGGACATATTTACAAGATCAAATCTTACATGCAGAACAACAGGATAAGAAGTACCAACAGCTTAAGCACAAGCTACAAGAACATGGTATAGGTGAAAAAGATGTGAATTATCATCTCTCAGCAGATGGTTTGGTCAGATTTAGGGACAGGATCTATGTGTCGGAAAACAGTGATATCAAGAATCTTATCTTACAGGAATTTCATGTTAATTTATATTCAGGTCACCCTGGATATAAGAAGACATTGACAATAGTGAAGAAGTTCTACCATTAGCCAAACTCTAAGAAATAGGTGGAAAATTTTGTTGCAATATGTTTGGATTATCAATAGGTAAAAGTAGAGTGTAACCATCAAGGTGGTTTATTATAGCCAATCCTAATTCCAGAGTGGAAATGGGAGGTCATTTCCATGGACTTCATTACTCTTTTTTTGAGAACTTCTAGACAACATGACTCCATCATAGTTATGGTCGACAAGGTGACTAATTTATCTCACTTCATAGTGGTCAATTCTACCAATTAAGCGAGAGGTAGCTCAAGCATTCATCACAGAGATGTGAGATTGCATAGTATTCCTAATAAGAATGTATCTGACATAGATGCCAAGTTAACTTAAAGGTTTTAGAAGGATTTTTGCAGGTTTGGGCATAGAGTTAGCCTTCAGTACAACTTATGATATATAAACATATGGTTAGACAAAGAGGGTCAATCGGATTCTAGAGGACATGTTGAGAATATATGTCATGCACCAGTAGAGGAGGTGGGAGGAGTGTCTTCCACTAGTTGAATTTTCTTACAACAATGGGTATCAAGAGTCACTGAGGATAAGTCTATTTTAGGAACTTTACGGACAGAGTTGTAATACTCCTATTAGTTGGAGTGATCCAATAAACGTGGTATTTATTAGACCGTACATGTTGGCAGAGATGGAATGGGAAATGCAAGTTATCAAGAAGAATCTGAGTTAAATTTGTTGAGAGAGAACCAATTGTATTCCAAACTTAGTAAATGTAGTTTCCCTTAGATAAAAGTTCATTATTTATGGAATTTGGTTTCCAAGGAATTTATAGCAGTGGACCTGGAGAAGATTAGAGTTATCATGGAGTGGGAAAATCCTAGTAATGTGAATGATGTGAGATCATTCATGGGAATATCAAGTTACTACAGGTGGTTCATCAAGATATTCTTACAATTACCTATACTATTACATAATTACAGAGGAAAGGAAAGAAATTTGAATGGATAGAGGAATGTGCAATGAGTTTTGAAATGTTGAAATATTTTCTTACAAATGCATCATTATTATCGCATATCATTTATGGTATGTACATATTATTGTAAGAGAATACTTGTAGGAGTCTGATGCAGGAAGGAAAGTTGGTATGCTACAAGTCAAGGAAACTAAATGAGCATGATCAGAACCATGTGAAGCGTGATATTGAGTTGTAAATTATCATCCATGCATTGAATATGCTGAGACACTATCTTCTTGGTAGGAGGTTCATCTTGATGAGTGATCACAGTGGATTGAGATACATATTTGACTAATCGAATCTGAATTCTAGGTAAACTAGGTCGTCAGCTATGAGCAATGAGTTTGAATTCAAGATCAGGTACATTAAGGGAAAATAGAACAAGGTTTCAAATGATATTAGTAGAAGAGAAAAGGTTAATCACATAGAAACTATGAGTTCATATGGGACATATTTACAAGATCAGATCTTACAGGCAGGACAACAAGATAATAAGTACCAATAGCTTAAGCACAAGCTACAAGAACATGGTATAGGTGAAAAAGATGTGAATTATCATCTCTCGATAGATGGTTTGGTCAGATTTAGGGACAGGATCTATGTGTCGGAAAATAGTGATATCAAGAATCTTATATTACAGGAATTTCATGTTAAGTTGTATTCAAGTCACCCTGGATATCAGAAGACATTGACAATAGTGAAGAAGTTCTACCATTAGCCAAACTCTAAGAAATAGGTGGAAAATTTTGTTGCAAGATTTTTGGATTATCAATAGGTAAAAGTAGAGTGTAAGCATCAAGGTGGTTTATTACAGCCAATCCTGATTCCAGAGTGGAAATGGGAGGTCATTTCCAAGGAATTCATTACTATTTTTTTGAGAACTTCTAGACAACATGACTCCATCATAGTTGTGGTCGACAGGTTGACTAAGTTATCTCACTTCATAGTGGCCAATTCTACTAATTTAGCAAGTGAGGTAGCTCAAGTATTCATCACGGAGATAGTGATATTGCACAGTATTCCTAAGAAGATTGTATCTAACATAGATGCCAAGTTAACTTCCAGGTTTTAGAAGCAGTTATTTGTAGGTTTGGGTATATATTTAGCCTTCAGTACAACTTATGATCTACAAACATATGGTTATACAAAGAGGTTCAATAGAATTCTAAAGGGCATCTTGAGAATATATGTCATGCACCAGAAGAGGAGGTGGGAGGAGTGTTTTCCACTAGTTTAATTTTCTTACAACAATGGGTATCAAGAGTCACTGAGGATGAGTCTATTTGAGGAATTTTACGGGCAGAGTTGTAATACTCCTATTAGTTGGAGTGATCTAGTGAACATGGTATTGATTGGACCGTACATGTTGGCAGAGATGGAATCGGAAATGCAAGTTATCAAGAAGAATCTGAATATAGCACATGACAAGTAGAATAGTTATGTGGACCAACACAGGGTGTTTAAGGAGTTCCAGGTTGGGGAAAAAGTGTAAATGGGCTGTTGGCAATATGATGTAATGTGTTGTCCTTGATGGAAACCTACTTGATGAAGTTGTCCTTGATGGAAACCTACTTGATGAGTTGCCTATGATAAGCAACCTATGTGTTAAAGATGTAAGAATGATGTAGCTACAAATCATTTCAGATGTGACAGAGAAAATAATTCCAGTAAGTACCAGAGAAATGATAAATATAATATGTCGCAATGTATACACGGGTTTGTAAAGGCCAAGTCGCGTATGCACGTGGATAAGTACGTCCCAAGTCGCGTATGCCTTTTGCACTCTAAAATTATTATACCAAGGGGCATTACCATGGTATTAGCCCATAGTATTGAACGTTGTATTGTCTATTTTCTTCCGTCCAAGAATACCATCGGAAGTTGTGTGGTTTTGGCTCGTGGTATTAATAAAGGCTAAAACTATATAAGGAGAAGAAGATCATAGTGAAAGGGTGTGCATGTGTCTGGGTATTGAATGGATACTTCACTCTGAAGTATATCTGCATGGAATGGGTTAAATTTTATTGATAGATCTGAATTAACAATGCACCTATGAATAAAATGATGGATCAGGATCTCTAGACCTGAAATGACTATGTATCTTCTAGATCTGTTTATGGAATGTTTAGATCTGATATGTGGTGAATATTTTATGGAGTGAAGGGTAAGAGTTGAGATGTTTATCTGTTCTGAAGAGTTGCGCAGCCCTGTAATGTTTGTAGATCTATACACAGGTTCGTCGCAGCGAAATCACGTATATACACGGGTTAGTTTTAGCAAAATCATGTATGGAATCTAAGGGCGGTCCTAAAATAGTTGCAGATATATACGCAGGTTTGTCTCTGTGAAAACGCATATGTACACAGGTTCAGTGAAATAAAAGCGCGTATGGGAATCTATGGTTTTACTGAAGTGTGTAGAAGGAAATATCTGATCTGTTTTGTTGTATTACTGTTGTCTGTCAATGATATATTCATACAGATCTGAGTTGTTTGAATACTGATTATACTGTTAGTTGATTATGATTAAAGATTAGTTGTTGGTTTATTAGTTGATGATTCAATGAACGAATAGATGGGGTTATAAGTTCCAGTTTGATATATGTTCTTTGAGCTTAAATGTGTGGAGTGGGTCCCGTCTGAAAATCTGATGAAAAGAGGCCTACAAGTTGTGTTATGTGGAAGTTGTTGGATCCAGTATGAAAATTGATGAAACGTGGTCCATGGTGGAGCTAAGGGTTGAAGCCTTCTGTGAGGGGGTTGAAGCTCCCTTCCAGTGGTAGCTAGTAAACGAGATCAGGGGGCAGTATCTCCATTCCAGGAGTGGCTGGTAAATGAGATCAGGGGGTAGTAGTTCCCTTCCAGGAGTGGCTGGTAAACGAGATCAGGGGGTTCGAGCTCCCTTCCAGTAGTAGCTGGAGAACGAGAGAAGGTTGTAGCCTTCTGCAGGTGGGCGCTTGTGTGTTGGTATGAGTCTGCACCAGTACATGGTTGTAATAAGTTTTCTTTATAATAATATTGAAGACAGAGACGACGACAGTGATGGTTTTCTCCCTAATTAGGTTTCCACCTTAAATCCTAGTGTTCATGTGCGTTGCTTATGTGTCATGATTTATTCTATTATTACTGCACATGTTTACTGCTTACTAAACATCTAATGAATAAATGATGCAATGATCTAAGTAAAGAATTATATGCATAATAAGATCTCTGGACATACGCAATTTTTCTTAAAGATATCCGTGTATATACATGAGTTGGGTTAATTAAAGTCACGTATAGAATTATGTAAAGAAAAATTAAAGGTTTTGAGTAAGCTCAAAATACTAATTCACCCCCCTCCCCTCTCAATATTTTTCCCAAAAATTTGTATCAAAGAAAGTCCTTCAGAAGAAGCTTGATCACTTGAAGGAGATATGTCACAATGGGAAGTCATGAAGGCGTATTTTCTATAAGGCCACCACTATTTAATGGAATTAATCTATTATTCTGGAAGATACAAACAAGAGAACATTTGAAAAGTCTTGGAGAAGACGTATGGGGAATCGTGGAAGGAGGTTATCAATATCCAGCAAGTGTTCCTACAGATGCAATAGAAAGGAAGAAATATGAAATCAACGCCAAAGTTGTCAATGATTTATTGGGAAGTCTGTCAAAAATAGAATTTGTTAAAGTGATGTGGCTAAATTTAGCAAAGGAAATATGGGAAAAAATCATTCAGAGCTATGAAGGTGATGCAAAGGTAAAAAGTGCTAAACTTCCAACTCTTAGAATGCAATATGAAAATTTTAGAATGCATGATGATGAAAGTATTGCAAGTTTATTCCTAAGATTAGATGAGATTTTGAATTCTATGAGGAATATGGGTGAAGATATAAAGGACACAACTTTAGCATAAAATATATTGATATCTCTAACTTCAAAGTTTGAGTAAAAAGTGTCAGCTATTGAAGAAAAGCAGGATCTGCAAAATCATACTGTTATTCAATTACATGGAATCCTAACTGCTTTTGAAATGAGAAGAGGAGGCCTTTCACAAGTCAAAGAAGTTTCTTTTAAGGTTTGTGTAAGAGGAAAGGAAAAGGAAGTTCTCAAGGAATCAAGCTATATATCAGAAGAAGAAGAAGAAAATTTTGTGAGAAGACTTCAACTAGGTATTGGAAGATTCGGAGGTAAGCTTCCCTTCAATTGTTTTGCTTGTGGTAGAGTTGGTCATTATGCTGCTAAATTTCCTTATACAAAAAATCATGATAAAGGAAAGTAATTTGAAAAAGGAAGGAGTTATTATATAAATGAAGATAATAATGGACTATAAAATGAGGATGAAGAATATTCTGACCAAGATCTTCAAGTGCTCATGGCATGTACCATGGATGATGATAATTTCCCAAAAGGAAGGGATCTGGTTATTGAAGAATTGCATAGAACAAGAAAGAAAGGATGTTTTCATGGATGTTGTTTCTATTGTAACTCATTTGGGCATAAGGCCACTGATTGCAGGTTAAGTATGATAAAAAGATCTGAGAAATTGGAGAAGTTCCAGCACACAATAATAAATTTCAAGCAAAGTTGGAAAAAGAAGAAGCACTGGTCAAAAACGTAGGTAATATTGACCCTACTGCAGTCATCCACTTCTAAAGCTTACTTCTCATAATGACTGCAGGAGTGATTTGAGATACATTATAGGAATCAGTAATGTATCATCATAGGGGGAGCAATATATGGTGATTCCCATGGTTGGTTTGGTAATTCTGGTCATGTTTATTTTTAACAGTGCATCTGATGTGAAGAAGACAGGTACAGGTGGTATAAGTTCAGGGGGAGATAGAGTTGTGAATTTTTTTGTACTTAACTTTCTATACGCAGGTTTCATGAATTAAATCCACGTATACACGTGAGTTCCATTGGAGACAGTAGTGTATGTTTTCTAATAATAAAAATAGTGAGACAACTCAAGAATAGGAGCACAGTTTCAGGGGGAGAATTAGCCTTGCTGAGAGTAATGCATTGTTGGCATTATGATGGTTCTGAAATATGATCTCTCTCTTGAGGTCTTTTTGGTTTTGGTTATAAAAATTCATATCTGTAATTTGATGAAAAGGTTATGTTGAGACCTATGATGTAAAATTGTCATATTCAATCATGTAAGGACTTGTTTGTAAACCAACTTGACTTGGTAGTTAAGTCAAAATTTGTAAACCCACTTGGTTGGGTACTTGAGTCAAATATGTAAATCCACTTGGTTGGATCAGTGATGTAAGTATGACTCCTTGGTGATAGCAATGGTCATACTTGGTTGAGTCATAGATTCATGTACTTCATTGAAAACTTTGTCTAAATATTCAACATGAACTCAGGGGAAGCATGGTAAGTTTAGTGCACTTTAGATCTACAGAGCTCATCTTTATACAAGGGAAGAGAAACCTTGTTTTGGTTTTGATCCATCCTTTGCCCTTGATGTCAAAGGGGGAGAGTATCATGGTGTTTGAATAATGGCTATGATTAATGTATCTATCTATTGTGGTGACCAAACACCATCATGGTTGCCATCAAGTCCAAAGGGGGATATTGTTGGCAATATGATGTAATGTGTTGTCCTTGATGGCAAATTACTTGATGAAGTTGTCCTTGATGGAAACCTACTTGATGAGTGGCTTATGATAATAAACCTATGTGTTAAAGATGTAAGAATTATGTAGCTACAGATCAGTTCAGATGTGACAGAGAAAATAATTCTAGTAAGTACCAGAGAAATGACAAATATAATATGTCACAATGTATATGCGGGTTTGTAAAGGCCAAGTCGCGTATGCATGTGGATAAGTACATCCCAAGTCATGTATGCCTTTTGCGCTCTAAAATTATGATACCAAGGGGCATTACCATGGTATTAGCCCACAGTATTGAGCGTTGTATTGTCTATTTGATTCTATCCAAGAATAGCATCAAAAGTTGTGTGGTTTTGGCTCATGGTATTGATAAAGGCTAAAAATATATAAGGAGAAGAAGATCATAGTGAAAGGGTGTTCATGTGTCTGGGTATTGAATGAATACTTCACTCTGAAGTATATCTACATGTAATGGGTTACAGTTTATTGATATATCTGAATTAACAATGCACCTATGAATAAAATGATGGATCAGGATCTCTAGACCTGAAATGACTATGTATCTTCTAGATTTGTTTATGGAATGTTTAGATTTGAGATGTGGCAAATATTTTCTGGAGTGAAGGGTAAGAGCTACGATGTTTATCTGTTCTGAAGAGTTGCGCTGCCCTGCAATGTTTTCAAATATATACGCAGGTTCATCGCAGCAAAAGCGCGTATATACGCGGGTTAGTTTCAATAAAAGCGCATATGGAATCTAAGGTTAGTCCTGAAATAGTTGTAGATATATACGCAGGTTTGTCTCTGTGAAAATGTGTATATACGCGAGTTCATTGAAGTAAAAGCGCATATTGGAATCTAGGGTTATGCTGAAGTGTGTAGAAGGAAATCTCTGATCTGTTTTGTTGTATTACTGTTGCATTTCAATGATATATTCATACAGATCTGAGTTGTTTTAATATTGATTATACTGCTAGTTGATTATGATTAAAGATTAGTTGTTGGTTGATTGGTTGATGATTCAATGAATTAATTGATGGGGTTATAAGTTTCAGTTTGATATATGTTCTTTGAGCTTAAATGTGTGGAGTGGGTCCAGTTTGAAAATCTGATGAAAAGAGCCCTACAAGTTGTGTTATGTGGAAGCTATTGGATCCAGTATGAAAATTGATGAAACGTGGTCCATGGTAGAGTTGAGGTTCAAAGCCTTTAGTGAGGGGGTTGAAGCTCCCTTCCATTGGTAGCTGGTAAACAAGATCAGGGGATAGTAGCTCCCTTCCAAGAGTGGCTGGTAAATGAGATCAAGGGGTAGTAGCTCCCTTCTAGGAGTGGCTGGTAAACGAGATCAGGGGGTAGGAGCTCCCTTCCAGTAGTAGCTAGAGAACGAGAGAAGGTTGCAGCCTTCTGCAGGGGGGTGCCTGCGTGCTGGTATAATTCTGCACCAGTACGGTTGTAAGAAGTTTTCTTTATAATAAATATTGAAGACAAAGACGATGGTAGCGGTGGTTTTCTCCCGAATTGGGTTTCCACCTTAAATCCTGGTGTTCATGTGTGTTGCTTATGTGTGATGATTTATTCTGTTCTTACTGCACATGTTTACTGCTTACTAAACATCTAATGAATGAATGATGCAATGATATAAGTAAATAATTATGTGCATAATAAGATCTCTAGACATACGCAAGTTTGCTTAAAGGTATCCGCATATATACGCGAGTTGGGTTAATTAAAGTCGCATATAGAATTCTGTAAAGAAAAAGTAAAATTTTTGAGTAAGCTCAAAATACTGATTCACCCCCCCCCCCCCTATCAGTATTTTTCCCAACATGGGCATCAAGCCCAAGAACGGCTCCTTGAGGATTGGATCGGTGGCCTAATGACATGCACTGCCTTCGATTGTGAAATTCCATGTTGTTTTCCATGTGTCATTGTTTAATAATTATGTGAAATATTTTGATCACGTGATTGAACAATATGTATTGCAGGTAGATCCAAAAGGACAATTCCAGCTAGAACCTCAGTGCATTTTGCAGCGAAAAAATGCTCATGGTTCAGAACTAATCAATTGAGAAAATTAAAGTGCAATGGAAGCACTTTAGGCCCGATGATGCTATAGGGGACATGGATGATCAGATGCGATCTATGTATCCTTCTCTATTCACCAGTTGAGCGGGTGTATTTTGGTATATGTTTTGATCATGTGTTTTTTGTTATGCTTTTGTATATGCATATGTATGTAAATACCACATCAAGTTGTGTTATAAAGATCCAATATTCATTATGGTGTTCATGGTATGTTGGTTATGTCTTTAGAAATATGATATGATGTAAATGGTGCATTGATCTATGTTATAAATCTCCATAGGGAGCATGTGTTTCTGGTTTATAAGTGTTATTGAACACCGAGGATAGTGTTCCCCCAAGGGGGAAGGGTTTGTAACAACCCCTTGTTGATTTCCTATGTAAAAAAATAAAAATAATAACCAACGTCATGGGACTCATATTCCAAGATGAATGTTGGAAAAAACATAAGTGATGGTGATAGTTGTTGATTTATAAATGGCTATGGGAATTGGCAAAGGCATTGGAAAAGGAAACGTGCATTAATTGGCATTTTATTTATGAAAATAATGGAGAAAGGGAAGGTGAAAGGTAACCAATTTTCATGTGAGTAAAATTTAAGGAAAAAAAAAGAAAATGAAGAAAAGAGAGGTCTCACTGATAAAAATTCTTATGAGGATCAGTTTACAAATTTTTGTTTGTTAAGATTCTTTCAGTCTAGTTTTGGAGCTATCTCTCCATTCTCTCCTCTCTCATACTCTTCCACACTTAGAGAAATCTTGGAGCATGCTTGGAGCACTCTATTTTTAATTGGATTTGGAGAAAAAAGGAAAAGGACAGTGGGGAAGCACAAGGGAACAAAGGTATCAGCAATTGTAGTGGGATTTCCTTACAGGTGTCGAGTTGCATGTATGATTTCCTTGTTAGTTTTGGAATGCATGGTATATTTGTGTGTTTATTTGGTTATTATATGTCATTGGAATGGATGATTACTTGGAATGGAGTTACTTTTTCCTAGCCTTTCCATTTCATGTGTATTCATGGTGTTGTACGTTTCCCACTTGTTTTTTTTATTGGTGCTCAGGTTCCTTATGGTTGTGGGTTGAGTTAATAGTTCCTAGAACCATTGGTTGGAACAAACACTCTCGAGCCCTGGAAAAACTTGGGATGAGTTACTAGTCCTCGAACCTACGTTGCATAAATTCTCTAGTTCCCTTGGTGGGTTGAATTACTAGTCCTAGTGCCTACGTTGCATAAATTCTCTAGAGCCCTTGGTGGGTTGAGTTACTAGTCCTGGAGCTAGGTTGGAAAAACACTCTAGAGCCTTGGAAGGCTTTGGGTTGAGTTATTAGTTCCTAGAGCCGCAGTTGGGACAAATTCTTTGTAGCCCTAGACAACTTGGGTAGAGACTGATCTAGTTGGTGTTAGTGATTATTAACTATGAGGTGGGATTATTAGTTGAGGGTTGAGCTAGTTTAGCCTCTGGAATCCTTGGTTTCGTTTTTTTTGGTTTATTCCATGAGATCCCATATTCACACTTGGAATATGGCGTGAGGGTAATTGGCTAAAAGAGAGATTTGGTTCAGCTCAATCTATGGTTGGGTGGTAAGTGGAAGTCCCTGACCTGGTTGGATTTTTCATATGTTAATAAGACCTCTTTCCTCTTGTATTTTCATGAGTATTTATACTTGTTATTATGCGGCTTTGATTTTTATTTTATCATGGTGTATATGTTGTCCATTTTTTGGTAATATGATGGTTATATAATGTATAATAGTTATTCCTCTTGATGTGTTTTGATTTGTTGATGAAAGGTTAATGAATACATGAGCTAATAGATGTTATTGCAGCTATTATGATATGGAGTTATTCCTTCCTGATGATTCTCAGATTAGTATCATACCCCTATGTTTAAATATGCATTGATTACTTGTATATTACATGTTCGCCATATGTTTGTCGAAATTACTGTCATGGTTATGCCTGGTTAGGTCAAGTCCTTAATCAATTTTTATATGAATGGATATGACTTGATGTCATTTATCTTTCTGAAAATTCTCATTGAGTTCCAAGTAGTGGTATATAGGATGACCTGGAATTTAGGCTCAGAATCTAGGACTGCATGCTTTGAACTAGACATTTTAGGTTGCAACTGCATGGATGTAGGATTTTGCATGCAATTGGAGGCTTCCAACCACATAGAGGGCTTGTTGTGGGAGTGGTTGTGGACCCAAGTCAAAGAAAAGGATTTCCAATTGAAGTTTTGGCCACTTGAGGTGGTTAATCGGCCTTTGAGTGACCTGTAGCCTCTATAGAATGTTATGAGTTGTCAGTTTGTCTTCCATAGTTTTCCCGAAGTATAGGAGAATGGATCATGTCATAGTAGCTCCTCCTCTCATGTTTACTCTGGAAAGCCAGTCAAACTGGGTAGATCTGGGAGGGGAGGTTGTAAGAGAGAAGTTGAGGATTGTTTTGTAGCACGAATCCCTCCATGGAATGATGCTACCACCACTATTACACTGGATGATATTAGGGCCTTGCATACATGGATCATATGAGAGTTGGGTAAAAGCCCTTCTAGTTTTTCTACTAGGTGTAGTTTGAATTTAATACTGGAGAGCATTGAGAGGTTGATTGATGCATAAAAAATGGTGGGCCCACATAGCCACCTCCTACATTCCATACAAAGGATGAAGATGATAGAGGTTATAGGCCCACATACATAGGAGGCGATGAAAAACGTCACCAAGGACATTGATGTTCGAGGGGAATTGTTTGACATCCCTCCTAATTGTAATGCTAGACATGTTGGTCTAATTCTACTCAAACTATTTTGCAATTTTGATGTGGTCCTTAATTTTATGGTCGATTCATTGAATCTTGGGGCTAGTTCCCCCACCATGACCAGGTACCCATTTACTTTGTAAAGCATATATATGCAGATTTCGTTCTATATATGACAATGGATTACACTGATACCAAATATGAGTTTTATGGATCCAAATTGGGACGTAGCTATGATCATGTCGGGCCTCAAAGGGGCCCTGCGCATGTACCACCACCTTTGAGATTGTTTCCATTACTGTCTCAGAGCATGGTATTGATGAAAATTCTAGAGGAGTTGTCATAAATAAGTGTTGAGACCAGGCATGCCATTTCACTTAGCATGCAAACGGAATTGACCAATGCATAGGTTGTATTGCATGGAGATATAAGAAAACCACCATCGTTTCCTCCTGACCTACCAGTTCGATTAAATGATTATGCACACCTCAAGTGTCTACCTACTAATCAACTTTTTTCATATGCATGTATGTGTCGTGACGCCATCGTGACACTTGGAGGGTGCATGGCTCACATGACTCAGGCCAGGTAAATATATACATAACTTTTGACTCTTATTAGCAAATTATACATTATTTATATTAATTATTAAGTTTGTATTAGATTTCATTTATAATAATAAGTTCATGATAACATGTAAACACATCCTGGCTACATCGATGAGATTATGAGGTCATCTGAGGTGGTAGTTGATCATCAAGAGAAGCCTCCATTAGTGTATGTTTCCATGGATTCTCCTCCACATCTAGTGCCTCGGGACACTCATCATTCATGTGGAGGAAAAAAAACATTCCTAAGATATAAAAATTTTCCTTTTTTAAGTTACATGTATGCTAATTAATTTGTATTCTACTTAAAATTTCCTTTGTCATTGTGTATGCATGCCCATATATAGAGTGGTGTCGATGTCACAGTTATGTGGATGCATGAGTGGGATGTTGGGTATCTCTGCATTGATGATATGATTCCATCGACGTAGGCCACAATCGTTGAGCCACATGTATGCGAGCACCAAACCCAGATTGAACAGAACCTCATTCTACCTGAATTTCATTTGGACTCGAATGAGATTAGTAGATTCATATGTAATTAAATGTGGATCAAAATCATCTATTTACAAATTGTTTATTTTGTATAAATAGTGATCTAATTAATTTGAAATTGAATGCGTTATATTTCATTACCATATTATGGATGCTTACTTTGATTAGAGGAACTCACATAGGAGTTCTAATGAAAGATTCTAGAGTAGATATTTTGTATATTTTCAAGCCCATTTCACAGGGCACATTCACATGTGATATGTACAAAATTTGTATATTTTCATACATGGACAGTTTAGGGATATATTTGTATATATTTTCAGATGGAAAATTTACTGATACATTCATTATATTTCAGTTTATGGATGTTTATTAATCTTGTTTATGGACGTTCATTAAATTCTAGCTTATAGGTCTATTTTATTATTTCACTAGTTTAAAAAAAGTTCTATATAGGATAACTTTTATTTAAAAAAATAAGAAATTTGTTTTCTAGTTTTGTAGAATAATAAAAAAAGTACAATCTTACTATGACGCAATTCACTTTGATACTTAAAATGAACGCAAATATATCGTGGTTCAATTAAAAAACACAAATTATAGGATTGAAATTGAAGTTTAAATTCAATTTTAAAAGATGTTTGGTAAACAATCCAAATAAGTTTTATTTAATTTTATTTCTTTTGAGGCCGTATACAAGAGAAATTAGTCATAACATCATATAAATCATATGTAAATTGGAATTTAGTATACCAAAAATTAATTAATGATATATTTCTATAATTTTATATAATGCTATGAATTGTCCTAAATTTACTTGGCTATCCAAACATTTCAATCAATTCCTTATCTTAAGACCTTCAATTAAGAACATTCAAGAAGTAGAATTTTACATAGTAATAATTTTGATTTATAGTTTCATAGACTAAGAAAATAAGTACAATCTTAGTAATATGATGCAAGTCACTGTAATACTCAAAATGAAGTAAAATATATCATGTACATTAATTTAATATTGAACATGGAAAGAATTACAAATATGTTTCATATTTCCTTGTAGAAAGTGTCTTTTAGTGCAATCAATGTACATTAATTTAAATAATTAATTATATGTTTCTATAATTTTATGTAATTTTATGAACTTTCCTAAATTTACTTGGCTATCAAAATATTTCAACCAATTCTTTATCTCAAGGTTCAATTAAAACGCACAAAAAAGGATTGAAATTTTAACTTGTATTCAATTCTAAAATATGTCTTGTAAACTATCAAGATCATTACAATCCTACTACCTTATGCAAGTCATTTTGATACATAAAATAAACCAAAATATATATCATTTATCAATTTAATATTGAGTATGGAAAGAGTTGCAAATATACTTCATATTGGCTTGTATAAAGTGCATTTTATTGCAATAAATATATGTTATTACAATGATTTTAATAATAAATTATTTGAATTATGAAGTCATCCATATTGTAATAAAAAAATCTATATGTGGAAATTTTTGTGACCCACCCATACACCATTGCATGGTAAACTCTTGCAAGTATTTCAATCAATTCCTTATCTCAAGGTTCAATTAAAAAACGCAAATAGGATTAAAATAATTTGTGTTCAATTTCAAAAGATGTCTTGTAAACAACAAATAATTTATTCAATTTTAATTATTTTAAGATTATCTGCAAGAGCTTAGGCATAACATGATATAAGTCATATGTATTGGAATTTAATATACCAAAAAAAAATATCTGATAACATTTCTGTAATTTTATATAATGTTATGAAATATCCTAAATTTACTTGGTTATCCAAGTATTTCAGTCAATTCCTTATATATTAAGGTTCAATTAAAAAACTCAAATAGGATTGAAATATGCTTTATTCAATATTATTTGTTTTTAGGTTATCTACAAGAGTTTATATATATACAAGAGGTTATCTTTTCAAATTCCTTGAAAAACCTCTTGTGTGTGTGTGTGTGTGTGTGTGTGTGTGTGTGTGTGTGTGTGTGTATATACACACACACACACACACAAGAGGTTTTTCAAGGAATTGCTTAGATAACCTCTTGTATATATATAAACTCTTGTAGATAACCTCAAAACAAATAAAATTGAATAAATCATATTTCAATCCTATTTGAGTTTTTTAATTAAACCTTAAGATATAAGGAATTGACTGAAATACTTGGATAACCAAGTAAATTTAGGAAATTTCATAACATTATATGAAATTACAGAAATGTTAAGATATTGTCTTTTGGTATATTAAATTCCAATACAAGAGTTTATATATATAGAGAGAGAGAGAGAGATTGCACTTTTTACAATCCAATATGAAGCATTTGTGTAACTCTTTCCATGCTTTATATCAAGCTGACACATGGCATTTATTAATAACGTAAAGATATTTCAATGTTGTTCATAGCTTAGATAGTTGAATTTCCATTTTAAGTACACTAATATTATATCAACTTGGTTGTTAGATACTGAAATGGATTTTCTAGAACCCATTGTGATGGGAATATCTATAAAATTTCTTCCATGATCAACATGAATACTATAATGATATTAAAAAATATAAATAATATAAAAAAATTTAATTAAATCTAAATCTAAATCAATATTGGTGGTTGATAGGGGCCTAATCGAGCTACAAGCTCTATCGGTACACTAATTAATCATGTAAATGGATCAATCAAGATTTTATTAAACCCTCGATCAAGTTATCTGAATTATATATTTATATTCTCGATTGAGCTCGTGAGGTCCTTAAAAAAGAGATTTAGCACCTTTTATGCAGATTTCTCTACAACACTATTTTGTACGCTGACGAACTTAAGGTAGAATTTGTCCTTAAGTGGTGGAGTTGATCATGTTGTATTTGTGAAGGAATCCTCTATAAAATGGAATTTGAGTTTGAAATTTTTGAATTCATATGTTATTTTTCATCTAATTTATTTTAAACATAATGCTTGAAATTTTTTGCACTTGAAAGGGGATGAATAAAAAATAAATAACATAAAATATTCACGATGAATTTTTTTTAAAAAATACCACTATCTTCGTTCTATTCAAAAGGGTAATCTTGGTTTTTCAATTTGTTTAAACAGTTGAAAAAAATGTTACACGAACACATGTCTACAAAATACAATTCAAATATTACTTTGCTAACTTTGAAAAATAATAAAAAATATAATTTTGCGTGAAAAAAAAAATTAATAGGAAAAAATTAGTTCTCTCCATGTAGATCATGCTCATATATATATATATATATATATATAGAGAGAGAGAGAGAGAGAGAGAGAGAGAGAGATATATTACACATGTTAGATTAATTTATGCTACATGAACAGATGCATACCTGTTAAGATGTGTGAAAATTTGCAAGGACAAACATTTCATTTAATAGAAAATTGATAGAGACACTAATTTTTTTTGCAAAAAATATCATTAGTACAACAACATAATTCTCCACAAACTATTTTTTTAATCTAAATCAAAATTCACAACTCTTATATGAATTTTGAGTGCTTCAATTCAAGAAAAGAGTAAAAATTTGAAATTTCATCACCACAATTGGCCCAAAAGAGTAACCAATATTCATGCATTCACCTTTTTCTAATGTTTATCGAAGTAAAATGGGATACTAGATTATAAATAACTAGGTGTGTACTTTTCTTTCAGACATGATCATAATATTCTAAGATATACCCTCACACTAGGCTTTATAATGTACACCCTTTCACTTAGTTCATTTGGATTGAAATATCTAACATTAACTCTAAAATTATGCATATTGAAAATCATTATTTCACACCTCTATATTTTATAAGGAAACCAATACAAAGGCGGTATGATGAATGAAGGAAATATCCTCTTGTTAGGAGACTTTCATGCTAGAACAAAAACTAACCAAGATATTCTTCTTAGTAATGACTCCAACCCTTATCCTCTTTGGCTATATGAGGACCTTGTTTTAGCTAGTAGATAGGAAAGAGACTCTAAAGACCTGACCTAAAATTTATCTGGTATTAACTTATTCAAACTTATAGTTATTAATACCTTATAATTTACCATGACATAATCAAGCGGCCAAATTCTAACTAGATGAATGTATTCAAGGGCTTGGCAGTAGTGTCATGGATTATGTGATATTCAACATTGTTGTTTCTAACCAAATTTTAAAATTTGACCTCTTAAATTACCATGATCCTCACTCTAAACATAGGCATTTAACCTAAACTCTAAAATATTCCATGCACATAATCCACATGCAAGAGATTTGTGAGAATAAAAGGTGTCATCTTTTTAACAAACATAAAATGAATCTTCTTCTTGAAGGAATTAAATAGACATTTACACCTCCTAAATTATAACTATAACATTAAAAACCTTTATCATAATTTTACTACAACCCTCTTTTCTTCCATTAAAAATTCCTATATTGAGGTGTCATATGGAAATAATAATAGCACTACCAAGCCCCTCTATGATAATAAATGTAAAATTGCTAGAAAGGTATTTAGAGATGTGTTAGAACCAGATCATGCCACTCTTAAGTTTTTTTTGGTTACTACCAAGGAGTCTTAGAAGGATTTAAAAATCGCTCAAGCCAGCATTTAACAAAACATCGTTTGAAAGGTTCCAACAATGTGGTTAGCAGATAAAGGGACATGAGAACATTGGGTAAGCATCATCGTCAACGGTTTTCAGAACTCCTCACTATACCACATCCACGTCACACTGTGGGCGTTGTTAGGCGTGTGTTGGCTACTCCTCCACAGCCACTGACATGATGATGCAGGTGCGCCACACCATGGGCACTAGAGGCACCGACACTAGAACATGCACGCTAGCAAATCCAATGGTGAGAAGGCATGGTCATCCAACAAAACATATATCTCCATGTTTGGAAGTTACACTACCAATAACCCAATGAAGGGATGAAAAAGGGGCTACGTTTCACCCTCTCATACCCTTTGCACCACTCTACAAGTTTCAAATTTTGGCCCTCTGAACTTGCAAAATGTTGCCATGTGTCTATCCACATGAGCTTCCCATGCACAAATTATGCATCCTATTGCATATGCCTAGTCATCTGCCAAGTCACCCCTCATCAAACTCATCCACTCCAATTCAGTCATCCACATGGCCGGCCCCACCTTCTCATGACATCAGTCTCGCATTCTTCCAATCATAAGCACAATCACCCTACCCTGCACAATTAGTTTTCAACGTGGCTTACTCCACTTCCTATTAACCTCGAAATATGGTCATTCATGTTTTTCTATCGAATCCAATCCTCCCAAATGTCATGCCTGGATTATTATAAAGGGCATATAAGGACCCATTTTTGGCATTTTCCATTGTTTCCGTTTGGTTCGTCCCATGCACACTTGTATCATGTAATTGCTAAACTTAGAAACCTTTAAGTGAAAATCTTGCAAATTAGGATAGTAAGTTGTTCCTTTTCATGAATTATTATTTTTAAGGTCTCTATACTCCATAAATTATGAGAATTTGGCTCAAATTTAAATTATAGCCCTCCCTTGCAAGAGATATGCCCTCTAAATAAATCCCTTATTTGGACAAGCCAAGCCCTGCAAATTCATGAAATTAGCCTTTTAGATGTATTCTCAAGCTGGAACAACCTCCTTGTTTACTAAATTTGAGTTCTTTTAGCTCAAAATACTTAATCTTTCCTTTTAGGTGTGTACCTCCATTTCCAGGATCAAATTTTTAAAAGGTTCTCCCGCCAACTTGTCACTCTTTCTTGTGACATGTGGCATCTCATTATTCACCAATATTGATTCTTAGAATCCCTATTTTTTCTTTATTCCATTTTTTAATAAATTTTTCATCTCTGACACCTTGTCCAATAAAATTTCCTCTTCATCAACATGAAGCTTTGTATATATAAAAGGAAAGAACAAATAAACATTCTACTATGAAGTTGATATCAACACTCAGGACACGCTCATGGTAGAATTTGAACTAAGAAAGTATATTTGTGTTTTAGATGAGAGAATGGACTTATTAATGGTGTCAAAGATCATTGAAAAGCCATAAGCCACATTTTTCACTTCTGAATCAAATAGATGATTTGGAAATCACCAAAATAGAACTCCTCCGAGCAAGAGAATGCGTCAAACGAAAGGAATCTAAAGTAGAACTTTAAAGGAAAGAGAAATATAAAAAACCTTCTCTTAAGGCTATCAAGAGGATAATGTGGGGAAGAATAATGATGAAAATAGATAAGCATTGGGAGATTCAAGAATTCAATCAAGAAATTATCAAGAAAAATCAATAGAGCGCGTAGAGAAATTGAAGCCATCGAGAGAAATATTAGGGGTTATCCTTCCAAAGTTAAAGTAATTATAGACTTTCTTAACCATCTGCCTAAGAAGGAAGTGGAAAAGGTGAATTTCAACAAGTTTGAATGGGTGATGAGGGCCAACCAAGTAATAATGAAAAATGATTTAGTGATAATGGCCATAGAAGAGGTGAAAGCACCATCATAAGAGATAGAAGGTGTTAAAAGGAAATGTGAGATATTTTACGAAAGGAAATTTCCAACCTTCTTTGATGACGATGGAAACATATACCCCAAAGAGTCCTTCATGAAACTCCTAACCCCAATAAAAAAAGATCCCAAATATTTCGAAGAAAAGCATCCGACTCTTCAAGGGAGGGAGATTATCAAATTATACAATAATCACTATGAAGTTATGTTTGTGCTAAAGAATATTTTCAAAGAGTGAAGAAGAATTTATTATGAAGACATTACTAGCCTGGAGGACCCTTATGAACTTATACGAATAGGCCATTCAACAAGTATTTGCACCAATACCACAAGAAGCCTCAAGAGAAGTGAGTTCTAGTTTGAGGCCTTCATCATACTAGGCATGACTTTAGAAGTCAGTATCGGCATCAACACTTGGATCGGCACTAGTGTCGGTACCATTGGTACCTTCGGTAGCACAACCACAGTGACACTTAGCTCAAGAAATTCCAAACTAAGAGAGAGAATCCCCAACGCCCAACCAAGAGAGAGAAGGCCCAGTGCAGAGCCAGAGAGATAGAATGAAGATCTATCTAAAGGGACCCACTCTACAATTGGAAGATATTTCAAGAAGCTTTTAAAAGAATTTAGTTATGTTATAGTTGGAAATTTTGTAAAGAATCTTGGTGGTTTTTCGAATACCACTAGTGGTTTAGGGTGAGGTCTTGGTTCTTGAGTGCCTATATATAGGCAACATTTTTTTATTTTAAGTGAGAGATCTTGGGTTGTAGGAAAACTCTGTCAATTTTTTTTTGGAATTGTTGACAGGTTTTAAAGTTCTTTAGAGAAGAAATTTTGTAGTGAATCTTGGGTTGTTTATTTTAGTTTCATGTAATTTCATGTACCCACCTCATTTTTGAAACTTTGTTGCATATAAATACATTTTCATGCAATTTTCATGCAATTTTGTGTTCTAAACTTGATATGCTTTATTGATGGTATGGATTTGTTAAACTGAAGTGAATTATGGCATCAGTATGATGGTTTACTTTCATTTTTGTAAAATTTATCAAGGTTGTTTGAAGAGTATCTTGAATTATTTGGTAGGTTTTACAAGGATTTTTAAACAAATGGAAAACTTCAAGAATATTATGTTTTATAGTAGTTGAATTTTTAATTTCTCAACTACCCACATATTATAATAGATTTAATAAATTCTTAATTAATCCTTTAAATTTATTATGATATGTTCTCCATATTTCATGTTATTACCTAAAAAGTGATTGTTACACAGCATTTTGTCACTATCCCTACAATCCCCATCCCGCACATTGGAGGCTCATTTCTGTGACTGAAATAAAGTGTCATGCCTTGCAAAGACCATCATTGCATCCATTTCCATGAGGAAAACATTCCTTCTGTTGAAAATTTCCTAAACAGACCATCATAAACATGTGTTTTTGCCTTGGCGTTGGTAGCCCGTTATGCCCTCATGCCAATGAGGAAGATTAACACTACACCCTGCACCAGCTGGTGCTATGTCTCAGTTAGATGCCCGTGCTAATCTGTTTATAGAAATTTTTTTAAAAATAGAGGTGAATTTTCCATCATAACAACTTCGTGGGCGAGTCATAGGGAGTGGTTCGACTAAATAACCATGGCATTCCTCCTTTGGCCTCTTGTTTCCACATTTTTGGGAAGCCTCCAAAGGGATAAGGCCTCCCTCCCACTATGGTAGGGATCTCAACCTCCTCCTCTCCCTCTATAAATATAGCTATATTCCATGGATGAGTTAGCTGAACTGAACATATTATAGCAGAAACGTTGAAGAGATTCCTATGCACTTTGCTAGAAAAGATAGAACGAAAGAGACCCTTATTGAGAGAGCTTAGGCTTATGTCTTCATCCCGTCTGAATTCCCTGACATTCATCAAGACGCGCTTTGACTGAACCCCGCTGAAGGAGGTTGCGACGTCAAGGCTCCGATTGTAACTCTTTCTTCTATTAATACATATGCATGACTATTCTCTGGTTCCCATCTTGCATTAATGTGTTTTATTTGATGCAATATGCTTAACCCTCCTTTACTGGTTAGTAGTTATGAATGAGATTGTTGTTTCGTATGCTGCTCTTGTTTGTTGATAATCATGCAGGTATCCAAGCATCATTGTGGAAGGATCGTGACTCGTCGAGACAGGAATCGAGAGGCTACCACCACAACAGCCATGACAACAGCGTTGGACTCCAGGTAGGTTGATATACCTTGTCTGTTTCATTCATTAATTAGGAACCTACACTTTAGCTTGTCCCTTTGTTACTAGATCCACTCTAGGGCTAGAGGGATCGTCTCTGTCCACAGAGAGGATTTACCTTCATAACAGTGATCACCTAGTCATTTTCCACTAGGATGGTCGAAATATGTTGAAAATGCAACAAGATGATGGAGCTTAGTGAAATGAAGTCGCCTTCACTAAGTGGGCCCGCAGGCTATTTTTGGCGCAAAGTCTATTTTTAGACTATGTCTATTTTTAGACATATGGATCATGGTCTATTAGTTGTAGGATGCTATTTATGGATGATCGGTCGAGTTGGTAAAAATATATGGACCTATATTTTTATACATTGGGTGGTTTCTATTTTTAGACTGCCGGGCTAAAAATAGAACAGTCAAATATTATTAACCCTTAATAATATTTAGACTATAAACATTATCTTATCCTCTTGGAGCACTTTAGTTTGATGCTTGGATGTGGCACATGCAGGTGACAGAAGGAAATACGCTTTTCCTAAGGGTTAGTTGAGCTATTGCATGTTTGACTTCAGTTAGAACTCATGTGGCAGAGTTTGGTGGAGTTGATGAGATAGTTGGTGGAGTTGTGTTCTGTTTAACTTAGTTGAACTAGTTGTATTTAGTCTAACTGACAAATACACTAGTGATGAGTGGTGTGAATTAATTATTAATTAATTCAATAATTATTAACTCATAAATCAACTAAAGAACACATCAGTTAACCGCAATGCATGGACAGTTCAGTGGAGACCAGTGTTAGAGGTGGGTGAAAGGGTGAGTGTGACTATCAGTTGTGACCATGATTGTGCATGAGATTTGCACACACATTGATGGAGATTGCCAATGAGGATTGCGCAGTTGGAGCTAGTGGGATTTGAACTTGGATCTCATCATTAATCAACTTGGATTGCGCAGTAGAGGCAGGCAGACTTGTGGAGAAGATTTGAACCCGTGACTTGTTCAAATCTCAGTTAGTTTGTGTGTAACTTTTTGGAGATAGTACTGAGTACTTGTGAGCAGTATTGTGCTATGTATTCTTACATGTTCTCTATCATTATACTATACAAATAGTTGTGGGTTTTCAGCTATTGCTTTCCCCATTACATCCTGTGTTGATATGTGTGCTTGATTATGTTTTAATGAGCGCATGCGACTACTTTTTATTTCCGCATATTGATGATCAATTGTAGAAGAGGCTATGTATTATGCATGAAGCTTAAATAGTGTGTAATCAGGATAATCTCGGTGAATAACTCAGCAAATTATTCAAATTTCTACAAAATACACCATGTAGTATGGATTTTATACCTAAAACCCCACTTTAATCGTAGGAAATAATTTAGAAAAATGTCTTTCGGATAAATCACATCATTAGGATTTATCTGAAAGAAATTTATCTACATTATGGATCACAAAATTCTTATATCTAACAGGAAATAATTTATAGAACAACTTTTCCTAAATTATTTATGTTTACCCACTTGAAAATAACCCGAAAATTCATTTAATTAATTTCATGTTAGTTTCTTATTTACCCATCTAGCTAAAAGATCAAAAATATTTTCACTCATATATATGAATAATTAAATAAATCATTATTATTTATTATTCTTTAATAATTTAGCTTCTTTTCCTTGAAATAATTAGTTGTTAATTATTTTTAAACTCTTTTGATTGTATCACACAATAATAGTTAAATAAATCATTATTTGTTTATTATTCCTTAATCATTACACATTTCTCCTATGAAATAATTATTAAATCATTATTTAACAATTATTTCTAAATCCTTTTGACCATATTTCCTTAAAGTAATTAATATATTTTTTTTTAGTAATTACTTTAACTATTTTTCTTGATCAACTCAATAAATCATTATTTTTTGAGTTAGTCCACTAAATAAATATTTTTTTCCATTTCAAGAATATTTTCCTCCATTAAATATAATAAAATATTCATAATGGTTAAATCTTGATTTGGTCTTTAATATTTTATTATTTTACTAGATCTATATTTATCCTACTATTTTATTTTAAATACAGAGGTTTTTCCTCACTCTCTACACATGACTATTTCATCGTTGTCACTGTTGTCCTATGAATTTTGATCTCCCACTTTCAATATCCTCATTTACTCTTCATTCTACCCATTACAACTAGCGAGAGAGAGATCAATTGCTGAAGCATAGAGAGTAAAAGAACCCATCCCACAGAGGATTTTATTATTAATAGAGAGGTTTTTTCTGACTCTCTACACATGAAAATTTCATCATCAACTCTATTTTCCTATGACTTTTGAGCACCCACTTTGATTTCACTCATTCACTCTTTCTTCTACCCATTGCAAATAGTGAGAGAGAGATCAACTGCTAAAGTGTTGGGAGTAAAAGAACCCATCCCACGAAGGGGGATGATATAGACCCAAGTCTACATTCTTCTCCAACAAGTGTATTCTTCCATTTTAATAAAAATAATTTTTCTTCTGTTGGGTTTTTTGTCTTATATTTTGCAGAATTTGCAGATTATATTTTACAGGGTTTCCAATAATATTTTTTGTAGATATGAAGAGCATTAACAACTTTTTCTTCTATTTTTATTGTTCTTAGGTGTATCCTCAACAATTGAATTCAAAGAGGACTTTTGGTACACTTTCTCAAACGTCTTCTCCTAACGTTTTATCCTTGCCAAAATTTTAAACTCTTCATGTCAAACCCAAGGTTCATGAATGCTTCAATTTATGATTAGTGGAAATGAAACCCAAAAAAATGATGTTAATGGCTGATAGTTTTTCCCGTAACCCTGATTCCCAACAAATATTTCCATTTTAACAAAAATTATTACTTAATTTGAATATCATCCATGCATGATATGGGTATTTTCTTTCAAAACTCATAATGAATTTTGCATGTAGATGATGTGCAATATTTTCAATAGAATAATAATATTAGTCATAATGTAATTAGATTATTTCCATTCCACATTGAAATGGATAGACATGCAAAATGATTTAGATAATAATTTAATGCTTGCAGTAGTTCTTCATGCTACTTTGCTTTCTTGTGAAATTTTATAGGGGAAAATAAAGTACATAATCCTTGAACTCAAATTCAACTTATGAAATAGAAAACTAGATTCAAGAAATAACTATGCAGTCATTTCATAACAATGTATTTAGTGGAAAAATATTAATATACAGACTTATTTTTTGAAAAATGCAACAATAAAATCTCAATTTGACTTTGCCTTGGTCAAATTAAGAAAATTCAAATTTCCACATCAGCAGACAACTTGGATGCAGTTAAATTGTGTGACATGTCTCTTTTCACTCAATTAGCTCAGTAAATTCAAGTTAGAGGAGTTAGAGTTAAATTAAGCATGTGTGATTGCTAATTTGTAGCAATCAAGGTCAGTTATTTCAAGTTTTTTTATTTAAATGAGTTCTAACTTTTGGAGGAACTAGTGGATGGTCAGTTGTGTAGTGTGACTTCAGTCTAACTCAGTGAACATCTAGTTAACTGATCAATCAGCCCAAAATAGCTATTCATGCAGAGAATTCGAGTTCCCCAACTATGGTGGATATTTCTAGGTAGTGTAACATCAGTTGTAAACTAGTCTTGAGTGTACAAGTGTTGCATGCAGTCAGATGACCGACCTTGGGAATTGTGAAATGAATTGGAGGTAAATTCCTAAATAACAGGGGGACTAATTCCCCAGTAATTGTGTAAGGAAAAAGGGGCTCAAGAAGAGGCATAAATTGGATAAGTCTAGGTTGTATCTTCTCGGTGAGCAGAGAAATAGGTTATTCACTTGCAGGTTGAGATTATATTGAGCTATCAATTGTAATATATCTCTATTCATTAGATTAATGCAAGATGGAGAAGTTGATTTTAGCATATTGATTTCCCCTGGAAAAATATTGTGTGCATGTGTGTTATTTCTCAATGCATGTTTGTGATTGACACTCTAAATTTGCGAATTGAATTCCACATAACATAGAGTAGGATTGTGTCCTGTGATTTAGATTAAAATTTCATGATAAGTTGAAATTATACATCATAGTTTCTACATGGTATCAAAGCAGGATTCACATTAGAACAAGAATTTCAAAGTTGTTTCTTATGAGGATCGAATGTGTAGTTCAGTGTAGCAAGATATATACAGTTTTGGGAAGATGACCTTCAATGGGTTGAGGCTATAATATGCCTTGGAAGTAAGCTATAATTTCATTGCATGAAAGGATTGCATGGAGACGGTGTTGGATGATAACGGATTTTTGGAATATGTCAAGACAGACATTCCAAAACTAGGATTAGTTGATTCCCAAAACCTAGCACAGTGGGAGAAAGATGTAGGCAAGGCTATGAGAAAAATCTTGGAGGGAGTACAAGATCACATTGTCTCAAATATTAATGGGAAAAAAACTACTTTCTTAAAGTGGAAAGAACTAACAGAATTGTTCAAGAATAGTAGTGACCATAGGAAACTAGCACTCGAGGATAAACTTCTAAATATAAAGATGTAGAAGAATGAACCTATTTCGCAGTATCTGAGAAGGTTCACACAAGTTCATGATGAACTTGGTGGGGTTGGTGTAATGTTGCAGAACATGACTTGGTAAGCCTAGGTTTTCTAGGCCTTCCAAAAATTTGGCATAGCTAAAAATACTCAATGAACGAGAGGGGAAAATTATCGAATTGGGAACATTTATTGCCCAGTTTGGTATAAGAGGAGATATGGTGGAACACCAAAGATGTGACTCATCCGAGGGTGAGGATGAAGAAAAATTTTCATTGGTTGGAAAGGGAAAGAAGGTGTTATCACTATAAAAAGTTTCCAAACTTGGATAGTTTGCATTTTTTCCTAAGTCACGGTCTTAGATAGGGGTTAAGTCATTTTTATGTTTTTAGAGTCTAATTCATAGGGTTAGAGTCTCATTTCCATTATCAAATAAAGTCCAACAACCTTGTTTCATGCTTTAAGGGTCCCATATTATGTTTCAAAAGTCATATGTTTAGTCATTTTGAAAAAAAAATTGAATAAGCCATGAAACCACGTTTTCGTAGTGTAGACAGTGTTAAAAAATTCTTTTGCGCTACGAAAACGCTGGTATTTTTGTAGCGCAAAACCCTGAAATTACATTACATGCGCTACGAAATCGGGGATTCATAACCAATCTTGTCCAGCTATCAAATCCATCAAATTTCGTTAAATTTTCATGATTAGGTGTCAGTCCATGAATACTTTCTCACACATGCAACCATTCATAATGATCATGAGATTTGTTAGAGGTCATTTATCATTAGTCATTTTTAAATTTGAAAAGGGATGGTTGTTCTTGGTTGTATTGTCTCATGCAAAAAACACTTGGTGCATGTATTTTTTCGAACGATAAGCTTATGGTAAGCAGAAACCATAGCTTCTCTCAATTTTCAAGCGAGGCTAAACCAATTATCAAGCAAGGTTGAACGCTTAATCAAGCGAGCCAGTTTCTCTGAAATCAAGTGGGGCAGTTTATTACAAGTTTTCTGAAACCGCAAGGATTTCGAGGGAAAGATGACAGAGGAAAAAAGAAACCACAGGTCAGGCCACTATTTGAGAACGGAACCTGAAGGCATAGAGGCTCTCACCAAGGATAAATCAGTTGAAGAAGCCTTCAAGAAGGCAGGATGCTAGAGATTCTGTGAAAAGCTACATGGAGGTCATAATCAAGTCACAAAATAATTTTCCATTAATTTCACAAGTTCAAATACAAAGGTTGGATTTTTAAATTTGTTAATTTCTCCTGAAATTATATTATTAGTGACATAGATTCCAAGGGGAGAAGAAAGGTGGTTCAAGAACTTCAGGTTTGAAATGGAACCTTGTAAAATATTTTTGAAGCCAGAGTTTGTAGACACAGATTTAACTAAAGCAGTGCTAAGAGGTTATGTCAAGAATACATATGCTAACCTGCTCTCCAAAATTCCAAGGTACTTCACCTGTGAAGGAAGATAACATAAGGTGTATTCTTATCATTTCAAACTCTTATTGCATTTCACTAGAATAATTTCTCTAGATTTACCTTTCTTCCTATTTCGAATTTTGGCCAAGATGGAAGATAAGGTGCAGATGAAAACCTAGGCATGTGAAACTTCATTATTCCATCATGGTCTAGTTAAATTAATAGTTTTTCATGAAATTTAGAAGGTGAATAGAGAAAGGTATGCATTTCTGTTTTTGTGTGGATTTGGGGTGGAAACACACGGAACAGGTGTTAGCCCTAATGCTAAGGAAAAATCACCATCAGAAACCAGTGACCATGTAGAAACAAGATCAAACAGATTCGTCAAGCTTAAGCTCAAAAAACAAGTAAAGGAGCCAATGATTAAAACATCACTGGTTATTCAAGAGACTCCTCGACCTGCACAGAAGAAGAAAACTCAAGTTAAAGAAATAGTACAGGAACATTCAACTAGCAAACCAATCCAGAAAAAGTTGACTAGAAGTCAAATATCAAAGGAGAAGGGTAAAACAGTGGTCACAGATGAAAGTCTGGGTTTAAAGGGAAATTTGAATGATATTCTACAGGCTATTGATATTGAAGAAAATCCTCTGGTTCATGAAGACTTCATAAAATTGGATGAAAGTAAATCAAAGAAGATGAAATCTTCCAAAAAGCTAGATTTTGATGATGAGATTTCAGAGTTTGTTTTCAAGCCTAGAAATCCTTTGACTAGGAAATCAAAAAAATTGCAGGAGCTGGATATGGAGGTAGATAAAACAGGATAGGTTTCCAATGTTTATGAAGAGCCCATAAACCTATCATCACTAATGCCTGAAGGTGACAGAAACAAAGTTTTCAACACTCAAAGAGAAAAGGGAAGTTATGAAGAAGTTAAAGAGAAGTTGAGACTTGCTAATCTTGAAATTGCTAAACTTAAGAAGAAAGAAAGAAGACATGTTTCTGAGAAGAAAAAATTCAATAGAATGAGAGCTCTGTGGGAGGTTGAAATAATTTCAAAACCTGAAACAGTTAGCAGTGAAAATCAGTTTTTTACATGGACTGTCCCTACAATTAAAGAGGCAAGATTTATGAGAATGGTAAATGTTAAATTAAGAGCTACTTACACAGAGATAAAGAGGCAGATTGAGGATCTTGAGATTCAATTGACAAAGTCTGAGGGTAATCTACAGCAAGGATAAATCAGAACAGTAAGTTATAATTTCTTAATGCAGTTTTGTTGTGGAGGACTTCACTTTTTGAAAATATTTCAAGGATGACATATGTTGATTATTAAAGCCTGTAGACATCATGGAAAAAGTGCAAGAAGATTTAAGAACTGAGATTTTTGAAAAAAAAATTGTAAAAATACATGCACAGCAGTTTCGTAGCACACTACGAAACTGTTGTAGATGACATACACAACAGTTTCGTAGCGCCCTACGAAACTGCTGTAGGTGCAGTTTTGAGCATTTTGTTAAGGTTTAAAGACGTAAAAAATCTGGTTTTTGAAGTGTTGATGCTGCTAGAAGATGGAAATGGTTCACAAATGAAGTTCCAAGTGTTAAATCAGAAGAAATTGGATGTTAAGAGATGTTTACAAAGACATAGTTACTGCGCTACGAAAACAGCTAATATTTTCGTAGTGCAGACAAATCAACTCTATTTACACTCATTCAAGGACTTAATTTTGCACAGGTGGAAGTGCATGGTTCTATGGAAGTGATAACACATGTCACTTGTCTAAAATGGTCTATTTTTATCAGAAAAAGGATTCGAGGAGCATAAATGAGGGTTAAAGCTATACTGCAGGAAACATGTTCCTAGTTTTCAGGATAGATAAGGGATAAGTTAACAGAATATAACAACAAGTTTATGGACACCATCAAGGTCGAAGATAAGGAGGAGAAGTTGTCAAACATAATATTTAATTCCTAGATAAGGTTTTTTTAGTCATAATAAGGAGTTTTACTCCTAATTGTATTAGGACTCTAGAACAGACAGTTAGTTGTCACTTGTAATTAATAGTCTGTTTTAGGAGTAGATAGGTGTCAAGCTAAGAAATTCGAATTCCTCTCAACATGGATAAGGGAATCCAATATTGTAATGATGAATCTATAAGAGACATGAGGTCTAATTCCTCAAGGTTGGCATTTTTATTAGCAAGAAAACTGTGTTATTGTAGCAGACTGTGTATTTTCAGCTTAATACAAATTAGCTTTACTACTCAGGATTCACAAAGATTTTTTTGGTGTTTGATCTGTCCATGGCTTTCCTCATCTACCTATTTACAGTGGTATGAATATGTGTTACTTAGAATTCATTGGAAAATTCTCTAACTTCCTTCACATGTTTGTAGACTGTGTTTTATTCACTGTGTTACTGTTTTGTTTATAAACCTAAAACTCTAAGTGCCCTGACTTCCATGTTGAGCTGATGTTTATGTTTTTTTGAAATATATCTTGACTCCATAGCCCAATAGATGTTTTTTAATCAGTAATTCAACCAGTTATACACTTTTATCCAATTTATTCCTATATTTAGCCATCTAATCTTTAATTCAAAATCTTAAACCTATTGAGAGAGCCCTCTCAGGTTGAGGAGGCTAAGCCTCAACTAAAAGTTTGGTTTGGAATAGTTACTCAGAGTCTTCTTGATCAGCAGCCTATCAGGGTAATATTTTGTGACAACAGAAGGTAAAAGGTAATAAATCTCAAACCAAACTAGAATCCAACCAAGAGGGAAAGAAGAAATATTTTCCTGAAATTAAATGATTCAATTGTCATGAATTCAGTCACTATGCCACAAAGTTTCCACCCAAAAAGTTGAGCAAAAATACCTCAGGAGGAGCAAAAAGTGAAGTATTGGCTTCATAAGTGTATCTTAACTTCACCCTTATCGCATGCATAGCGAGCACAATGATCGAGAGTGTGTGGTACTTGAAATCAGGTGCCTCATTCTACATGACTAGGTGTAGATATTTTTTCAGTGACTTGGAGGATAAATATCTCCAGATGCACATTGATTTGGGGGACAATGAAAGGTACATCACAACTGTGATTGGTACATTCACCTTTCAGAGGGAGTCAATATCCCCTCTTTGACTCAAGGATGTCATGTTCAGTCTAGGTCTAAAAAAATATCATCTCTGTTGCAGTCCTGGAAGGTCGTGGTGATGATGTGATATTCAGTAAAGGGAAATCATTCCTGAGACACATAGTCATGAGAAAGTGAAACAGATTAGATTTAGAGTGAAGAACTTGTATAAGCTAGATGTGGAAGATTATATTGCATTAAGAAGTAAGGAAAGGAAAGTGCAGAGTCGCAATGTCGATGAACTTTGTCATAGAATACTTGCCCATTTTCATCATGGAACCTTGAAGATTATGCAGAAAATAACCACTGGCCTCCCTAAAGCAGCATTTGAGCAACATGATGTATGCAAAGGATGTACCTTGGGGAAGTATGCAAAATACACAGTCCATGATCGGGACAACAAAGCACATGCAATATTGGAAAGGATCTACTCTTATGTCTACAGACCTTTCTTGACAGCATCCACTTCCATACATAAATATACTGTCATTTTTATTGATCACTTCTGAAGTGTTTTATATTCTTCATGTGGAAGAAGGATGAGACATTCTCCAAGTTGTATAATTCAAGGCACTGGTTGAGAAAGAAAACTGCAAGAAGGTGAGGTGAGTATGTTTCAAATGAATTCAATAATTTATGTGCAAAAGAAGGCATTGGAAGACAATTGAAAACACCCCACAACCCACATCAAAATGGGGTAGCTTAGATAAAGAACCATAGAATTGTGGGAGTTGCGAGGGCTATGTTGCATGACTAAGGAATACCATTGCATTTACGAGTAGAGGCATGCAACATAGCATTCTACTTGTAGAACCGGAGTCGTCATCATATTCTTGGTATGATTACAGTGGAGAAGGATTTCTCGGGGAGAAAGAGGGATCTGTCAGGCTTTGGGATTTTTGGATCCTCTATTTAATTCCATGTCTCCAAATAATAAATGAATAAGCTTAAGCTAAGAGAATATCTGGGGGTATTTTTGGGGTCCATGGAAACTCCACACAATTGTTGTTTGTACTTACCTTCCCTAAAAATGATAGTTGTTCGAAGAGATGTAAATTTTGATGAGGAGAAAGTGATGTGGTGCTCTCTTGAGAGGGAACTTCAAATCCCACCAGAAGAGGAGATTTTAGATCCAAAGGAGGATCCTTAGGAAGTTGTGGAGAAGCCATGAATTTAGGATCATAGAGTGGAAACATCAACTCAAGCATAACCATGTAGATAGGGAAGAAAAATAACTAGGGAAGCTGATAGATTAGTGCAAGATGTGAGGGAGAATGTGGGATCTCCTTCAAACTTTCATAGGCAAAGGAGGTCACCTGAGAGTTACAATGGCTAAAAGGCTCTAATGGAAAATATTGTAGAGATTGATTCATCCTCTTTAGAGGAAGAATTAGGACAACCTATTTTGGTTGATGCAATGGTGGAGTAATATGAATCTATTGTAAAGAACAGGTTTTGTGAATTGGTCCCAATACCAGTAGATAAATAGGTTTTGTGTTCGAGATGGATATTCAAGGTTAAGCATGCAACATACAAAAGCATGGATAAATATAAGGCCAAGTTCATGGCCAAAGGATTCTCTCAAGTTGAAGGAATTCACTATGAGGAAATATTTTCCCCCATAGCAAGGTATTCATCCATTAGACCAATTCTTGCACTGACTATGCAAATGGGGTGGAAGATCCACCAGATGGATGTAAAAATATCATTTCTCAATGGGTTTATTGATAAGGTGTAGTACATAAGGAAACTAGAATGTTTTGAGACATTTTATTAGGAGCCTCATGTGTGTCGACTCAAGCAAGTGTTGTATAGTATCAAACAAGCACCCCATGCTTGGTACACTAGGATCGAAAACTATCTCACTGGTTTGGGCTTCGCCAAAAGTGAAGTAGATGAAAAACTCTACCACATCATGGTAGAATGTAAATTTCTTATTATTGTCTTATATTTTGATGATTTAATTTTAAGTGGTGATGAGATGTTAATTAGATCTTGCAAGGAGGACCTTGCAAGGGAATTTGAAATGAAGTACATGGGTCTCATGCACTACTTCCTTGGGTTGGAAGTATGGAAAGGTGATGGGGAATTGTTTGTGTATCAAGGAAAGTATGCAAATGAGAATGCATAGATTCCACATGGAGAGTTGTAAGCCCATGGAGATACCTCTAGCGACCAACTAGAGGAAGGAGTATGCGACTTCAGGTGATGAAGTGGATGCTACCATTTATCGACGTCTATTTGGTTCACTGATGTATCTTGTGAAAACACAAACAGATATGTGATATGAAGTCAACTAGTTGAAACAAAATATGGTTAGGCCAATAAAATTATATTGGAAGGAATTTAAGAATGCATGTTTTACGGTACCTTAGAGGCACTACCCAATTTGAACTATGGTACATGCAAAAAAGGGGAGTAAATTTGTGTGGCTTCATAGATGCAAATTATGAATGAGTTCTATCAGAGCGAAAGAGTACATCAGGTGGAATTTTCAGTGTTGGGTATACAGTAGTTTCCTGATACGGGAGGAAGCAAAGCTTTGTCGCGCTCAGCTCGATAGAAGAAGAATACGTGGTTGCAATTCAAGAAACATGTGAGGTGATTTGTAGGAGGAAGATACTTTTGGGACTCTTTGTTCAAATGATGGATCCAACTGTGATCTATTTTGATAATCATAGTTGCAAAAAGATCTGTGATAATATTGTATTTAACGATCGATCCAAGCATATAGATATCTGGTATCAACATTTATGAGACTGTGTGCAGAGGCAGATAATGTTTCTACAATACATCTTGACAGAGGAACAAGATGATGAAATTTTGAAAAATATTTTGTCAAGAGGGAAGTTCAATTTCCATAGGTGCAGGATAGGGATGGTTGATAATCCCTTTCTTGCCAAGAGGGAATGTTGAAAAATGCAGCAAGAAAGTCTCAATTTGACTTTGCCTTGGTAAAATTGATAATATTTGAATTTCCACATCAGCAGAAAACTTGGATGTAGTTCAATTGTGTTACATGGCTCTTGTAATACATCTATATTCATCAGATTAATGAAAGCGGGAAAAGGGGTTTTTAGTAGATTGCTTTCCATTGAAAAATATTGTGTGCATGTGTGTTATTTCTCAATGCATATCTGTGATTAATGTTCTAAATTTTGAATTGAATTCTGTAGAGAAATAGAGTAGGATTGTGTCTTCTAATTTTCATTAAAATTTCATGAGTAGTTGCAATTCTACATCATTTGCTACAATATTGGGACATCTATATTTTATCGTTGAATTTTTAGGAAAATAACGAACGAAATAGAACATTGAGCCTAGAAAAGACTGAAATACATCTATTTATATTCGAAACAATTATAGATGGCTGATTTAGGAGGATCTCAAAGTACAAGTGGCATTAGAAATAGCACAAAAATCAAAGTGGTCATATTTCAACAAGACCAAGACCAGATCGAATTTCTAATGGCCCTGATTCCAATGGTGCGAACAACACTCCAATCTAAGTTCACATGAAGAAGATATATATGGTCAAAGTTGTGGTAAAAGTGGGCAAGTGGGCTAGGTTTAAGGGTTCTACAAATTGAATGATACTGAGAAGAGAAACCTGGCTCCTGAGAGCAGGAAAATTTGTTGGATGGATAATTTGTCCTATATCCCTTATTTCCCAATCGTTGAAATTTTGTCAATAACCCTTATATATATTAAAAATAAAAAAAATTATGGGTGGGTTGTCACCCTTTCCATCCCCACACTATGGTTATTGAACGATTATTAAACATGGTCAAAAGGTTGGGACGGGGCTGTGTGGAGCAAACCTCGTCCACCGATCATATACCATGTTAACGATAGAACCAATACAAACGCTAATATAGATATACATTTCATAACCTCGGTGGAACCTTTCGGAACCACATGCCAATAATATCTAACATCATATCAATTTAACCAACAAGCCACCAACCATTGCCTTATTCAATAAAAAGGTTTTCCATTTTGGGGAGGTGGGGGATTCGAACCCCGACCTTCGCCGACCTAGTCGGCTCTTCCACCAAATAGCCACAATATTGTCCCTTGGTGGCTTCACCAATGACCTATACTTAAAGCCTTCAAAATTTCATTTGCATAAGCAGAGCGCGGTGAACGAGAAGTGGGAGGATTTAATCACAAGGCCATGCAGTTGTGGAACCTACCTAGGGAATATTGGGGGTATCAAAAAGACTCCCTATGGTGTAGAAGGTGACTTTGTCAAAATTTGACAAATTGACAGTCATATTTTCATGTTTTCATGCCAGGAATTCAGTGTCGATGTTAGTTTCAGTAGTTGGGCTCTCCAATTTTCGGCCACCTTCCAGCTTGGAGGTATAAGGGTATTTATGTATTTTTTTCTTGTATTTTTTCTATTTAATGCCACTTAATGAAATAAGGCCTCCCCACTATTGAGGAGGGCCCGAAGACATAGTCCACATTGAACAAACTCCGTAATTAATTCCTGGTGTCGTGTTTTCATGTTTGACATGTTATTTTCTATTTATTTTATGTGTTTTTAGTTTTCCTAGTTAACATGCTCGATCATATGTAATTACTTATGCATCTTTAAGAAAAATATCTTAGATCAAGTTTGGTATCGGAGTAGGTTTTTTTCGATGTGAATTGCATGAGTATATGCTAACTAGGAAGAATATCAAAAGAGGTGAAGGAAAGCTTAAGTAATTTGATCTCAAAGTGGGGCTTTCACCACAAAGAAAAAACATGGTAGATGAGGAAGCTCAATGGGAAGAAGAGCAGAACTACCGCAAGGCTTTCTACAACATGGCAAAGAATGTTGATAAGATGTTTACAGAGTATGAGAAGACAGTGAAACCAGAGAAGAACAAGCCCGATGATCGTGCATCAGTAAATAGTGGAGGTGGAGGAGAAGAGTCTCCTCCCTCTCCTTCCACCAGTGAAATTTATTCCTCTTCTTCTCATCATTCTCATAGAAATCAAAGAAATACATCTAAGAAACCATTATTTAAACTAGAAGTAAATTTTTATTTTCCCATGTATAATGGAGAGTGTAATGCAGAAAAACTTAACAATTGGATTAGAAATATCAAGGTTTAATACCAGATTCAGTAAATTGAGGAAGATGAGGCAAATATCCAATTAGCATCTCTTCAGTTGAGTGGCACTGCTCTTGTTTGGTGGGAGAGAAATTTGCAAAGCAGCAAAAATTTGGGTAACCCTCTTTCTTCTTGGTCCAATTTTGGTTTCTACATTGAAAGATCAATTTTACCCTTTGGGTTATAAAAAAAAGGCCAGGATGGAATGGAAACATTTAAGGCAAGGAAAAGGCCAAAATCTGCAAAGCTTCATGGAATAATTTAGAAAACAAGCATTGAATTTGGGCATTCCACTAGATTAACCCGAAATTGTAACTAAGCATATTGGCTCTTTACACAGTTACATAAGACATTCATTTTTATTGTTTGAGCATACTACTATTTATGCGGCTAGTGTGAAGGCCATTCATCTTGAAAACATGGGCAATAATGACAGAGACGATTAGTCCAAGAAACCGCCTTTCAAACCTCATAATGGCAAGTTCAAAGGGAAAGGAAAGGGAAAGGATAAGAAGATTGAAGAAATGAAGAAAGAGAAAGGATAAAATCCATCCTACATTCATTGCAAGAGGGAAGGTCATGATGATGATCATTTTTGAAAATTTCATCCAAATATGAAGCCAAAGAGATTTGGTGGAAAGGGAAAGAAGAAGACAGTGGCAAGCATGCAACAAGACCTTCGATATGATTTCAGCGACAATACATTGATCACAATAGTTAGCACACAAGGTATTATTTCTCTTCATGCTAATTTTGAATCACATGCAATTACAAGTCCTTTGAATGAGCCTCTTACTAATGAACAAATTATAATTGAATTTCTCCACGTTAAAGTCATTATAAAACATACTAAAGTGGATACCTTGTTTGATTAGGGCTCTAAAGAAAACTGAATTTCAATATCCTTGGTTAAAATTTAGGATTAGAGGCCAAGCCTCATCCAAGTGTGTAATAAAGAAAAATTACATGTAACCAAGTAGTGTATAGCTAAATTTGTGATTGCTTCCAAACTAGTTGATGAGGTAGATCTTGATGTCATGCCTTTGGATATATGTGGTATTGTATTGGGGAGTCCGTATTTGTATGACATGAAATCAGTTTTCTTTCGACATGAGAACAAATAACACATCACAAAATATGGGGTAGAATACATTATTAGAGCTCATCATGCCAAATTCAATGCAAGTATTGTAAGTGTAGGTCAGACTAAGATATTGGTGAATTCCAGCAAAGGGTGATGCTCATGGTCTTGAGAGGAAAATATGTAGATACATCTAATGCTTTCCAAGGTTGTGATATTGTTCATAAAAAATAACTATGCATTGTTTTAGGAACCAATAGGATTTCCCCCAAAACGGGAAATCTAATATGAGATCCATTTACAACAGGATCCTCCTTTACCAAACATTGGTATGTACAGGATGTCTTCTAGCGAGATGGAGGCGATCAAAAAGAAGATGCAGGAATTGTTGAACCAAGGGGTCATTACACCACGTTCTTCTCCATGCGACTCACGATAATGTTAGTGCCAAATAAATATGGAACATGGAGGAAGTGTGTATATTACAAGGAACTAAAAAAATAATGGTGAGGAATTAATACCCTTTTCCTTGCATTGATGATTTATTAGATCAATAGAAAAATGATATCTATTTCACAAAACTGGATTTGCACAGTGATTATCACCAGGTTAGGATTGTATAATAGGACATGCGGAAAACTGCATTCAAGGCTAAACAGGGGTTGTTTGAATGGATGGTGATTCCATTCAGACTATGCAATGCTCCGACCACATTCATGAGGGTTATGAATGATATTTTTAGGCCTTTTATTGAGGAGTTTGTTCTTATATATCTAGATGATATTATTGTTTTTAGTAGGACAAGGGGTGAAAATGTGTGTAATGTTAAGAAAGTGTTTGATGTTTTAAAAAGAGAAATTTTTTATGTAAAATTGTCAAAGTGTGAATTTGGGGAAAACTCTTTGGTTTATTTAGGTCACATTATCGGTATTGGACAGTTGAAAATAGACCCTATGGAGTTGAGGTGATTGTAAAGTGGCCTAAACCCACCAATGTAACAGAGGTCCATAGCTTCCTGGGTGAATTACAGTACTGAAGAAGGTGCATTTATAAATTATTTGTTATTGCATATCCCTTACACGCTTTGACAAGTGTGAAGCAGATTTTTTAGTGGGGAGGAAAGAAGTAGAAATCCTTTGATACACTGAAAGAGAAGATTAGCATCACATCATTCTTGGCCTTACCCAATCTCCAACAACCTTTTGAGATCGAAACAGATGCTAGTGGATATTTCATGGGGGTTGTATTGATACGGCCACAAGGAAGCCTATATGTTACCATTCAGATACATTCTCCTAGGATGTTGTGAATTATCCCACTGATGAAAAGGAGTTGTATGTCTTAGTCCAAAGTGTGAAAAAGTGGAAACACCACCTGATCGTAAGGAGACCATCATCCATATGGATCACCAACCCTTGTAGTACCTTCAATCACACACCAGGCTTCAGTAAGCCTGTCATTTCAGATGGATGGGATTTCTCCAACAATTTCATCTAGTAATCAAGTACAAGAAGGGCACTAGAAACAAAGTGGAAGATATGCTTTCTCACCCTCCTATTAATGCTTCTATAGTTTTTCATAATGCTTCTTTGTATTTTGAAAGTTATGCTCAACAATATGTTGACGATAATGATTTTAAGGAGATTTATGCAAAACTAACTCATGGATCACAGGTGGACAGTTATCGCTTGTAGGGAAAAATTTTGTGTCACGTTGGAAAATTATGTATACCCATGGATGAAAGGGTACATGTAATCAGAGAGGCTCACACCTCTCTTGTGTCAGAAAATTTTGGTGTAGAAAAAACTTTATGCCATTTACAAAGTTTTTTTTTTACCTCATATGAAAAACATCGTGACTCGATATGTAAAGGGATGTGTGTTGTGTTATGTTTCCAAGCCCTCTAATATAAAGCTCAGGCTCTACACACCACTCCTTGTTCTGATTCATCCATGGGAAAGTGTGTTAATGGACTTTGTAGGTGGTTTTCCTTTTTCTAGGAAAGGTCACAACTATTTTTATGTCATTGTGAATCGATTTAGTAAAATGTGTATATTAATGCCTTGTAAAAAGAAGGTCACTACAGAGTATATTTCTCATCTCTTCTTTCTTTTTTTTCGGGTCCATTTTGGGTTGCCCACATCCATTGTGTCAGATTGAGACTCTCGCTTTTTGGACAGTTTTGGACAAGCTTGCAAAGAATGATGGACACCAAGTTGAAGAGAAGTACGACATTCATCCACAGATCAACAGACAGATAGAGGTCATCAAACGTAATGTGATACACTTACTATGAGGCTATTATGGAAAACATCCCAAGTTGTAGGACGAAAAGCTTCCCTATGTGCAGCAAGCATACAACTGACCAGTGCATTCATCCACGCAAATCTCACCGTTCGAGACATACTTTGGTTATTTACCAAGGGATCCATTAGACATGGTCTTTGGAAGAGACAAATATTATAGTGGGTGAGATGATAAGGAAAAAGCACAAAGGCTCATTCAACGAATACACATAATTCACCAAACAATGGAGGAGCATTTGGAGAAGATTTGGGCTCGATATAAATATCGACATGAAAAACATTGATTTTACCACTAGTTTTAGGTTAAGGACAAAGTGTGGCTCAATATCAGCAACGACAGATGAAATGAGAAGGAAATAAGATTTGAGTAATTCGATATGGTCCATTTACCATATTGGATATTATTGGAGGCGATTCTTTTCATCTTGATTTTCTTGCATACATGCAAATGTACTCTGTGGTGAATGTTGAAAATATTAAGCTTTGTGAGCTTCCGTTGATTATGGAAACCGAAGAGGTGGGACAAGTCCCTATAGTTGATGATTTTTCACTATAATGTCTAGAAGAGCTACCAGAAGACATCATCCTCAACAAAAGTATCGAGACTTCATGATAGGGATACGTGGAGTATCTTTGTGTTGGATTCAAAGGGATGCATCCAAGAAAAGCATGGTGGATGGAAAAAGATAAAGTGAGGGAAAATTTCTCTCACTTTCCAATTGACTAGTAAGGCTTTTGGCGGTCAAAAGCTCCCCAGGGGGGAGGAATGATCCAAGAGGATCTCAAAGTACAAGTGGCATTAGAAATAGATCGAAAATCAAAGTGGTCATATGTCAGAAAGACCAGGACCATATTGAAGTGATCATATCCCTGATTCCAACAGTTTGATGACACTCTAATTCGAGTTCGTGTGAAGAAGATAGAGATGGTCAAAGTTGTGGTCAAAGTGGACAAGTGGGTTAGGTTTAAGGGTTTTACAAATTTACCGAGACTAGGAAGAGAAACCTGACTCCTGAGAGTGGACGAATTTGTTGGATGGATAATTTTTCCTATATCCCTTATTTTTCGATCTTTGAAATTATATCAATAACACTTATATATATTAAAAATATAAAAAAGGGGGGTTAGATGTCACCCCCACCGAGCCTGCACTATGGTTATTAAACGATTATTAAACATAGTCAAAATTTTAGGACGAGGCCGCGTGTAGTGTACCCCACCCACCGATCATATACCATGTTAACGGTGGAACCAATAAAAACGCCGATATATATATCCATGTCATAACCTCTATGGAACTTTCCAAAACAACATGCCAATAATATCTAACCGTATATAAATTTAACCAACGAGACTCCAACCATTTCCTTAATCAATAAAATGGTTTGCCATGTTAAGAAGGTGGGGGATTCGATTCCTGACCTCTGTCGACCTAATTAGCTCTGCCACCAGTGATCGATGGGCTCATCCTTTGGTGGCTCCTATAGAAATTATACAACATGCATGTATATCTTGGATTCACCTAATCTAACAATGTACTAAAGTTAAATATTGAATCGCTTCTATAAATATTTTGCGGAATTAGAAACACAATCGCTAATCACATGAGGTAAAGAATAATCAAATAAAACCCAACACAGATAATTTCCAAGGGAAATCTTGCTACTCAAAACCCCACTATCTTCTATTGTATATTCAGCATGGATCATGAAACAATTACATACAAAAATCTTCTCATAAGAGCCCTCCAGTACTCAGCTAATTGTCTCACACTGTCATACAAAAACTGACCAATACTTAGCCAATTTACTACCTCCAGATAGCCTGCCTTGCTTATGCAATCCTTGATGAATTCAATCCCTAAAAGATAGGAATTATGGCCTTCCTTGACTGTGCAAGTATAATGGGCACTTCAATGGGTGTTTGGTTGCATGTGTGCAACCCAATAATCCTAGAACTCATAGTCAACTTCCCTTTCACCTAGATCTCAACTGGGTCTCCACTAGATCTGACATGCATGCAGCTAATAATAGTAAATCCTCAATTGCATGTAAGATCACTAATTGTGAATTAATTAAAATGTAATTCACTTGATCTCTCACTAGTGTATCTTTAGTTACAACTAGCACAACTGATTTTAACTCAATTAATGGAGTTAAACTGATTATAACCTACACTAACTAATGCACCACTGCACTTCGAACTCTGTTACAACTAGAATTTATCTGCATGCCTCGCCAACTACCTCTAACTCGAAATACACTAGCTAACTGAGTTTATCACTCTCAGTAACTATTTCAAGTTATCATTGAGAATAGATTACAGTTTATTATCCATTTTAATTAAGGGATAACTAAAATAGACATGCTCCAAAAATAGCACTATGGGCCCCACCCTAGCGTAGGTGCTTAATGCATTAGGCGTGGGTGCTGATATTTTCTTGTTGAATCTCAAAACTCCCTCTCAACAAGAAATGGATTATCCTTCACCCAGATCCTATCTGTATGGTATTCAAATTTTCTCCTGGTGAGCACCTTCATTAGAATATCTGCATCCTGAAGCAACATTATCCTTCTCTGCACACAATATTTGAGATTATGGTATCGAATATCTATATCCTTGGACCTATCATAAAACAAAGGATTAATCAAGAGTTTAATGCAACTCCGATTATCACAATAAATCAATGTCGGATCCATCTGAGAACCAAGAAAACCAACCAAGATCTTTCTCATCCAGATAGCCTCACATGTAGCTTGACTTGCTGCCATATATTCTGCTTCCGCTAAACTGAGTGCCACATATCATTGTTTCCTACTGTACCAGTAAATTGTTGTCAATCCTATGCTAAAGATCCCTCCTAATGTGCTATTTCCATCTAATGGACTACCCACCAAATCTGCATCCGTGAAACCTTGAAGCTTCACTCCCTCTATATGCCTGTACCATATACCATACTCTGATGTGCCCCTCAGGTATCTTAATACATGCTTCCCCGCCTTCCAAAAGAGCTTGGTAGGCTTAACCATAGCTTGACTTAGTTGGTTGACTGTGTAGAAAATGTCTATTCTGGTGTTCACTAGATGCATCAGTGAACCAACTAACTTCCTGTAGACAGTAGAATCCACTACCTCTCTAGAAGTAGCATTCTCTTTCCTCCAATTTCCTGGAAGACGAGTATCCATGGGTTTGCAGCTCTCCATGTGAAACTTACCCAGTATCTCCTTTGCATACTTGCCTTGAGACACAAAAATTTCACCATCCCACTACCATATTTCCAATCCAAGGAAATAATGAAGGAGTACCATGTCCTTCATTTCGAACTCCCTTGCAAGATCCTCCTGGCATGAGTGTATCAACTGCTCATCACTAGTCAAAATTAGATAATCTACATAAAGAAAAATAATCAATATCTTACCCCTAACCACAATCTAGTACAATTTTTCATCTTCTTCACTTTTGGTGAAGCCCAGTCCGGTGAAATAGATGTCTATCCGAGTGTACCAAGCACGAGGTGCTTGCTTCAGCCCATACAATGTTCTATTGAGTCAGCACATATGTGACTCACTGTTGAAGATCTTGAAACCTTCAGGTTTCTGTATGTACACTTCTTCCTCAATGATCCTATTGAGAAACGTAGTTTTCACATTCATCTAATGAATGCGCCAGCCCATCTGCGTTGAGAGTGCAAGGATGGATCTTATGGAAGAGTACCTTGAAACAGGTGGAAAAGTCTCTTCATAATCTATCCCCTCAATCTGTGAGAATCCCCAGGCCAAAAATCTAGCCTTATCTTGCAACAGGTGGAAAATTCTCTTCATAATCGATCCCCTTGATCTATAAGAATCCTTAGGCCACAAATCTAGCTTTACCTTGTAGATCCATCTCGATCTAACCACTAATTTTTCGACCAGTCTTGGGACTATCTCCCATGCATTTTTCTTGACAATGGAGTCATACTCCTCCACCATTGCATGAACCCAAGTTGGTTGCTTCACTACTTCTTGAAGTAATATGGTTCAGTCACAATACATTTTCTCATAAGATCCATGTATCAAGTAAATTGGTCAGGAGAATGTCTCTGTTTGCACTGTGAAGTAGGGGCTTGTGCATTCTCTGCAACATCAAGTCTCAATCTATTAGCTTCTGTGATGTGCCTTCTGCCATTTCTGATGGATGGATCTGCATGAGTGTTTTCCTCCACTCCATTATCCTCTGCATGTGGTTGATCCACAACTTGAGGCTCATCCTTGGGAACCAACAATTCCTCCTCTGAATGCAAGTCCATATCCCTCTCAAGGGATCGCCACATTACTTTCTCCTCATTAAATATTATATCTCGTCGCACAATATTCATTATTTTTTTGGAAAATACACACGATAATTATAGGGTGTTTCAGTGTACCCCAAAAAAATCTCGATCTCAGCTGTCGATTCCAACTTCTTCCTGGTGTCCTTGGTCGCATGCACATAAATAGATGAGACAAAAATCTTAAAGTGTGAAACACCAATTTTCTTACCAATGAAAACCTCTTCAGTTGTACTCATGCCCAGTATCCTATGAGGACAATAGTTTTGCACAAATACCACAATGTTGCATGCTTCTGCCCATAGATGCATCGGTAGGCCTTGATCATGCAACATCGCTCTTGCTTCACCCACGATTGTTCTATTCTTTCTTTCCGTGACCCCATTCTGTTGTGGGTTATGAGGCACTATCATTTCTCTTTGAATTCCTTCTTTGCTGCAAAAGTTCTTGAATTCGTTAGAGATGTATTCTCTACCATTATCACTCCTAACAGCCTTCACTTGCTTCCTAAACTCTTTCTCCACTAGTGCCTTAAACTCAAGAAACTTAGAGAATGTCTACTCTTTCTTCTGCATGAAGAAGATCCAGAACTTACGATAAAATTCATCAACAAATATTACATAGAACTTATGTTTTTTTCTCGAAGCAATGGAGAATGGGCCACACACGTTTGTGTGAACTCTCTCAAGGATCCCCGAAGCTCGGTTCTCCTTCTCATGAAAGGTGGCCCTTACATATTTTCCCATAGTACATCCCTTGCATGTGTCTGAATATGCAAGTGTACCCCTGGGAAGACCAGTAGAAATCTTCTCTATGACTTTCAAGGCTCCATGGTGAAGATGGCCCAATCTCCTGTGCCATAATTCACCCTCATCCCGGCTCACCACTTGATATTCCTTGCCCATCAATGTTGCGTAGCCATCTACCTCTAGCTTGTAGAGATTCTTAACTCAAATCCCTATCCTCTTGGCTTGTTTATTTTTTTGTCTCGCAGGAGGGCTTTTCCTTCATTAAAAACAACAGCATAGCCTCTATCCTCCAACGTTGTGACTGAGACTAAATTTTTCTTCAAACATGGTACATGCATTAATTGAAAGGAATAATTAAATGCCTCTGGAAGGTAGTCGTACCAATATTAGTAGCACTGTACCAACCATCATCGCCCATTTCAATATGCATCTGGAGATCCTTCTCCTCCAAGTCACTAAAAACTTCCTTATCTCTCGTCATATGAAAGGAAGCGCCACTATCTAAATACCACACATATCCAAATGAAATTGAAACCATGCATGCGATCAATGAGAATTAAATCTCAAATTTTGAGGCAATAGCCTCACCAATTACAGATCGTCCATCCTTATTGTTCTTATTCTTTTGTGGACAGTTAGTAGCAAAATTCCCATGCTCGTGACAATGAAAACACTTCACCTTGGACATGTCCTTCTTCTTGTCATTCTTGGACTCGGATTTGAAATGGAATTTCTTCCCCTTCCCCTTCTTCAACTTGGCAGCCAAAGCGCAATCCTCTTCATCTTCATTTTTATATGAAGATCCATCTCTGGTGTTCCGTCTGAACTCCTCCTACACCAAATCTAACCATAGTCGTTCCCAATTTGGAAATTTTTCCCTTCCATTGACAAATTCTTGATAGCTATGCCAACTCTTGGGAATTCCTAGGAGAGCCAAACCCACCAAATCATCATGAATGATTGTTATACCAATTCTCCCCGGTTCATCCCGAAATTGGACAAACTTTGTTATATATTTTGGTATGTAGTCGCCCTTCTCCATCTTGATCTTCCTGAGTTTCTCTTTGAACGCCAATCTCCTATGGTCACTTCTGTCTGGAATAGATCCGTAAAAGCCTTCCACATTGCATATGGTGTGGATTTCCCATGGAGGCTTGAGACAATGTGGTCTCGTACTCCCTCCAACAGGATCCTCCTCGCATTTTCCACTTGCTTTTGCCATGCATCAAGATTTGCAGCATCTGTCACAATGGGTTTAGGAACATCATTGTCATTGAATTCCTTCAAGCCATTTTCTTCAAGTATTGCCTCCATCCTGTCCTTCCAAGCAATATAGTTTGAGCTTCCCTCGAGTGCATACTCCAACCTCAAGCCATTGAAAGCCATTTCGATCCTGAATCAGTTGTAGCACCAAGAAAGTCTTTCTGCAAATTCGAATTATATCTAGTCACAAACTCAACTTCTCCTTCACAATTGTGATTTCCTGTACTCTGATACCATGTATAAATTATACAACATGCATGTATATCTTTGATTCACCCAATATAACAATGTACTAAAGTTAAATACTGAATCGCTTCTATAAATATTTTGCGGAATTAAAAACACAATCTATAATCACATCAAGTAAAAAATAATCAAATCAAACACAACACAGATAATTTCCTGGGGAAAGCTTGCTGCTCAAACCCACTATCTTCTATTTTATATTCAACATGGATCATCAAACAATTACATACAAAACTCTTCTCACAATAGCCCTCTAGTACTCATCTAATTGTCTCATAGTGTCATACAAAACTGATGAATACTTAACCAATTTACTGCCTCCATACAGTCTTCCTTGCTTGCGCAATTCCTAATGAATGAAATACATAAAATATAGTAATTATGGCCTTCCTTGACTGCGCCAGTATCATGGGCACTCCAATGGGTTTTTGGTTGCATTTGTGCAACCCAATAATCCTACAACTGATAGTCAACTTCCCTTTCACCTAGATCTCAACTGGGTCTCCACTAGATCTGAGATGCATGCAGCTAATAATAATAAATATTCAGTTGCATGTGAGATCACTGATGGTGAATTAATTAATATTTAATTCACTTGATCTCTCACTAGCATATCTTTAGTTACAACTAGCACAACTGAGTTTAACTCACTTAACTAAGTTAAACTGATTACAACCTGCATTAACTAATGCACCACTGCACTTCGAACTCTGTTACAACTAGAATTACTCTGCATGCCTCACCAACTACCTCTAACTCAAAATCCACTAGCTAACTGAGTTTATCACTCTCAGTAACTATTTCAAGCTATCATTGAGAATAGATTATAGTTTATTGTCCATCTTAACTAATGGATAACTAAAATAGACATGCACCAAAAATAACACTATGGGCGCCACCCTAGTGTAGGTGCTTAATGTACTAGGCGTGGGTGCCAAAATTTTCTCGTTGAATCTCAACAACTCCTTTGATGACCAATACTTAAAGCCTTCGGATTTTCATTTTCACAGGCAGAACGTAGTGGACAACAAGAGAGAGAATGGAACCACGATGCCAGGTAGTTGTGGAACCTTTCCCAAGGAATATTATTGGTATCAAAAATATTCCCTAGGGTGTAGAAGGGGAATTTGTCAAACTTTGACAAATTGATAGTCGTTTTTGCATGTTTTCTTGCCAAGAATTCAGTGGGGACAACAATTTCAGCTGTTGGGATCTCCATTTTTCGGTCACCTTCTAGCTTGGAGGTATAAGGGTCTTTATGTAAATTTCACTTTTACATTCTAGCTTTAATTTCATTTAATGAAAGAAGGCCCCCCCACTATTGAGCAGGGCTTGAAGACATAGTCCACATTGGAAGAACTCCGTAATCAATTCCTTGTGTTGTCTTTTCATGTTTTACATGTTCTTTTCTCTTCGTTTATGTGCTTTTAGTTTTCCTGGTTAAGATGCTCTATCATATGTAATTATTTATGCATATTTAAGAAAAATATATTAGATCAATGGTTATACATGAAAAATAAAATAGAAGATCACTAATATAACAATGAACTAAGATTGCACTTAGATGTTCCCAGGCTTTGTGCTAAAACACAACGTAGTGTAAATATGTGGCTCCAACATTATTCTTATAATGTATATTTAAAGCTTGATAAGATAAATATATAGAAAGCTCTTATTAAAAGGAAGAAAAGGTACGACATAAATATGAAGCAACAACATTTTATAACCTCTCTAAATCTTATCCTAGAAAGTTTTGGAAGAAAATTCTAATTCATAAAACAAAAGAAAATAATTTCATTTCTTGGAGGAACTAGAATTCCTACCTCAAAAACCTTTATGAATTCCCTTAATACCATGGAAACCATTTTAAATGTGCATATAGATGATAATATATTTTCTTTGGAATACATTAAGTTTGGGTTAAGAAGCTTGATAAGGAGAAAACTAAGGATATTAAAGGATACCAAGATGATATTTTTAAAATGGTAGGGCCTCTCCACATCTCTCACATGCACGAGCTCTTAAATTTTATTGTGAAGAAATTTTTCCCTAATCCTTGGATGCAAAGCCTCATTGTGCCTATATTTAAAAGTGGGAATACAATTTTTCCCTCTAAATATGGGACCATTATGATTCACCACATCTTAGCCAAGTTGTAAAAACTTATTTTGTAAAATAAAATTAACCTATGGATAGAATCCATGGTAACAAAGTTAAAGGAAAATTTTGGTTTAGGATATATCATTCTACTATCGACCATCATTTTACTCTAAGAATCATTATACAAGAATTTTGCAATAATAAAATTGGTCCCTTATGTTGTTTTCTTGGCTTTATAAAATATTTTGACATTTTTCCTAGGATAAAAATATAGAAGAGGTTGGAAGTGATAATGGTTTATCTCGAGTTGATGGTTGTTTTGAAAAGGTAGTATGGGAATTTATTTCCAAGTTTAGGACCACTTAGGGATGGTTGGAAGAAATTAAATGCAATATTGGATTCAAGCAAGGGTGTCCATTATCCCCTGACCTTTTTGACATACAAAAAATTTATTAGCTAAAATATTGATTTGAATGTAGGTTATGTTCACCACACTCATTATTATAGTAATTACTCTTCTCATATACTAATGATAATTTTATTTTTATGAGGATTCATAATGATCTTGGAAATCAACTAAGAATCCTCCAATATTTTTGCTTTAATACAGGTAATGACTATTAATATTGATAAAAGTAGAGTCATGATAGTTAAATCCAAAAATACTAAATACAATTCTTCCATATATGAAAACAACCACTTGGATGTATTTCCTTCATACAAATATGTTAAAATTGATAACCATCAAAAGCTTAATTGGAATTAGAGCATTAATAAAAGGATAAATGGAGGATGGAAAGATTATTATGGTATTGAAAACAACTGTAATTCAACATATATTTAGATATGGGATAAAAGTAAGCTCCTCTTTAAAACTCTTTCCACTCCTATTACTTTATATGATTGTAGGGTTTGGGGTTTCAATATTTCTATAGAGATTTGCGGAGGAAGTTAAAACAGATCTAGAAACAGTCTACAATCTCAAGATTAAAGGTAATACTCCCTATCCTATCCTCATAATTGAAGAAATTCTTTCCCCCATTGGAATTATGGTTATGAATAGGTACCTTATGTATAATAAAAAGTAAAACAACATGGAAAGCAATAGGTTTCCTAAAATTTCTTCTAACTCTAGCCAAAAACCCCACCTTTGACTCAAGTGAGGATGGCATAAGCATTCCCAGTATTGGCTAGACCATTGGGGGGAAAATGAGGAGATCATTTTGTAGAATAAGGATAGTATTAAAAATATTAAATTGCTTCAAAATTTAAGGAGAAGTTGGTGTGTGATAAAAATTTAGAGGGGAAAAGGAAACTAAGATATTATATAGAGGTGATCATCCCTAATATCAAAAATTAAAATATCTCTCTATATTGAATAATATTAATGATCTATATTATATCACTATAATATTTCCCATCCATGTCGATTCTTTTCAAATGGAAAAATTAAAGGAATCAACGTACATGAGAAATTTTGTCAACGAGACCCACTTTGAACGTTTAGAGAATTGGGTTTTGAAATGTTTTGAGGCTAGTTTGAGGCATTAAATGGTATTTTATGGGGTAAAACTTTCCCAATTTTTCATAGGGTCCTATGATGCTACTCTAAACACAAATACCTTTGTAATGGTGAAAAAAATAGGTCAATTCGAGTTTAGATGTAAAAGTTATGCCTCCCAAAAGTTGACTTATAATAATTGATCAACATAATTCGAGAGAATGTTATGTCAATCCCCATTATTCATAGAAAAGGTCTTATCCATGTGAATACTATGAATAATACTCTAAAAGGATCAAAGTTGTAACTCTAGTTGAGAGTTGAAGGAGTAAAACTTAACCCGTAGTTGGTTATCGAGTTGTGTTATAACTAGGCCACTAGGAGGAAAATAAATTCCATCCATTTTGACTATATCTTATATCACAGTAGAAAAACACAACTTGGGAGCTATAGTGAGAGAGCATGGAAAAATGGTTGGTTTTTTGTTGCGGTCCACAAGCCATGGATATGTGGTAACACCATAGATATTTCCTTCGCCTTTGTACATGGCATTATTTTCATTCTAGACAAAGGAGAGAAGAGAATCCTCACCTTCCATCTGGATTTTCCCCTAGAAAGTTTTACCAAAGCATATCTTGGTTTTCATTGTGATTGGTAAGTTTTTTTATTTCACTATTATTTATTTGCCAAATTTTATCTATTGCATAATAAAAAACAAAAATCAACATTAATGTATCTAGAAACTAAAATAATTAACTCTTTCTAGTATATATTTTGATTTACTTTAATAGAAATGTTGTGACAAAATATATAGTGGAATATCCATGAAATTTTACAAATTAGTTGAGAAGAAATAAGCATTTATAAAATAAGAACACGTTCTCATACACTCCATAGTGAACTTGAGCATTCTTCAATTCCAAAAAAGCCATGGGATAAAAGATTCTTCCACCTTTGGAAAACTAAGAGGGTTGAAAATGAAAATCACTTTGTCTTAGAGTTTCCATCTTATACTCACATTTGATAAAATTTTCAAAATATTTATCACACTACCAACCTTCTTGACATTTTCAATCAACAAAACTATGGTGATCTTGGAACCCTTCTCTTAATGTTTTTTAAGCATAAAAATAATATGCAAACAAATTATAAATAACATCTTACCTTCTTAGTGTTGTAAACCATATCGGTGTTAGTGGACTTTATTCATCATCGTCATTAATAAAAATATAGTAAATGTTTCTCTTAAAAAAATAATTTAAATTATCATTGAAAGATGAACATTTTCTTAGCTTAGGAGATGAATATATATATATATATATATATATATATATATATATATTATTTTTATTTTTTCCTTACGACTCTCATTTTTCTTGTTGACCACAATCAATTTATCATTGACCAATGCAACTTATAATTTTCAGATTTGAAAAATAGATATTTATTTTTAAATATTATTAAAAAAAACTAATTTTCAAACATTGGATTGGACCATAATTTGAAGTTCTTAGTGTCACCTTTGCACACTATAATTTCATGTGGATAACTACCTCAGATATTTAATACTATGATTTATGGATATGGTTGCAATATTCATACACTTGGTGTAGCTATTTTGTATTCTTAATATTTGCTGGAAATCCATCCAAAAATAAAATGGATAGGAATAAGATATAAATAAATATAATTTCCAAAAGTTCCTTCCCACCTGCTAGTCTCATGTATTCATAGTATCACTAGGTGACTATGGATTTTCCACAAACATCTAAAGATAGCATTCCTTGCCTGTCAGCTATCTTTAGAAATCTCACCACCTTCATTATCCTGATAAATCCTTTTTTCAATATCTCCTAGTTTACCTTTTTTAAAATCACCCTGCTGCTCTTAAAGAATTCATTTTGGGCTTATTTCCTTCATTCTCACTCTTTTCCCCACCACAAACCTCATTTCCTCTCTTTCTTCACCAAAATCCCCCTCACCTTAATCCTTTTACCTTATCCCATCAAAACAATGTAAAAGATCCTCTTTTACACTGTTTTTAACCAAAAAATTAACCTATTGGGACCGTTTATTTATATTTAAAACCATATTTTAATATAAACCCGACCCTTTAAATTTTTAAGCCCCCCCCGCTTTAAAACCTACACTCCCTCCCTCCCATATAACCATAACCACGCCAATCATATAGCCCCTGATTTTATATTTCCCCCGGGCCCTCGCTTTATGAATAAACCCCGTGTATATTTTTAAACTCCCGTGCTACACGAAAAAACCCGCCATGTCATATGGAAATCGGACCCCACTGCTTCACATACCCGCCACTCTCAAAGCGCCTGACCACTATCGATCTGATTCTCTGAGATCCCACGGCCCGCAGTCCTTGTCGCAAATCTATTTTCACGGGGGTTAGTGTTTTTAAAATATGCGATATGGGTAGTTTTCACCCCCATACCCTCCGCCACGCATCGTCATCTGTGTGGAATCACACACCTCCGCCCAAAACCATTACCGCCCCTCTATCTGTGTGAAAACCGCCTTCTCTACTCCCAAAAACCGCCTTCTTGCTTCGCACCATAAAGTCATACCTCCACTTGGTTTAAACTATCCAGAGCCTTGTGGGTCTGCGATGAAGCCCTCCTCCTCCATCACCACCTCTGCAACGCTCTAAAAGCCCGATAAACCCCGATAAACACAGAAAATCCCTCCCAACACAGGATTTCAATTAATTTGATTTTTTAGTGTGCAGGTTTCATGGCAGAAGGGCAGAAGTGTACTCCAAAGGTTTGAAAACGTTCTAATGAATGTTCCAGGTGACGATATGAAGGTTTTTTCATTTTAAAGGGACCAGAGGTGTTAAAACAAAAAAAAATCCCAATGAATCTAGATCATTGGTGATCACTCAAACCCTCCAGCAGCAGAAGAATACCCCTCCACAGAAAACACAGTTAGAGATAGGGGCAGGAAGAAAAACACGGGAAAACCACAATAGTGAAGATTAAAGGGCTAATCATAGATCAAAAGACAAATGAAAATGATTAGCCACAAAACTGAGATGAAGGCAGAATTAAGGAAAACATAGTAAGGCAGGAAGTGTAAAGGGATAAATCATGATTAAAGGCCTAAAACAGAGTCTCAAAGATAAACAGAGGCAGATAAACACAAAGGCAGATTCGACTAATCAGATCAAAAAAATTACTTCTCCAAAGGACATATTTTGCCACCTACAACATGTTTTATTTCAATAAATATCAAACAATTATTAGAAACAGTAAGACATATTTCTCATCTACCCATCAGTTATTGTAAAAATTATTTTAAAAGCCTTAAAAGTCAAATATATCCCAGAGTTAGCTCAAAAGTTAATTTAGGAGTTATTATTTCAGAGAAACACTCTCAGATATTTTGCCTTGGGCCTTGCATGGTCTTAAAGGTAAAAAACTCATTAAATCTGTAATAAATAACATCTAAAACCCTAGCTTAAGATCACCTCCTCATTTTGTAGATAAATATTGCATGTATAATTCATTTTTAGTGTTGGTTAGTTGGTGGTTAATTGCCTGATTGTTGTTGCTGAGCCATTTGAGGACTGCTAGGCTGGATTTGAGAAAGCTCTAAGTTGTAGAGATCTAGTGTACTAGAGTAATGTAACTATTTTGAACATCAGTAATACAAGCATGTTCACAGGATTCTTGAGCTATGTTAATGGTGAAGTTTTCCTTATTTGTCATTGTTCTCCTTCTATTTTCCATTCTATCCATTATTTCTCTGATAAAAGAACATAAAAATTAGATTAGGATATGTTGTCTTGGCACCCTATTTATGTTTGTATTCCTTATCTCCATGTTTTCTTCTGCAAGGTCTGATTGGAGAATTCTTAATTGCTCTCTGGTTCCACCTATCTTGTTGTCTTGAAAATGATTTAATAGAGTCAAGCCAAAGAAGTCTATGGTATGCCCTGTCCTTTGGTGTAGCTTGTGTTAGCCACCTGTAATATTTTGTTATACCAAAAGGTGGCTAAATATTTTTGAGCCTCCAAGGAACAAATTTTATCACTAAAAATTGTTGGCTCTTGAAGACTCCTTATAGGCCTCATGCCTCTGTCCAAAATCCTCATTACTGTTCCTCTTAATTCTGCTGATTCCAAGTAGAAGACTGCTGAAAGACCTTCATTTTCCCCCTTCTTAAACCTTCATCTGCTCCCCCTTTTCTCCACAAACTTCCTTGTTTTCATAAATCCTTTTCTTCCATTTATGAAAATCACTTTCCCATAGTTAAAAACCCATTTTTTTTTACTATCCTGAAACCATCAAATTCCATTGAAAATTATGAAAAATTCATAAAAATACAAGTATTATGACTATGGACTTAAGCCCCTTTGGGCTAAGTCCTAAACCACTTCCCCACCATACGCTTTGGAGCTGGATCCATTTGCCTTGGGTTAAGGCGCTAATCGCATCGGAAAGAATCAAATGTACAAGTCTTCGCCATACTCCGAAGAGCTCCGATTGCGATTAGCCTTGCTGCCTAAAACCCCCGATCATATTATTTTCATGTAACCCGGAGCCCGCCCTCGGCGCTTAGACCTTGTGAATATTTCATTCCCAAACCCATTTTTCTTTATAAAACCCAAAACCCGCTTATCCAAAATTTCAACTTAAAAACTTGAAGTCACGTGTTTAATATTTTAATGGGTTGATTGAAAGACCGATCGCGCAATCGCAATCGGAGAAATCAAATGGGTAGATCAAAAAGACCCACATCAAAGTTCCGATGCGTTTGGGTCTCGTATGTTAAAAGTTTCCCCCGCCCCTGTCTCATATGACTTCCCCCGGGGCCAAGTGTTAAGGACCCCGGGTTCCAATCGCATCACAACATTTCAAATAGGTTGATCGGAATGACCAGGCCCGATGGCCCGATTGCGATTGACCCCTTTGTTTTAAATACGCCCCTGGCATATTGCATTCCATATATCCGAAGGCCCCGCAGTCGGGCGCCTGTTCGCTTTATTTATATATTCTTCCGCCCGATCCATAAAAACCTTTGATTAATCCAATCGGCCATCGGCCATCCCCGATCCATTCTCCACCGTTGATCTCGTTCTTAGATCGACAACCTGCGCTTAATCACATGCGTTTTGTTTCGCCCCCGATCGCGACTTCCCCGATTGGTTCTCCACCGTTGATCTCGTTCTTGAATCAACGGTTATTGCTAAATCGCATCGCAATGTTTCAAATCACAATAGTAATGTTTCACCCCCGATTGCCGATCCCCGATTCAATCCCGACCGTTGATCTAATCCTTGATCCAACGGTCCGCGCAAAATCGCATCGCAATGTTTCAATCGCATGCGTTTTGTTTCACCCCCGATTGCCGATCCCCGATTCAATCCCGACCATTAATCTAATCCTTTGATCCAACGGTCCGCGCAAAATCGCATCGCAATGTTTCAATCGCATGCGTTTTTGTTTTACCCCCGATTGCGCTCCTCCGATTAGATCTGGACCGTCCACGTGTCCAGATCGGACGGTCCAAAACCACTTCGCCTTATTTCTTCTCCCCGCTCTCCTTTGCCTGTTCTGCGCCGATCTCCACCGTTAGATATTTTTATCCGACGGCTACGCTCCTCCCCTGCCATCTGAAGCAGTTTAAACCTATTTCCGTAGGATTTCTTAACTTTTTTTGTGTTTTGCAGGTGTTTTAATGGTTTTCCATTATAGAATGAAGGAGAGCCGAGGGTTGGGAAAGACGTTTCCTGTGCCTTCGAGCTATCTAAAAGAACCATTCACGGGCTCTGTATCAAATGATTTATCGATGTTTCATGAGCATTGATAACCTAAAGAGCCTTGCGCTGCCCTGCACATCGACAAGACACTGTTTTATTCAAGAGAGCAGTTAAAGAGTATCAGTTTTTGAAGACAAACCACAGCAGATGAAGATCTAAGACAGTTTTTACGGGGATTACGGCTAAGACAATTATCAAAAGCCTAATACCCAATCTAAAACACAGTTTAAAAGAAAACCTAAAGTGTTCATCAGACATATTGCCTCCACCGCCATAATTTGAGGCAAATTGATTCCTCAACCACCGCAGTGCCACCTATTGCTTCAAAATGCTCAATCAGAGGCTAAATTTATTAAACTAAATCATATATTTTGCCTCGAAGCAGCCAAAGAAGTTATTTCTGCCTCAAAATTAATGACAGAATGTGTGTAGAGTAACCCTAACAGTACGCAGAGCCTCAAATGTCAAACAAATCTCCCTCTGAGCTTACTTCATAAGTGTAAACACATTAATGCAGTTGGAACACCTGTAATGATTTCTTCGTCGAGCCTCCAAGGGCCAGGAAGACATTAATTCTGCAATAATTGTACTTGAGATCTTTTTATCAGATCTCACCTCCTCATCCTTCTGTCGATACCTGGGTAGAGAATGAGTGAGGGTTGGATTGATTGGTTGTCAATGTAATTAAAACTACTATGGTGTTTGAAAACTCTTGTTGTAAATAGTGGGTTTCCTTGGCTCTTAAAAATCTTCATAGCAGATGATTCAAATTATGAAGATGGAGTTACGGCTTATTCAGGATACGAAGATTATGTACAGTTTAAACATCGATATGGTGAGATTTATGGGATCATATCTGCAGTCTTATGCTGATGGTGATATTATTCTCACTGTAACTTGTATTTTGTTTCTGTTTTCAATTTGTTTCATTTTCCACTGTAAAGAACAGTTTAAACAGGGTTAGGACCTACTGTATATCAGTAACCTTCTCTGGCTGAGAAATCTTTATCTAAATGTTTTCTTTCAACTGTGTTATTTGAAAATGATTTAATTCAGTCTAAGTACATGGATGCTGGCGTTCCCTCATCCTTTTGTCACTGCTGAATGTTATTTTTAAATGTTACTTTCATATATGTTGTGTAAGGAATGAATTGAGGAAATCAAAGGTTAGCCCTGAGTCCCTTTCTTGTTTGCTCAACTATTTGATTGTTTCCCTTAGGATGTGTTAAAAGCTGACTAGTTTGATACTTATGTGTCTTCGACCCATTCTTATTGTTATCTCTGCAGTACGTCTTGGAAGTAACAAGTAAAAGAAGCTAATGAGGATTATGAGCAGAACACGACCCACTAGTTTGCTCCAAAAGTTGCCATTAAGTTTCCCTTTGTTTCTGTATTCTTCAGAGTGTATCAAAGGCTGAGCTGGATAGTTTAAAGTACTTTGGGATCCTAGTTTGCTTCCTTCTTCTCTTACGGTACTTGGTCAGTGCAGCCTGAATTTAAGTCTTCCACGGGGTCTGGTGCTCTTCTTATGTCTCATTCCCTTTCTGTGTATAAACCATTATAAAATCAAACTTTAAAGAGATCCTTAGGCATAGATGACTTGCCCCATAGATCACTCTTGAACCTGAATGTTTCAATTAAATCCTCTTATGACTCCATAGCCCAATGGATTGAAAACTTGCCATCATCTTCTTCTTGATCGAAGCTTACTCGTTTGCTTGCAACTTCTCACCTTTGAACCTATTTGCATATAGATCTTTCTGCCTCAGACAACAATTATGTTCAATCATCCGAAAAGACCAAACAAAACCCTTGGACCTCATAACTAGCCTAATATCATTACCCTAAGCTTTCAAAGACAATATCCATCTTTGTACATATTGGAGAGATCCCTCTCCGGATTCAGGAGGGCTAGATTCTAGAATCCCAAAGTTGGTTGAAATGATGTTAACTCTGTGATCAGACTTTGCCAATCTTGCTTATTACAGAGACCTAACATTTCTGGCGACTCCACTAGGGAATCCTTACCCAGAAACTTCATAAGACCTTAAGAGTAAAAAGCAATTTTTTTCAAGCACTACCAAGAAATGGTAATCATGATGAGACTTGTTTGAATTAGTGACAAACTAGGTCAACCCTAGGATTCTTTAAGTTTTCTTTCTAATCTTGGGAAATCAGCTAGCTTAGCCATGAGGATAGACTGTCTTTGTTTCATAACCGTAGCTATGTTTTGAGGCAAAGTCAGGACATTCTTTTAAACCACAAATAAAAACAATTCATAAAATACCAAAAGCATTTCAGATTGGTAGTAAAACACTAGTTTTTGATATCTTGTTTACATTTTTGATGTGTTTTACTCTATACTCTTAAGACAGAGTCTGGAAAGGGCCAGGTAGCCTCCGGATCTCATCCTCTTTTTGAGGTGACATATCTGGTGAATGCCCTCCCAGTCAATCTCTGGTTAGAGTTTGTTGTGTTTTGAGATATCCTTGAAAAGGAATGTTTCACAAACACTGTGGTGGACAGTGTACTCCTTCGAAAACACTCTAGACTTTCCACCTAGCGACTCCACAATCCTGAACAGACCTTAAGACTCCACTGGGAAGAACCCTCATCATTACAACATCCGTCAAACCTAGCTGGAAGGCTGTAGGATTATAAGTGAGAAAACAGATTAGTTGACCTCTCAAAGATTGTCATATCTGGTTGAACTTTTCTTATTTTAGTTGGGTCTAAAACTTAGCATAGTGGCTCCTAAAAATATTCACACTAGAGCCCATCCTGACCCTGATCCACCTGAGATAGTTGATAACCCAGAAAGAATCCTTAGGAAGTCTCCTAAGATACAATTTTCAACTGTTTTCAGATCACCCCTAAGAGCTAATTCGGTCCCTGAAAATCTTTCAGCTCTTCAGAAATCACAAACTGACTTATTAAACCCATTTAGGACTAGGTCATTTGGCGATTTAGATCAGTTAGATTCTGAGCCTTCACTTTCATCTCCCAAAACAAGTGAACCCTTTGGGGATAGAGAATCAACACCCCCTGATTTACATTTTCTACATAATCTAGGTGCCTCTCATCCAAGATCAGCTCAGAAATCTACTGTTGTTCCATCCACTTCTGTTCATCCATCATCCACTGTTCAAACCACTCCACTTCAACCCACACCTCCTCTTGTAAATCCACCACGTATCATGGCAGCATGATATGCTCCCTTAGTCCTTCCTGTACCATTAGTCAATCTTCCACAGGACTATCAGTCCAAAATTCCTTTATATGATGCTAGCAATACTATAACAGCATCTCAACATGTGGACAATATGAATGACTACTTTGACAGAAATGAAATTGATGATGATTCTGTCAAACTTAGACTATTTGCTCAAAGTTTGGGGGGAGAAGCAAGAAAATGGTTCAAAGGTTTAGCCCCCCACAGTATTAACGATCTCGAAGGCTTCCATCAAACATTCTTGAATAAATGGGAAGTAAGGAAGAACCCTCTCCAAGTCCTTGCCGACTATAACAATCTCCATAGGAACCCTGGGGAGAGTGTACAAGCTTATTGTACCAGGTTTAACAGTGTCTATAATGCACTTTCCCCTGAACTAAAACCTCCTCAGGGCTCAGCTTTAAACAAATTTCCTGAAGGGTTTGATCCTGACATGACACATTCACTCAGGGAAAGAGATTTTGCAACCCTTGAAGACATGCAAAGAGGGGCCCTTTCTGTGGAAGTAAACTTAATGGAGAAAAGGGCAAGGATGAAAACAGAAAAGAGAGTGTCTTTTAGAGAGGAACCCACCCCTTCTACTTCAATCTCAAAGATGGAAAGAATGATGGAAGAAATGATGAAAAAAATGAGCATTCTAGAGAAAGCGCAAGCAAGTCTAAATCATAACGCTCCTCAAAATAGAAACCAAAGCCAGAATCAGAATATTAGAAGAAATCAGCCTCCAAACAGACCCCGGGAAGATGATCAACAAATCAGTCCTCCCTTTGATCAAAAATTTTTAAGTGAGGTTGAGCAAACAGAACAAATAACAGAGGAGGATGATATAAACTTATTTGGGGTAGATGATAATAGCTTCAAGGTTCATTATGATAAAAAACAAGGTCTTTATACACCTTACGATGAAAAAAGAGATGATAATGAAAATTATTATCAGAACATGGAAAATACTGTCATAGAACCTTCAAAGGAATATGAACTCAGAAGCAAATCTAATCAACAAACCCCCAACAATAAAACCTCTGACAAGCCTTCTCAAAACAGCACTGCAACCAACTCTAAAACAATCAACCAAAAAAACAAAACAGTGGCTGTTAATTCTGGTAGTGGTAAAGAGAAAGACACTCAAAATATTGAAAAACAGAGTGCAAACATTAGCAGTACTAACACCCCGGTTAGTACTCCTGGTAAAACAACTTTTCCAACTGTAGATAAAACAATTCAGCAAGTTGTTAGTGCTGATAAAGTGGCAGTAAACAAGGCTGAAATCAATGCTTTAAAGAGTCAAAACCTTTTTAGCCTGGAACAAGAAATTTCAAAGATCAAAATTTCTGTTCCTTTGACTAAGTTAGCTTCCCAACATGTATATAGGTCCAAAATTTTGAAGGCTTTGAACTTAGAAGATAATGAAGATACACTCAATCTTAATGATGACCAACCAGAGCTTATTTTTGGTCCAAAGATTGAAGGAAAGTTTCAAGAGGGTCCTGTCCCTTCCTTTTACGTAAGCTTAAACATTCATGATAAAATTCTGCACAATGCTATGCATGACTCAGGCGCTTCCGATAATTTAATGCCAAAAGCTGTAATGGAAAGCCTGGGTCTTGAAATTACCATACCTTACAAAGACTTGTACTCCTTTGACTCAAGCAGAGTCAAATGTCTAGGATTGATAAAAGATCTCTGTGTTAACTTAGCCCAGATTCCAGCCAAATGTTTGGTCATGGATGTTGTCGTGGCTGATGTACCCCCAAAGTATGGAATGCTTTTATCAAGATCTTGGGGGGCTAAGTTACAGGGAACTATGCAAATGGACATGACATATGCGACTATCCCTGTTTTTAATCAAACTAGAAGACTTTACAGGGAAACCCACATGCAGTACACAGTGACAAGTCAAGACCAGCCTCAAAACTCTCCTTTGTATGTTGTAAGCACGAGCCTTGATTCTTTTATCATGTTTAATGATGAAACACTTACAGAACAAATCATTTCAACAGAATCAATGGCTGAAACGGAGGAAGAGGAACACAACACCGAACTGCCGAAACAGTCTATTGTGTCTAAAAATCCTAGCAAACTAAACACAGGTCTTGAACTGCAAGTCATCAATCCATTAAACTTAAAACTTGACAGTCAAGAAGATGATCCTCAACCCGATGAAAAACTTGAGGAATCTAATTATATAAAGGAGATACACCAAAATAATAAAACTGAAAATGTTCCTCTCTGGACTATGTATTTTGATGGGTCATGCACTAGAACGAATGCTGGTGCAGGTGTCTGGATCACTAACACTGAAAACAATCATAAAGAATGTATTTCATGTAAATTAAACTTTCAGTGTTCCAACAACATAGCGGAGTACGAATCCCTGCTCTTAGGCTTACATTTACTGAAAAAGTTAGGTGCCAAGAGAATCAATGTATATGGCGATTCTGAATTAATCATTAGGCAAGTCAATGGGGAGTATAATGCAAATCACCCCAGACTTAGGGCCTACCGAAATGATTTCATGGATCTTTTGAAAACATTTGAGGAGTCCAACTTGACTTTTGTCCCGAGGAAAAGAAATATTGCAGCCCACAATTTAGCCTTTGCTGCTAGAACCTGCCCAATACTATATGATGACACGTCTCAGATAAAATTCAGACCAGCTGTCCCGGATAATAAGAAATATTGGTAGGTGTTTGACGGAGATAAACAAATAGAAGACTTCATGCAATTCAGAAATGAATTTGAACTCCATAGTTCAGATTCAGATTATGATACAGATTGCAGTGAAGAAAATTTTCTTGGTGAAGAAGAACCGTCTCCTGAGCTTATAGACATTAACCTTCAAACTAGCAAACTTACAAATCAAACAGAATGGAGTGAAAAATCTGAAACAGAGGAATTGGAAACTCTGCATTCTAAGGATGATAGTTTGCCCAAGGGTTTGGCCCCTCTAGAAGAATTGTTTGATTTTAATGATGTGGCCAATAAACCAAAACTGGAACCTGTAGAGACTGAAGTAGAGGAGTGCAATATAGGCAGTGAGGAAAAACCGAAAATGATCAAACTGTCCAAAACTTTGCCAGCTCACATTAAACTCAAATACATAGAGTTGTTCAAAGAATTTTCTGATGTTTTTTCATGGAGTTACGAAGATCTTAAATCCTATGACACTGAAATAATACAGCACAAAATCCCTCTTAAAGAAAACCAAAAACCATTCAAACAGAAACTGCGCAGAATAAACCCTGTCCAGTTGCCATTGGTCAAGAAGGAAATCATGAAGATGCATGATGCTGGTATTATTGTCCCTATTAGATATTCTGAGTGGGTATCTAATCTGGTGTCCGTTAGGAAGAAAACTGGAGAAATCAGGCTTTGTATAGACTTCCAAAATTTAAACAAAGCTTCATTGAAAGACAACTACCCTTTACCCAAGATGGATCATATTTTGCAAAGGGTGGTGGGGTCTAAAAGAATTTCTTTGCTAGATGGCTATTCAGGGTATAACCAAGTCTTAGTCCACCCTGATGATCAATTAAAGACAGCGTTTACTACACCATGGGGCACTTTCATGTATGTGAAAATGCCTTTTGGTCTAATGAATGCTGGAGCAACCTTTCAGAGAGCCATGGACATAACATTCTCGGAAGAATTGGGCTTCTTCATCATTATCTATCTCGATGATGTAACTGTGTTTTCAAAAACGGATGAAGAACACTTAGAACATTTTAGAAAGGTTTTCGAGAAGTGCAGAAGGTTTGGAATATCTTTGAACCCTAAGAAGACACTATTTGGTCTCCAAGAAGGTAAGCTTCTTGGACACATTATTTCAGAGGAGGGTATAAAGATAGATCCAAAGAGGATTGAGGCCATATTGCAAATCTCTCATCCTCGAAGCATCAAAGAGTTGCAGTCTTTCATTGGAAAGATAAACTTTTTGAGAAGGTTCATCCCTAACCTAGCTGAGCTCCTTAGAAATATCACAAACATGCTGAAGAAGGAGCAAGGGATAAAATGGACATTGGAAGCAAAGACATCCTTTGAGCTGGTGAAACAAGCGTTAACCAAAACACCGGTTCTCATAAGTCCTGATTTTTCAAAATATTTTTATATCTTCTCATTTGCATCAGAACATACCATAACTGCTGTCCTTTTACAAAAAAATCCACAAGGACAAGAGCAGCCCATTGCATTCTTTAGCAAGGCATTAAGGGATGCCCCTTTGAAGTATAACATCATGGAAAAGCAAGCTTTTGCTTTAGTTAAGGCTTTAAAGGACTTCAGAGTATACATCCTCCACTCACACATCATTGCCTTTGTCCCAAATTCCGTTGTTAAGGACATTCTAACACAGGACCCAGATGGTAAAAGAGGTAAGTGGATTGCTGTTATTCTTGAATATGATTTAGAGATTAAACCCACTAAGCTCATCAAAGGCCAAGATCTAGCTAAGTTAATGGCAGAATCAAATTGTGATCTTCTTGATATTAATATGATCGATGATTTGGATAACCAAGAAGAACTCTCAACTCCCGTTGTTGAAGATCATTTTGTGAATTCTCCTTGGTATATTGATATTGTTTATTTTTTGCTTAATCTGAATACACCTCCTGGTTTATCCAAAACAAAGGCAAGATTCCTAAAGTTAAAAGCTGTAAACTATTGCATTATTGATAAATGTCTTTATTGGAAAAATGCGAGTGGTATATTGCTTAAATGTTTGCATGAGTTTGATGCAGAAAAAATTAAGCAGGAATTCCATGAAGGAGAGTGTGGAGGCCATTTGTACTGGAAGTCAACAGCCAACAAAATTTTGAGGGCTGGTTTCTATTGGCCCACTCTTTTTCCTGATGTTCATAAGATGACCACCACTTGCCATAAATGCCAAGTGTTTGAGGGCAAGAGAAAATTATTACCCCTTCCTCTGCATCCAATTACTGTTGAAGCTCCTTTTCAACAATGGGGACTTGACTTCATAGGAGAAATCCATCCACCTTCCTCTGCCTAGCACAGGTGGATTCTTACCGCCACAGACTATTTCACTAAGTGGATAGAAGCCATTCCTAGTAGGCAGGCCAATGATTCGGTTATCATAAAATTCATAGAAACCAATATTCTTTCCAGATTTGGCTATCCTACCAAGATCATCACAGATAATACAGCAGCATTTGGATCAAAGAAAATGGTGGAATTCTGTCACAAGTACCAGATAACATTGGGACACTCCACAACCTATTACCCTCAAGGTAATGGACTTGCAGAATATTCCAACAAAAGCTTAGTGAATATAATAAAGAAACTGTTAGAGGACAACAAGAAGTCTTGGCACACAAAGCTCATCCATGCACTTTGGGCTGACAGATTAACATTGAAGAAATCCATTGGTATGTCACCCTTCCAGCTTGTGTATGGTACAGATGCAATTTTTCCTAACAGCCTTGGTGTACCAGTTATGAAGTTAATTCAAGAGTTACAGACTGAAGAAAATGACATAATCAGAAGAATAAATCAAACCATTCATCTTCAGCAAACCAGAGAGGAAGTGTATAATAAAGCATTGCAAAAACAAGACAATATCAAGAAGATATTTGATAGAAGAACAAAGGCCAGCAGTTTCAAGGTTGGAGACAAAGTTTTAAAGTGGGACTCAAAGAGGGAAGACAAGGGAAAGCATGGTAAATTTGACAATCTATGGCTTGGCCCTTACTCTATTCATTCAGTTGCTAGAAACAATGCATTCTTCTTACAAGAGCCGAATGGAACAGATTTGTTTGGGGGTCCTGTCAATGGCAGGATGCTTAAGCATTACCTTTCTTAAAACCATTTTGTGTTCTGCAGCCTTTTTATTTTTCTTTTTCCATTGTGAATATTTCATCCACCATTGCATTCAAAGTTGTGAAAAATCAAAAAATACAAAAACAGAGAAAAAATGAAAAGAGGGCAGAAATGAAAACAAGAAAGGCACAGCCCATTGCCAAAAAGAGAAATAAATCTGAAAGTGTGCAAGCTCAAATGCCACTCCTCAAAACACACTTCTAATTTGTCAAACTGTTTAATCTTGACTAATTAACTTTCAATTTTCTGCTGATAGGGTAGCGAATTTGATTTGCCAAATTGTTTAATCTTGGCTCATCAGTAGATAGATTAGGATAGAAATTAAGGTTCAAACAAACTTAAAATCTGAACCAAAGTTTCCAAAGAGAGATGACTCAAAACTGTTTTATTTTCTGAGTCATAAAAGAGAAAAACTCGTTCTAAATTGCCCAAAATCTGAATTCAATATCAGAAAGATAGTCACAGAAAGAAAATTCGTAGCTATGAAAAGGAATACATGAAGAAGCTAGATCTTAAGCTTCTAATTTTTATACAATTTCTAAAATGATAACAATGTGCGCTTTTTTATGCTAGAATCACAGCAATGGAACAAATTAATTTTGACTTGAGACTCATCGTTTCAGCCCCTTTTTGCTACAGAATGAGAGGTCAATTTCGCCTGACGTTTAATCCCAACAGACAGTAGATTAGGTAGAGAAATATCTGAGCTCAACTGTTTAATCTGAGTTCAGGGAGAAATAAGGAGTAGAAATAGATTAGGTTTCCTGCTTTCAAAAGAATAAAAAGTTGTGAATAGAGTTTGCCAATCCAAGTGCACTCTGATAAAGAAAAAATGTTAGATCTGTAGGATTGGGTAGGTAGAAAGCTTGTTGATGAAAGATCCATTGTTTTTCATGGCTGTTAGCATTTCCAGTGCAAAAGAAGATCATTCAATCAAAGAAGAGCAGCCCAATGGATGAGGCAACTAATCAGCCTCCCAGAAGATGCAAGTCTGAAATTCTTGATGCCTTCAAGAAGGCACCATCCCCAAGTGGAGCCACTGTTAGCCACCTGTAATATTTTGTTATACCAAAAGGTGGCTAAATCTTTTTGAGCCTCCAAGGAACAAATTTTATCACTAAAATTTTTTGGCTCTTGAAGACTCCTTGTAGGCCTCATGCCTCTGTCCAAAATCCTCATTACTGTTCCTCTTAATTCTGCTGATTCCAAGTAGAAGACTGCTGAAAGACCTTCATTTTCCCCCTTCTTAAACCTTCATCTGCTCCCCTTTTTCTCCACAAACTTCCTTGTTTTCATAAATCCTCTTCTTCCATTTATGAAAATCACTTTCCCATAGTTAAAAACCCATTTTTTTTTACTATCCCGAAACCATCAAATTCCATTGAAAATTATGAAAAATTCATAAAAATACAAGTATTATGACTATGGATTTAAGCCCCTTTGGGCTAATTCCTAAACCACTTCCCCACCATACGCTTTGGAGCTGGAGCCATTTGCCTTGGGTTAAGGCGCTAATCACATCGGAAAGAATCAAATGTACAAGTCTTCGCCATACTCCGAAGAACTCCGATTGCGATTAGCCTTGCTGCCTAAAACCCCCGATCATATTATTTTCATGTAACCCGGAGTCCGCCCTCGGCACTTAGACCTTGTGAATATTTCATTCCCAAACCCATTTTTCTTTATAAAACCCAAAACCCGCTTATCCAAACTTTCAACTTAAAAACTTGAAGTCACGTGTTTAATATTTTAATGGGTTGATTGAAAGACCGATCGCGCAATCGCAATCGGAGAAATCAAATGGGTAGATCAAAAATACCCGCATCAAAGTTCCGATGCGATTGGGTCTCGTATGTTAAAAGTTTCCCCCGCCCCTGTTTCATATGACTTCCCCCGAGACCAAGTGTTAAGGACCCCGGGTGCCAATCACATCGCATCGTTTCAAATAGGTTGATCGGAATGACCAGGCTCGATGGCCCGATTGCGATTGACCCCTTTGTTTTAAATACGCCCCAGGCATATTACATCCCATATATCTGAAGGCCCCGCAGTCGGGCGCCTGTCCGCTTTATATATATATTCTTCCGCTCGATCCATAAAAACCTTTGATTATTCCAAAAATTTGGGTTTCATAAAAATATACAAGGGTTTTTTCCCCCGGCTCATCTCCACCATTGATCGTATGCCAAATCCAACGGTCCGCGCAAAATCGCATCGAAGTTTTTCTTTCGATGCATTTGTTTTGTTCCCCCAATCGGCCATCCCCGATCCATTCTCCACCGTTGATCTCGTTCTTAGATCGACGGCCTGCGCTCAATCGCATGCGTTTTGTTTCGCCCCCGATCGCGACTTCCCCGATTGGTTCTCCACCGTTGATCTCGTTCTTGAATCAACGGTTATCGCTAAATCGCATCGCAATGTTTCAATCGCAATCGCAATGTTTCACCCCCGATTGCCGATCCCCGATTCAATCCCGACCGTTGATCTAATCCTTGATCCAACGGTCCACGCAAAATCGCATCGCAATGTTTCAATCGCATGCGTTTTTGTTTTACCCCCGATTGCGCTCCTCCGATTAGATCTGGACCGTCCACGTGTCCAGATCGGACGGTCCAAAACCACCCCACCTTATTTCTTCTCCCCGCTCTCCTTTGCATGTTCTACGCTGATCTCCACCGTTAGATATTTTTATCCGACGGCTACGCTCCTCCCCCGCCATCTGAAGCAGTTTAATCCTATTTCCGCAGGATTTCTTAATTGTTTTTGTGTTTTGCAGGTGTTTTAATGGTTTTCCATTATAGAATGAAGGAGAGCCGAGGGTTGGGAAAGACGTTTCCTGTGCCTTCGAGCTATCTAAAAGAACCATTCACGGGCTCTGTGTCAAATGATTTATCGATGTTTCATGAGCATTGATAACCTAAAGTGCCCTGCGCTGCCCTGCACATCGACAAGACACTGTTTTATTCAAGAGAGCAGTTAAAGAGTATCAGTTTTTGAAGACAAAGCACAGCAGATGAAGATCAAAGACAGTTTTTACGGGGATTACGGCTAAGACAGTTATCAAAAGCCTAATTCCCAATCTAAAACACAGTTTAAAAGAAAACCTAAAGTGTTCATCAGACATATTGCCTCCACCGCCATACTTTGAGGCAAATTGATTCCTCAACCACCGCAGTGCCACCTATTGCTTCAAAATGCTCAATCAGAGGCTGAATTTATTAAACTAAATCAGATATTTTTCCTCGAAGCAGCCAAGGAAGTTATTTCTTCCTCAAAATTAATGACAGAATGTGTGCAGAGTAACCCTAACAGTACGCAGAGCCTCAAATGTCAAACAAAGATCCCTCCGAGCTTACTTCATAAGTGTAAACACATTAATGCACGTGAACACTAGAAGGATTACGAGCCTCTGGCGTTGTGAAGATATTAATTTCCGCATTAACTGTACTTCGTATCTTTATCGTACATCACCGTCCTTTTATAAATACTTCAATAGAAGATGAATGAGGGGTTGGATTAGTTGGTTGTCAATGTAATTGCCGAAGCGCTGTAGCTATTTCTGAGTGGAAAACTCTTGACTGTAAATAGTGGTTTCATGGGCTCTTGGAGCTCTGCTTGTAACAGATAAGTTAGATTGTGAAAAGAGATGGATTAAAACATTGGATTTGAAGATTGTAACCGGTTTGAAGCAATCAATACAAGCTGATTTATGGGATCCTGGTCTATGCTGATGGTGATGTTATTCTCACCGTAACTTGTATTTTGTTTCTGTTTTCAATTTGTTTCATTTTCCACTGTAAAGAAAAGTTTAAACAGGGTTAGGACCTACTGTATATCAATAACCTTCTCTGGTTGAGAAATCTTTTTCTAAATGTTTTCTTTCAACTGTGTTATTTGAAAATGATTTAATTCAGTCTAAGTACACGGATGCTGGCATTCCCTCATCCTTTTGTCACTGCTGAATGTTATTTTTAAATGTTACTTTCAATATATGTTGTGTGAGGATGAATTGAGGAAATCAAGGTTAGCCCTGAGTCCCTTTCCTGTTTGCCCAACTATTTGATTGTTTCCCTTAGGATGTGTTAAAAGCTGACTAGTTTCGAAGTACTTATCAGATCTTAGGCCATTCTGTGTTATCTCTGTGATCGTCTTGGAAGTAACTAAGTAAAGAAGAGCTAGGAGAGGATTATGGTGAGCCCAGACCGCTAGTTTCTACTCCAAAAGTTGCCTTCAAGTTTCCCTTTGTTTTTATATGTATTCTATTGGAAGTGTATCAAAGGCTAGATAGTTTCAAAGTACTTACCAAATCCTAGTTTTCTTCTATGTTTCTCTTAAGTGCTTGGTCAAAGGCTGGCTAGTTTGAAAGTACTTACCAGATCCTGGGCTACTCTTTGTTCTGCATCTGTCATTTCCCTTTCTTATTGTATCATTCCATTCCATAAATCAAACTTTAAAGAGATCCTTAGGCATAGATGACTTGCCCCATAGATCATTGTTGAACCTGAATGTTTCAATTAAATCCTCTTATGACTCCATAGCCCAATGGATTGAAAACTTGCCATCATCTTTCTTCTTGATCGAAGCTTACTCGTTTGCTTGCAACTTCTCACCTTTGAACCTATTTTCATATAGATATTTCTGCCTCAGACAGCAATTATGTTCAATCATCCGAAAAGACCAAACAAAACCCTTGGACCTCATAACTAGCCTAATATCATTACCCTAAGCTTTCAAAGACAATATCCATCTTTGTACATATTGGAGAGATCCCTCTCCGGATTCAGGAGGGCTAGATCCTAGAATCCCAAAGTTGGTTGAAATGATGTTAACTTTGTGATCAGACTTTGCCAATCTTGCTTATTACAGAGACCTAACAGCTTGAAACATTGTTTTTAACGCCTTCCTTTTAAGTATACTTATTAGAGTCCAACTAGGGAAGTCTATGGTATGCCCTGTCCTCTTGTCTACCTCAAACTGTTGCTTTGAAGGTCTTTAGAGTGTTTAGTTAAAGAAGATAGGTTTATCTTGCTCTTTAGCTGCACTCACTGTTATCTTAAATGTTTTCTTTGTCTGAAAGTAATTCTAGGATTGCTGGATTGTTGTCTTAAAGGTTGGCTTATTAAATTCTATCCAAAGAAGTCTATGGTATGCCCTGTCCTTTGGTTTTCCTCAAACAGTTACCTAAAAAGATTTTCTTGTTGAAGTAGAATTAAAAGATTCTTAACTGAATTTTAGTTTTGCTGCCTTAACAACTTATTGTTATTTCATATCACATGTAATCTAAGAGATCCACTTGATATAGTTAGCTTGCCCTATGAAAACCCTCGTAGATTTGATGAACAATTAAATCCTTTTACGACTCCATAACCCAATGGATTAATATTTCTCATAGTCTATCTATTCAGCTGAAACATTCCCTCAATTAATCACACCACTGATATGTTGACCTATCAATTAATCAACCAAAAAAACAAGTCCTTAGAACCTCATAACTAGCCTAAGATCATAAACAAAAACATAAAGACATACCATCCTTAAACACATACATAGAGATATCCCTCTCTGAGTCCAGGAAGGATAGGTCTTTGGGCTCCAAAGTGGTTTTGATGTGGTTCCCTGCAGAGTTTGTTCTTTCCAATCTTGCAAATCATGGGGAGCCAACATAGTGGCGACCATACTGGGGACTTACAGAGTAATAAATAGTTTAAATAACCTCAAAACTCAGAAAACCTCATTTTAACTTAGATGAATCAAGTGTTAGCCAAGAATGGTACCTGGTTGCTGATGGTGGAGAATAGCCAGCTGTTGGTGTCCTGTGATTTGGAAAATTGGCATACCAAGTGACAAGGCAACATCAAAACCCATCTTTAGAGCCCTAGGACCTAGCCTTCCTAGTCTCAGAGAGGGATCTCTCAATTTTTTGCAAAGATATGACTTGTTTGCTTGTAAAAGGTTGATTTTAGGCTAGTTATATTTAAGCATGAGTTTGTTTGATTGTTTTGTGGGACATGATGATCTAGGCATCATAGATAGAAAAGGGAAATCTCTAATTCATTGGGAAATGGAGTCAAGTGGAAGTTGTAAAAATTTTGTAAAGGGATCAGGGATATCAAAGAGAAAATCTAACTTGGCCAGTGGATCTACAAAGTCTTTCAGGTGAAATGAAATGGACACCAAAGGTTGAGAATGAAAAGTATAACTAAGGGCAATTAATAATCCTTAGTTATATTCACTTCTCAACAAAGGGACTTAAAACATTATCTAAACATGAAGAGGCATTTCATAGATAGGGCTAACCATAAATTCTAGAAACCACACTTCAGCAAATAACAATTTCAAGACAAACTTTTCAAATGAAATCTAGGAGTTGGGGAACACTCTATTTCATCCAAATATTTCACCTTCAAGGAATTTAGAAAACATTCAAGATTCACAAATAACTGCATTCATATAAGAGGGAACTCATGGACATCTTTGATTACACCTATAAATACCTTCAAAACAATTATTTGAGCAAGTACAAAGGGTATGATCGGAACAAAACCTCTTTGGCAGACTTTGGACAATGGAACTTTGAAGGGAGACTTCAGAAACAGTTTTTAAGTGGCAGCAAGTAAGCAGGGAAAACCATGAATCATTCTTGAGGCCAACTATATTTAACTATTTAAGAAATAAACAAGCATAAGGGTTCTAGAGAGAAATTAATAATTTTCTAGAATATCTTAGTAGAAGAAAACATAAAGACAGTGAAGAGTAAACAAAACTAAGGTGCTTTCAAAAGACATTTCTTAGCCTAAAATTTTTACTCTACTGCAACAGAGAATGGTGAAACATAATGAAACAGGAAATAACAATAACATATTTTAGAGTACTTCACCAATAGCCAAGCTCAAAGATCCAATGACAGAGATTTCTCCATCTACAAATAGGTCAAAACATCCATAGGTTTCAGAACATCAATTTCCTTTCAACTTCAATAGAGATATGTATTACTTCAAAGAGTCATCAAATGCCCACATACAATGAGTTCAGATGCAGTATTTATGCTGCAAATGAGGAGGTGGAGCTGATCTAGGTTTCAAGTGTTATCAATTACAGAGTAAATGTATTCCTAGCCTTGAAAACCATGCAAGGCATAAGGTAGGAATATGTGTGAAACTACTTCTCTGTTAATAACTCTGTCTTAACTTTCTAAGGAAAAAATAGGTGAAAGATTGACTTTTGAGGCTTCATCCTATCTTTACAATAACTTTGCTGACAGTTTAAATGTATTATATTGGGGTAATAACTGTCTGTTTATCTTTGTAGGCAGAAAGTAGGTGAAAGGTGTCAATTAGATCTTTTGGGGAAATAACTACCTCTTTTTTATCTATTCGAGGTTGTCTTTAGCCTATCTTTCCTTTATTTCATCATTAAACTATATTTAAGGCCTTTTAGCCTTGATCTACTTTTAATTAATCTGCTTTTACTGTACTTCCTCTTTTCTTCTTTAAACAACTGCTTTTATCCTGGATCCTTTATCTTTCGACCTTTAGCCTTTAATCATTGATCTTAAAGGCACTAATATTTGTTTTGACAAACTTAATCTGTGATTAAGCCCTTTAGTATTTTGTCTTCATCGTCTTCTTTACTGATCTTATATTTCTATTTTGCTGTGTGCAGGGGTTTCCTTTTGGTGCGCTAGAGGATTCCTGTGATCAAATTGATGACCATGAATCATCAATTAAACCCTTTGGAATCAAATATCCTATCCATTTTTTGTTTCAGGCCCCTGGATCATCATCCTAAGGCCTCAATCACTATCTTGACTGTGGGATGGCCCTTCAGGCTTGGGGCACCATTAAACCTGCACAAATAAACGAAACATTAATAAAAACATGCGTTTTTGGTCTAAACTGCTTTTCAGAGCTCTGGAATGGGTTTGAGTTTGTTGAAGGAGCATAGTAGAGGAGAGGAAGAAACAGGGGAGGGTTCTGAAGGCGGAACCTGGCGGAGAGGCAGAGGAAATTTAAAATTGGGAGCGCAGAGGAGGGAGGTGGTTTTTTGAAAACCAGGGATGGTTTCCCTGCTACGTATGGGTAGTAAGCGGTTTATGCCCTTTCGAACGCAATACAGTTGAGAGAATGACGCATGTCCAGGGCAAAACCGCCCATTTCGCGTAGAAATGGGCCATTAAACCTCGACAAGGGAATTCGAGCGATATACGATCTCCGCCATCAGATCTCATGGAGTGAGATCAATGGCGCAGGAGGAGTCTGATGGGGGGGGCGCAAGTTTGGTGGATGGGACCCAGTGGACAGGTGGCGAGCAGAGATTGGAGTGTGGGATTCTGAGTGGAAGGTGGGGTAGGGGTAGTGACGTGGGAAATTTTGTTGGGTAGTGCGGGTTTGTTATAAAACAGGATGAAGGGCAGAGTGTTAATGACCGTTAGATTGGGTGTTTCAATGGTCGAGATGGCTCAGGGAAAAGCGGTGGAGCAGGGCGAAGCAAAGACAGGGAAGGGGCTTAAGGGATGACCGGAGGAATGGTCCTGTGGGAATAAGGAGGACCGGGAGCTAGGGTAAAAATGGCTAGGGTCTTAGTTCCTAGTTAAGGGTGTCGGGTCACATGAGAAAGGCACTGGGGGGCTTAAGCCTGCAGGGGCTTAAGGCCTATTTTTATAAAAATTTGGAAAATAGGCCAAAAAGTGGGTTTTTATCCTTTTTTGGTGTTCTGATAAGTATAAAAAGGAGGTTTAAACCATTATAAAGCGGTTTTAATGGTTTAAAAGGGTTTTTAGAGGAAATGAAGGATCAATGAAGGGAATATGGGATTTTTAGAGAGAAAAGGACTGATAAAGAATAGGAATAGGAGTGATAAGATGAGGGGATGAAATATAGGAAAAAATGGTGGGGATAATCTGAAACAAGCTTTCTTCTGAGTCAGAAAGATGATATTTTAGAAGGCATAGATGAAGGTTTTAGTGAACTGATAAACTTAGGATAATGAAGGCCGTGAGATTTCTAGAACTCACAATGTTTCTACAAATATTGTTTCTAGAAATCTGATTTTTTCAACTTAGTCATCTTTGGATAAGATCAAATTATTGATGACTAACACCAGCCATAAAACAAGTAAAAATCCTCCACCTGGTGACTCCACTGGTTTTCAGTAGGCCTGCTGACTCCACTGGTTTTCCATAGACTCCACTGAGAAACTTATTTTATCAAAAAAACATCACAAGAACCCAGTCAATAAAACTTTGTGGATTAATTTTTTCTTTTGTTGATTGGTTTGTCCCTAAAGACTTTCATAAACTCCGACCTCTTTGATACCTTGGGTCCAAAGTTCTGGACTCTAGAAGAATTTTTGCGAGACCTCATCCTAACACAAATCCTCCTGCAATAGTTGACAATCCTGAAAGCATCCTTAGGAAGTCCCCTAGATCTAAAAATCCAATAATTAGCAGACCAATCCACAAAGTGAGTTCCCTACCTGAAAACCTTAAAGACTTGTAGAATATCCTATCTGACTCATCCCTAGAATAAATCTTGTCTAGGACTATATCTCAGAATTGGATAACCTAGGTGGTTTTAGATCCCTCCAACCTACAACAGAATTATGTTGTACTAACCTCATCCCCCACTATTCACCCTCCTCCATCTAACCAGGTACCTCCTTTTTTCAATTCTCCCCTTGTTAACCCTCCATTGTTCCCACAACCACAGATCATGGCAACATGGTATGCTCCCCTGGTTCTACCATAGCCTTTAGTTGTTCTACCACAGGACTACAAGTCCAAGATCCCATTATATGATGCTAGTAGTTCTACTACTACTCAACAACATGTGGACAAAATGAATGATTACTTTGATAGACAAGAAATGGATGATGAAATTTTTAAACTCCGAATGTTTGCTCAAATCTTAGGGGGAGAGGCAAGAAAATGGTTTAAAGGCTTAACCCCTAATAGCATAAATTATCTCCCTGTTTTTCATCAACTATTCTTAAACAAATGGGAAGTCAATAAGAACCCTCTCCAAATCTTATCAGAGTATGAAAACATTAAAATAAATGTTGGACATGGTGTCCAAGAATACTGCACTAGGTTCAATATTGTATATAATGCCCTCCCTATACACATGAAACCTCCACAAGGTCTAGCTCTAATGAAATTCCCTGATTTTTTTGACCCAGAGATGGCTTATCAATTAAGAGAAAGAGAACCCCTCACATTATAAGATATGAAAAGAGGGGCAGTAAGTGTAGAATCCAATCTGATTGCTAAGAGAGCTAGAATGAAAAATGAAAAAAGAGTCACATATAGGGAAGAAGTTGTACCCTCCACATCTGATACAAATATTGATAACTTAGCAAAAACCATGGAGAGGTTGATGGAGAGGATGAATGTAAATGAGAGAGCTTAACCTAGAGAAAACCAAACAGCTCCTCAAAACAGAAATAAAAATTAGAACCAAAACCAGAACTTTAGAAGAAACCCTCCTCCAATAAGACAAAGAGGTCATGATCAGCAAATCAAACCTCCTTTCCAAGAAAATTTTGCAGATGAAATTGAGGGGTTAATTGAGGAAATAGAGGAAAACCACATAAATTTGATGGGAGTGAATAATGAGGATGATGTTTTCCTCACTAAGGAAGAACAAGGCATCTTTGCACCAAATGAGGAAGAGAGCCTAGAATCTGAAGACTATAAACAAGGCTTTGAACATGCCATCATGAAATTACATAGACAATATGACCTCAAAAGAAAGAAAAACCAAGACACTCCCAAAAGAAAAAGCTCTGAAATTTCTGCTAGGAAAACCCTTGAAGACATTCCTAAAAAGACAACAGAAAATGGAAACACAGTGGCTAAAAATTTTGATAGAAAAAAAAATAGAAACAACCAACCTAGTTCCAAACAAAGTGGTGACCAAAGCAGAACTAGCAACATAGCTAGTACTCCTAACAATTTTTTTTTAACTAAGCTTCCTAATAAAAACCAGCAAGCTGAAATTGTTGTGAAAACAGTGTCTGAAAAGGTTGATTTGAACATTTCAAAAACTCAGACACCTTTCAGTATAGAGAATGAAATTTCCAAGATTAAAATCTCTAGATCTCAACTTTTGAAAGCTTTAAACATAGGAGACAATGTTGATTCTGTTAATTTAATGATGACAAAATTGAACTTTTGTTTGGGCCTGAAGTAGAAGGGAAATTTCAAGAGGGAGGTGTTCCTCCATTTTATGTTAGTTTAAACATCCATGATAAAAAAATTCACAATGCCATGTTAGACTCCAGTGCTTCACACAACCTTATGCCAAAGGTAGTAATGGAAATATTAGGCCTTGAGATAACTAGACCATACAAAGATTTATACTCTTTTGATTCCAGTAGAGTTAAATTTCTAGGCCTAATCAAAGACCTCTGTGTCAACTTAGCACAAATACAAGCCAAGAGCCTAGTAATGGATATTGTAGTGGCTGATATTCATCCTAAATATGGCATGCTCCTTTCAATATCGTGGGGAGCTAAACTCCAAGGTACCATCCAAATGGACATGACCTATGCTACCATCCCTGTCTTTAGTCAACCAAGAAGACTATATAGGGAAACTCACATGAAATGCATGGTTAGCAGTCAAGAAAAGCTAGAAAACTCCCCTCTTTATTCCATCCACACCGATCTTGATTCATTTATCCTCTACAATGATGAAAATGTTAATGAACAAACAGCGGAAAATGAGAAGACAAGTGTAGAAGGAGAGGAAAAGGAGGAGGAACAGCCAAAACAATTTTCCCAACTGGAATATAACAACAAACTTAGTGGAAACCATAGGGGACAAAACAATGACAAACATAGTGCAGACCCTAAAGAACAACTTAATAAACAACACAGTGGTTTCCACAACGATCAACATAATGATGAATCTGAAAATGAACCTCTTTGGAGTATGAGTTTTGATGGGTCTTGTGGCAAGGCTAGTTTAGGAGCAGGTGTATGGGTGCATAACAAAGAGAAAAATCATTCAGAAGGTCACTCATACAAGCTAAATTTTCAATGCACAAATAACATAGCTAAATATTAGGCACTCGTCCTAGGACTAAAACTACTAAAGAAATTAGGAGCCAAGAGGATAACTGTCCATGGAGATTTTGAGCTAGTCATTAGGCAGATTAAGGGAGAATACACAGCCAAGCATCCTAGAATAAAATCCCACAGAGATGATTCCATCGAACTCTTGAAAACATTCACAGAATATGAGCTTACCTTTGTCCCTAGAAATCAAAACATCCTTGCCAATGGTTTAGCATTTGTAGCTAGCACATGTCAAAAACCCTATCAAAGAAAATAATACACAATCCAAGTCAAATATAGACCAGCAGTTCCTGATAACATAGAATATTGGCAAGGTTTCGAAGGAGATAAACATATAGAAGATTTCCTGCAGTCCAGAAATGAGTTTGAAGTGCCAAATTCAGACTCAGAGTATGAAGAATACTGCCCTACTGAGGAACCTACTTGCAAAGAAGAACCTCTTAACACTGCTGATATAAATCTGTTAACAAAAGAACACACACATGAAACAGAGATGTGCACTAATTTAGCAAAAGAAGACTTTGAAGTGCTGCGGTCCAATACTGATAACTTGCCAAAGAGACTGGTTCCTCTGGAGGAACTGTTTTACTTTAATGATGTTGCTAGGAAGCCAAAGATGGAACCCAATGAATCTGAAATAGAAGAATGCAATATAGGTAGTGAACAAAAACCCAAAATGATGAAATTGTCCAAAACACTGCCAGCTCATATAAAACAATAATATCTTGATATTTTTTAGAGAATTCACTGATGTGTTTGCTTGTAGTTATGAATATTTAATGTCATATGATACAGAGATAATGCAGCATAAGATCCCCCTAAAATAAAACCGGAAACCCTCTAAACAAAAACTGCACAGAATAAACCCTATGCAACTACCTCTGGTTGAGAAAGAAATTAAGAAAATGTATGATGCTAGAAAAATAGTCCCTCTGAGATACTCAAAATGGGTTTCAAATATTGTATCAGTAAGGAAGAAAATTGGAGAAATTAGGCTATGCATAGACTTCAGAAATTTAAACAAAGCCTCCTTAAAAGAAAATTACCCTTTACCAAAAATGGATCACAACTTACAAAGGGTAGTAGGTTATAAGAGAATATCTTTGCTAGATGGCTTTACAGGACACAATCAAGTGCTGGTACACCCAGATGATCAACACAAGACAACTTTCACTACACCCTGGGGCACCTTCATGTATGTAAAAATGCCTTTTGGGTTAATGAATGTTGGGGCCACTTTTCAAAGAGCCGTGGACATTGCTTTCTCTGAAGAAATAGGTTACTTCATTTTGATTTACCTTGATGACATAATAGTCTATTCAAAACGGATAAAGAACACCTAGCTCACTTAAGAAAGGTCTTTGAAAAATGTATAAAGTATGGTTTGTCTTTGAATCCCAAGAAAACTTTGTTTGGTCTCCAAGAAGGAAAAATTTTAGGCCATATCATATCTGAAGAAGGGATCAAGATAGACCCAAAAAGGATTAAAGGAATATTGCAAATCAGCCACCCAAGAAACATCAAAGAGCTGTAATCTTTCATTGGAAAGATAAATTTCTTAAGAAGGTTCATACCAAACCTTGCAGAACTCCTAAGAAACATTACAAACATGTTGAAAAGAGAAATAGGAGTCAAATGGACCATAGAAGCAAAGCAATCCTTTGAACTGGTAAAACAAGCACTTACCCAAACACCAGCTCTAATTATCCCTGATTTTACCAAATATTTCTTCATCTTCTCATTTGCATCAGAACATACTGTTGTTGTTGTCCTACTACAGAAAAACATAAAAGGACAAGAGAAACCCATTGCATTTTTCATCAAGGCATTAAGAAATGCACCTTTGAAATACAACATAATGGAAAAACAAGCTTTTTCCTTGATCAAAGCATTGAAAGATTTCATAATTTAAATTTTTCACTCACAAATCATTGCATTTGTGCCTCACTCAGTGGTAAAAGACATCTTAACACAAGACCCTGATGGAAAAAGAGGTAAGTGGATTGCTGTTATATTAGAATATGATTTAGAAATCAAGCCCACTAAGCTGATCAAAGGTCAAGGATTGGCTAAAATCATGGCTAAAACAAACTTTCAAGCACTGGACATGAATATGATTAATGCATTAGATGAACAGGAGGAGTTGACAACTCCACTTATTGAAGAAAAATTTCTGAATTCATCTTGGTATGTTGATATATTTTATGTGCTTCTAAATCTAAATGTTCCTCCTCATTTGTCTAAAACAAAGGCTAGATTCTTAAAATTAAAGGTTGTAAATTACTGCATTTTAGAAAAACTTTTATATTGGAAGAATGTTGGTGGTATATTTCTTAAATGTTTGCTTGAAGATGATGCAGATAAGATCAAGCATGAGTTTCATGAAGGAGAATGTGGAGGCCACCTCTATTGGAAAACCACTGTCAACAAAATACTTAGAGTTGGTTACTATTGGCCCACCCTCTTTCAAGACATCCATAAAATGGTGATTGCTTGCCATAAATGCCAAATCTTTGAAGGCAAGAGAAAACTATTGCCATTACCTTTGCATCCAATTTTTGTTAAAGATCCTTTTCAACAATGGGGCCTAGATTTTATTGGAGAAAGCGATCTTGCATCCTCTTCCCAACACAAATGGATCCTCACTGCAACTGAATACTTTACAAAATGGATAGAGGCCATCCCTTCTAGAACTGCCACAGACTCAGTAATCATCAAATTCCTTGAAGACCACATTTTGTCTAGATTTGGTTGTCCTAAAAAGCTTATCACTGACAATGATGTTGCTTTTAGATCCAAGAAAATCGTGGAATTTTGCCACAAATATCAGGTTACATTGGGAAATTCAACAACTTATTACCCTCAAGGTAATGGGCTGGCTGAATCCTCAAACAAAATTTTGGTAAACATCATCAAAAATTTGTTGGAAGAGAACAAAAAATCATGGCACAACAAACTAGTGCATGCACTATGGGTAGACATATTAACAAATAAAAAATCAGTTGGAATGTCTCCCTATCAGCTACTGTATGGAGTAGATGCAATTTTTCCAACAATTTTAGGAGTGTCGGTCATGAAGCTCATCCAAGAAGTACAGTCTGAAGAAAATTACATGCAGAGAAGAATAAACCAGACTGTCCAGCTACAGCAAACCAGAGAGGAAGTATACAACATAACACAACAAGTACAGGAAAACATCAAGAATTTGTTTGATAAGAGAACCAAGGTAGATTATTTTAACATTGGTGACAAAGTGTTGAAATGGGACTCAAGAAAAGAAGACAAGGGTAAGCATGGAAAATTTGAAAATCTATGAAGGGTCCATACATCATCCATTTTGCAATAGGTAACAATGCATTCTTCCTACAAGAAATGGATGGAACAGAATTATTTGGAGGTCTTGTCAATTTCAAGATGCTTAAGCATTATTTTTGTTGAAAAAAATCTCAGTTTCATGATTTATCAATTGTATATAACATTGCTTGAATGAAAAAACCAGAAAAATAAGCACAAAAAGAAGAAAAAGAAGAAAAGAGGGCAGATAAAAAGAAAAGGTAAAGCCTCATGCCAAAAAAGAATATTTATGAAAGTGTGCAAGTCCAAATGCCACTAATTTTGAAGAAGAAGTCTTGTTTAGTCATACAGCCTAATCATGATTGAACAAGTTTTAAATTTCTGCTGATAAGTTAGTGAATGAAGATTTTCCAAACTGTTTAAACTTGGTTTATCAGTAGATTAGATTATGAAAAGATATTGGTTCCAAAAGTTCAAATCTGAACCAAAGAGAAAAGAGAGGGATGAATAACAAATTTCAGATTATAGCCCTCAGTTTTTAGTTTTACTTTGTGCAAAAATAAATTCTGTGTGCAGCTTGTCTAAAAAGCCACAACTCATGACAAATCAAATTGTTAAATCTTGGTTTGGTCATGTTTTCAATTTTATGTTAGTAGATTAGAGAATTAAAATCTGTCAAACTGTTTAATCTTGAAAGATAAGTAGATTAGGTAGAGAATAAAAGAGCTCATCAGTCTAGTCTGAGCTTTTGGATGATATAAGTGTAGAAGTAGATAGTCTCTTGTTTTCAAAAGGAAAATGATGTCGAGGGTTGGCCAATATAAATGCACCCAAGTGAAGAAAAATGTTAGAAGTATGATGGGTAGGTAGAAGTTGAGTTGAAGCAATCATGTTTTTCAGATTCTGAAGATCACAACTTCAAAAGAACAAACAGAAAATTAGCAATTGAAGAAACAAATATGCCCAAAACAATCAAGGTCCTAGTCTACCAATTCCAGAGATTTAATTTCTAAGGTTCTTGACACCTCCTAAAGGAGCTGCCCTCCCCAACTGGAGCCATTGTTAGTCTCCTATATTCACAGCATCACTAGGTGACTATGGATTTTCCAAAAACATATAAATATAACATTCCTTGTCTGTCAGCTATCTTTAGAGGTCTCACTGCCTTCATTGTCCTGATAAATCCTTTTTTCACTATCTCCCAATTTACCTTTTTCAAAATCACCCTGCTGCTCTTAAAGAATTCATTTTGGGCCTATTTCCTTCAAAAAACTCTTTTCCCCACCACAAACCTCATTTCCTCTCTTTCTTCACTAAAAACCCCCTCACCTTAATCCTTTTCCCTTATCCCATCAAAACAATGTAAAAGATCCTCTTTTACATAGTTTTTAACCAAAAAATTAACCTATCGAGACCCTTTGTTTTATATTTAAAACTATGTTTTAATATAAACCCGACCCTTTAAAGTTTTAAGCCCCCTTCTTTAAAACCTACACTCCCTCGCGCCCATATAACCATAACCCTACCAATCATATAGCCCCTGATTTTATATTTCCCCCAAGCCCCTGCTTTCTAAATAAACCCTATGTATATTTTTAAACCCCCGCACTACGCGACAAAACCCGCCACGTCATATGGCACTCGAACCCCACCACTTCACATACCCACCGCTCCCAAAGCACCTGACCACCGTCGATCTCATTCCCTGAGATCCCATAGCCTGCAGCCCTCATCACAAAACTATTTGCACGGGGGTTAGCATTTTTAAAATATGTGATATGGGCGTTTTTCACCCCCATACCCTCCGCTATGCATCGTCATCTATGTGGAATCGCACGCCTCCGCCCAAAACCATTATCGCCCCTCCATCTGTGTGAAAGCTGCCTTCTCTGCTCCCAAAAACAGCCTTCTCGCTTCGCGCCATAAAGTCATACCTCCACCTGGTTCAAACTATCCAGATCCCTGTGGCTCTGGGATGAAGCCCTCCTCCACCATCACTGCCTCTACAACGCTCTAAAAGCCTGATAAACCTTGATAAACGCAGAAAATCCCTCCCGATGCAGGATTTAAATTAATTTGGTGGTTTAGCATGCAAGTTTCATGGCAGAAGGGCAGAAGTGTATTCCAAAGGTCTAGAAACATTTTAATGAATGTTCTGGGTGAAAATCTAGATGTTTTCTCATTTTAAAGGGACTAGATGTGTTAAAACAAGAAAAATCCCAATGAATATAGGTCATTGGTGATCACTCAAACCCTCCAGCAGTAGAAGAATGCCCCTGCATAGAAAACACAGTCAGAGACAAGCGCAAGAAGAAAAAAAATGGAAGACCGCAACAGTGAAGATTAAAGGGCTAATCATAGACCAAAAGACAAATTAAAAGGATTAGCCGCAAAACTGAGATGAAGGTAGAATTCAGGAAAAGAAAGTAAGGCAAGAAGTGTAAAGGGATAAATCATGATTAAAGGCCTAAAACAGAGACTCAAGGCTAAACAGAGGCAGATAAACACAAAGGCAAATTCGAATAATCAGATCAAAACAACTACTTATCCAAAGGACATATTTTTCCACCTACAACATGTTTTCTTTCAATAAATATCAAATAGTTATTACAAACAGTCAGAGATATTTCTCATCTACCCAAAATTTATTGTAAAATCCTTAAAAGTCAAATATCTCCCAGATTTAGCTCAAAAGTTAAGTTAGGAGTTATTATTTCAGAGAAACACTCTCAGATATTTTGCCTTGGGCCTTGCATGGTCTCAAAAGTAAAAAAACTAATTAACTCTACAATAAATAACATCTAAAACCATAGCTTAAGATCACCTCCTCATTTTGTAGATAAATACTGCATGTATCATTCATTTTTAGTGTTGGTTAGTTGGCGGTTGATTTCCTGATTACTGTTGTTGATTCATTTGAGGACTGCTAGGCTGGATTTGAGAAAGCTATGAGTTGCAGAGATCTAGTGTACTGGAGTAATGTAACTGTTTTGAACATCAGTAATACAAGCACGTTCACAGGATTCTTGAGCTATTTTAATGGTGAATTTTTCCTTCTTTTTCATTGTTCTCCTTCTTTTTTCCATTCTTTCCATTATTTATCTTATAAAAGAACATAAAATTTATATTAGGATATGTTTTCTTGGCACCCTATTTCTTTCTGTATTCTTTATCTCCATGTTTTCTGCTGCAAGGTCTGATTGGAGAATTCTTAATTGTTCTCTGGTTCCACCTAACTTCTTGCCTTGAAAATGATTTAATAGAGCCAAGCCAAAGAATTTTATGGTATGCCATGTCCTTTGGTGTAGCTTGAAACATTGTTTTTAATGCCTTCCTTTGAAGTATACTTAGTAGAGTCCAATCAGGGAAGCCTATGGTATGCCCTGTCCTCTACTATGCCTCAAACTTTTTCTTTGAAGGTCTTTAGAGTGTTTATTTAAAGAAGATAGGTTTAGCTTTCTCTTTATCTACACTCATTGTTATCTTAAATTTTTTCTTTGTCTGAAAGTAATTCTAGGATTGCTGGATTGTTGTCTTAAAGTTTTTCTTATTAAAGTCTGGCCAAAGAAGTCTATGATATGCCATGTCCTTTGGTTTTCCTTAAACAGTTACCTAAAAGGATTTTCTTGTTGAAGTTAATTAAAACATTCTTAACTGACTTTTAGTTTTGCTACCTTCACAACTTATTGTTATTTCATATCACATCTAATCTAAGAGATCCACTTGATATAGTTAGCTTGCCCTATGAAAACCCTTGCAAAGTTGATGAGAAATTAAATCCTTTTATGACTCCATAACCCAATGGATTAATATTTCTCATAGTCTATCTATTCAGCTGAAACATTCCCTCAATTAATCACACCACTGATCTGCTGACCTATCAATTATTCAACCAAACAAACAAGTCCTTAGAACCTCATAAGTAGCCTAAGATCATAGACAAAAACATAAATACATATAATCTTTAAACACATAAATAGAGAGATCCCTCTCTGAGTCTAGGAAGGCTAGGTCTTTGGGCTCCAAAGTGGTTCTAATGTGGTTCCCTGCAGAGTTTGTTCTTGCCAATCTTGCAAATCACGGGGAGCCAACACCACCATTATTTTTTTTTTCATCTGCACTTATGTAAGAGTAAAATTGTAATGTGCAGACTTACTCATGGAAACTGCCTACCAAAATTTATGCTAAGTCCTTATGCCTAAGCAAGAAAGTAATTTATCAACTTCACATCTGGGTTTATTAGTTCCTACCAAAGCAAGACTCTAGGATTTGATTTTCCTATTGACCAATATTAATTGTAGAGGCCCTCTCCAACCTAGTATGGAGGAGATCCAATATTGAGGAGATGTTGTAATTTGTAATGTCCCTCTCCAACCTATTATGGAGGAGATGTTGTAAGTTGCAATGTTATGTCCTATAAACATTTTGACTTGGTAAAATTATATAAAAATAAAAATAAAATAAATATATATATATATATATATATATATATATATATATAAAACTAAAGTCAATAATTTAAAAAAAAATTGTGAAATAGTCAATTACATTTTTGGGCTTCAGGTTATGACAACCCATGAGTTTTCCCATGGTATTTTTCTATAATATAGTATATTTAAAAACATAAAATTCCAAAAAAATTTCTTTTTTTCTAAAGAGAAATATTTGGTAAAGGCTTTGAGACCAAAAATTAGGCAACAAAAAGAGGCATATGGCATTGAGGGTTTGGAATACACAAATTTGTAATTTTAATTTACCACCTTTATCCTCACAAGATATTGTCTGCTAGAAGCTTTCAGTAATGAATAATCCCTTCCTTAAAATAATGTTGAGTTTATCCGGTAAGCATTCTTCACCTGAAACCCTAATTCTTAGAGTTTCAAAACCCTAATTCTCAGAGTTTCTTTGAGAATGATACTTGCATTATTTATAATATTGGACAATGGGATAGTAAGTAAAATATATATAAATATATATATTCCTGGCTATGATGAAATCTCTAAAATTATTCTATTTAGCCTATGTCCAAAATGGAGGTTTCAAATATTTTATGAAATGGTGACACAATTCTGGAAAACAAAGTTTTTTAGAAAAAAATTTCGTAATTTTAAATTTACAATATTTATTATTTTTTTAATATATTATAATTCAAGGAGAAGTCATTAATTAAAAAATATTTATTTGATTTTGTGTGTTTAGACATTAATTTAATTGTGATGATCTTGATTCCTACAATTTTAACCGGAAATAAAATTAGTTAAAAAATATACTTTAAAAATATATATATTTAAAATGTAAAAACATTAAATTGTCACTTTAAATTCAATTACCACATAACTATATATGAAAATATGTTCCACATTTTGAATATAAAAAAAAAAACAACAACAACAACATTGTTAACTATATATATATATATATATATATATATATATATATATATATATATATATATATATATATATATATATTTAAAAAATAAAATGGAGGGAATTATGCATAGATATCATAATAGCTTTAATAAAAATTAATAATTAAACAAGCAAATATTTAGCTTCTAGAGGATTAAAATCTATTTTCCCTAGAAAAAAAGTTTCCATCTCAAGAGATTTGATCCCTCTTGATGCTTGGTAGATTAGGAGTTAAGATGGATCTAGGCTAGTGCTAATGCAGGTTACATTTTTTCCCAAAACATGACTCATAAATTGAGTGGTGAAAATAGGTTTCCACCTCAAGAGATTTGATCCCTCTTGGTGCTTGGTAGATTAGGAGTCAAGATGGATCTAGGCTACTGCTAATGCATGTTAGAATTTTTCCCAAAACATGATTTATAACTTTGAGTGGTGAAAAGAGGTTTCCACCTCAAGAGATTTGATCCCTCTTGGTGCTTGGTAGATTAGGAGTTAAGATGGATCTAGGCTAGTGCTCATACAGGTTAGAATTTTTCCCAAAACATAATTCATAACTTGAGTGGCAAGGACTAGATTACCCTTCTTCTTTTGAAATGTTTAAATCTATTATAATTAACTTAATTGTTAATTAGTAATGATAATAATTATCACTTGTTATTATTTTCTTATCATTATTATATAAGGAAATCCAAAGTATTTAAATGCACTCACTAATCATTTATAAGGCTACTCTTATCAATTTACAATCTTATAACAATATAAAATTAACTAACCCAAAGAAAATTAAAATCAAATAAAGAATATAATACAACCAAGTATGGGGACAATGTTATAATGATGTAATTGTTTATATACATTACATGTATGGGAGAGATGTTGTAGTGTTTGTAAATGAGTACAAACATTTGAATGTTGGTTCAATTAATAAAAAATAAACAAAAGTAATAAATTAAGATCCATTTTACCATATAAATTAAAATAATGATTATGCAACCATATTTTAATTTAATTAATAAACACATAAAAACTTGATACCAATAAACTTACAATATAACAAGATTATTAATCACACATATTCACCTCCACTTTATTATGGATATTATTAACTTGTAAATAGGCTTTGTTACATACCATGTGCCAATACCATGGTTTATCAAGACCACATGCCCAAAAACCATAACTCATTTCACAATCAAAACATTTTATAACATTTTTTTATTTAAATCTAAAATTTGAAGCTACCAAAATTACCTACAAATGAATTCTCAAATGAACTCTTAAAAAGCTCAAAAAAGATACAATCACATAGCTTTTTCTCATGGAACATATTTTTTTTTCATAATATATATATATATATATAAAAGCATTCATAAATCCTCAATCCATTAACCCTAGATTATAACATAATCATGGTTCCCTTAACCATATCTACAAAATATCATGGGAAAAATCATGGGTGGGTTTGCCCACCATCCCTATCCCCACATTAAAAAAATAAATAAAGTGCTTCTCAAACCCGTCCCCCTGGCTGCATCCAGGGCAACTTAGCAACACTCATGCAAATAATATAACATGTACCTTTCAATAGAAAAACGTTATAATTACTTTTGAGGTGCTTAAACCCTTTATCCTAGTTGCCACTAAATTTAATCTATAGATGTTCCATAGAGATTAAAACAAAGGTTTAATGAAATTAAAACTGAAAATTTTTTTGTGTGTAGAGATGTGAAATTTATATAATAAAAATAATATTATTAATAACGAGTATAGATCTAGCATCTACAAAGAGATGAGAGAACTCAAATTTCTAGAAGTGCAAATATTTCTTAAAATTTTATATTTAAAAAGAAATTTGTTTAAATTTTGAGAGATTTAATCTTTTATGGCTTAGTAGATTTTGTAAAAATACAATTGTAATTTATTAATAAAATCTAAAATAAAAGTAAAAGTTATAAAAGTATTGCAAAAAGGAAATTTCTTCCAAAAATAAAATTTAATTGTAATAATAAAAGTGAAAAAGATAGTAGTGGGAAAAATTCTTGCAAAGATAAAATTTAATTGTAACAAGGAAAATGAAACATATAGTAATTTGGAAAATTCTTCCCATAACGAAATCAATTTAAGGATAAAATTTAATTTTAATAATGAAAGTGAAAGATATAAAGCTATGGTAGGAGGAAAAATTCTTCCGATAACGAAATAAATTCAAGGATAAATTTTAATTTTAATAATTAGAGTGAAAGGTATAAAGGTAACGAAGTCAATTTAAGGATAAAATTGATTTGTAATAATGAAAGTGAAAGGTATAAAGGTATAATAGTAGGACAGAATTCTTCTATAACCAAAGAAATGGTGTTTATTTTGTTTGTCAATATTGTTTTTGATATCCATTCTAGTCTCAAGAGGGTTAATATGATAAAGTCAATGTTTTTACCGTAATATCTCAATGGGCTAGTCACCCTGTGTTTTTCTGTGCTTTTTTCTCTTTTGAAGTTTTAACTCCAAGTATAGCTCATATTCACATAAAAAACTATGAAATCTTTGTAACTCTATTTAATGGCAAGAGAGCGATGCATTTTCCACAGTGTTTCTATTCAAGCGAGCGTGACACAGATCTAGATCGACTGCAAGCTAGAGAGGCTACAGGAGGACTCTTAATCGGTTTCTTGATCCACCAGCTTTTTATTGACTCCTTTCATGAAAAATACATAGCTTTAATCTACAGTTTCCTTTTCAATATATGCAGGCTTTGCTTGGCATCGAAAAGCCAATTTTTTGGAATTTTATGCATCTCCCTATTGGGAAAGATCTGGCAAACATGATTCACTTGCTCATATATTGTTTCTAATCCATTCCTAATTGATCCATATTGAACAAAGGAGACATGAAATCTTATAATGCTGGAATTTCGTATATGTAATCAATAGTTCACGATGACTCTGTTTCGATTTGTATACGCATGAGGTATCCTTCTAGTACCTCATTCTTCATACAAATCCCAATGATTGACTATGTATTGTTTACTATCATTAATAAACAACAGTTTTTTTTCATCTGAATGGAAAAAAAAAAAAGAATGGTGTTTATTATTAGATGTTTATTATTAAAATTGTTAATTTATTTATTTAGTTGTAAAATTTATTTTTAGTTTTATAAAATTGTGTAATTTTATTTTTAAAAACAAAATCAATTCTTATTAGTAATATGTTGATTTTTTATAATTATAATAATTTTCAAAATAACATATTAAATTATTATAAAAATGTTGAATTCTTATGATTATAAAAAATAGATATGTGGAGTACCTATAAAATAGGTACGTAGTTATTATATTAATGTTTCTCATCATTATATTATATGTAGGGAATTGAATTTGGGTAGGGGAGATATCAACCATTTAGAGAATATAACTTTAATTGACAAATAACATATTAAATTATTGTCATAATATTTATGGCCAAATCATATATTAAATTCTTCGAAAATATTTATTTTAAATTATGTGCTTTATTTATGAAAAAAATTAATGTTTTATATGTATTTTAATGCTATGTATTTTAGTGAATCATTTTAAATGTTATTCTTTAACAATATTTTTATAAAAATATTCAAATTTTAAAATTGTATATACTTTGTTAAAAAATTATGGTTATAATAATATACTTTTATTTTAAAATTTATAAAAACCATTTCAAATTAAAATTTACAATTAGGTACCTAAAATTATTTAGTTTATCAATTAAAAATGGAAAATAATTTATTGTTATCTACTAAAACTAAACAAAAAACTATATTTTTACAATGTAAAATATTATACTTACTTTTATCTATGGCCCTTGCAATGCTCGCCTCCCTTTTTGGCAGGACATACTCAACCTTTTTTTCATGTCTGCTCATAACCTTATTATCAGAGGTGAACTGAATTTTTCTCTGGGCATGGCGGAATCCTGGGGACCACTTGCACATCCCGATCCTCTCTCAGCTGATTTTTCTCAACTCATTGAAGACCACCAACTTGTTGACATCCCCATGTCGTATTATCATCCCACCTGGAGAAATCATAGGATTGGTGAGGCCTATGATGCCCGTTGATTGGACTGTTTCCTCATTCATGAATCTTTGATCTGCTCTGGGCTTCAATACCGTCAATGGGTTGGATCTGGGGTATATCTAACCACTCCCCCATTTATTTGGAACTGGCCCCTGCCCGTGGGAAACCTTGTAACCCATTCAAGTTCAATGCTACTTGGCTCACCCATCCGGAGTACATCAACATGGTAACAAAATATTGGCACACACACCCCATGGATCCTGGATCCTCTCCCTTAGTTTCCTTCTCTGCTAGGATGTTTGAAATCAAGAAACTGACCAAAACTTAGGCCATGGATCAGAAGAAAAAGGATGAGGATACCCTCCGTAATATTGAATCATAAATTGCAGCTTTGGAATATGCCTTGATGGAAGGCATAGGCACGGATGCCAGTAGAATACAACTCACTCTCCTAGAAGCAGATCAGTATTGAATCCTAAAGGATCGAGAGGAAACATGGAGCCTTAGGATCAGAGCAACATGGTTAAAAGAAGGGGATGAGAACACTAAATTTTTCCACCATAATGGTCGAAAATTCATCAACACTATTTGGACTCTAAAGGATGAACAAGGAAATCAGGCCCATAATTTTCATCAGTTGGCAAACATGGGGGTTGAACACTTTCGTAACCTATACAAGGCCCCTGCCAATACCAATATGTCTAAAATTATAAAGGTTGTTGGATTATTTCCTAGATTCGTGAATCATGAAGATGAAGATCACATGTCTCATCTTGTCACCATGAAAGAACTACGGGACATCTTAAAATGGTTCCAGAAAGACAAAATCCTTGGGTTTGAAGACTGGCTTATCGAATTTTACGTAGCTTTCTTTGAGATTATGGGTCCAGATTTCCTCAATGTGTTCGAAGAATTTCGCACAAATGGAAAATTATATGATGCTTTTAACACCACCTTCATTTCTTGTATTCCCAAAACTGATGCTCTTAGACAATTCTCTAATTACAAACCTATCTCACTTTGTAATTTCATTTACAAGATAATTTCCAAAATCATTGCCAATCGAATTAAGCCCATCCTCTCTGTTCACATTTCATGTGAACAATTTTCTTTCCTTCACCATCGTCAGATCCATGAGGCCATAGGCACAACCCGGGAGGTCCTCCACTCCATCAAATGCAAAAAGCTCAAGAGTATCATTTTAAAGTTGGACCTTGCAAAAGCATTCGATCACTCCAATTAGCTCTACATTCGAATGGTTCTCAACCATTTGGGTTTCCCCTACATTTCATCAAATGGATCATGTGTTGTATCACTAATGTATCGTTCAGAATCCTTATCAATGGATCTGCTTCCTCCTTCTTTCATTCGGAAATAGGACTCAAACAGGGTTTCCTTTTATCCCCACTTCTCTTTCTTCTCATCATGGAAGCATTAAGTTGATTAGTCAAGGATGAAAAGAATCAGGGGTGAATCCAAGGCATCAAGATTGCGGAGGGTTTCACCCTCTCCCATCTTTTATTTGTGGATGATGTTCTCATTCTCCTCAATGGATCCATCAATGACACCTTATCTTTCTCTACAGCTCTAGCATATTTTAGCATTTCCATAGGCATGGTCTGTAATGCACACAAATCGACCATATCAGAGTGTGGATGCACACCTCAGGAAAGGGGAGTTGCTATCAATAGATTCTCGTTTACCATTATGGATCCCCTTGATGGTCTTCAATACCTTGGCTTTCGACTAAAACCCTTTTATTATCGCATTTTTTATTGGACATGGCTCATCACCAAATTGGAAAAGCGTATTTTTATTTGGCACCATAGATGGTTATCTCAGGCTCGGCGACTCACCTTGATCAAATATGTCCTAGAAGCCACCCCTGTGTACTGGATGTCATTCGCATGGATCCCTCACACAATCATTGCCAGAATCTAGCAATTATGTTGTCGTTTCCTTTGGAATGGGAATCAGGAAGGACATAATTTCGCTCAGATCAGTTGGGATCGTATCGCACTTCCAAAAAAGCGGGGTGGTTGGGGCATCAAGAACCTAGATATATTTTCTAAAGCACTTGCGACTAAGTTGGGTTGGACAATAATGACCTCCAGAAATCTTTGGACACAGGTGATATACATGAAGTACATATGGCCCATGAACATCATTGATTGGATTAGACTTCCTACTTGGCCCGCCACCGAAATATATCAACCATATGGAAGGTTGTTCTAACCTCTCTGTTGCACGTCCGGCATGGTCTGATATGGCTCATCATATCTGGAAATCATGCTTGCATTGGAATTAACCCATGGTCAGGGAGTGGGAATGCACATACTCTCCCCAATGAAATCATCGATCACCTTTCAGGCTGAGGCATTAGTTTCATATCACAGATAGCAGATCCCCAGACCTCGACACTCTAGTTGCATAGTTGGAAATCAATAGACCTACTTGACCTCCCTGCCCCTATGCATCAATCATGGCAGACCTTCACATCAGCCTTATCTGAAGCACACATTCGCATTGGCCTTGGGGATGATGAATTAATTTGGGCTTTTTCTAAGTCTGGGAAATACTCTCCCAAAGATGGCTACTTGTATATTTTCTCAGACCACTCACCACAGTAGTTCACTTGGTGGTGGAGATGCTTATGGAAACTCAAATCTCTGCCTCACACCAAACTATTTATGTGGTGCATTCTTAAAAACATTGCCCCAGCCATGGATAGTTTATACAAAAGGACCATTCAGGGCCCCTCATGGTGCACACTCTGTTGACAGGCCATGGAATCATGTGACCATATTTTTCTCAGTTGTCACTCCTCTCAGGCTCTATGGTCATCCATTCTCGCAGACTTACATATCAACACACAGTGGACGGGTCTGACTATCTTGGGGGCATGGAAAAGCTGGTGGCAATCAGCTTCCCCTCATAAAGCACAAAATATACCTCTCCTTATCATCTAGGGGATCTGGCTGGCCTGGAACTATTCTATCTTTCAAGACAGACAACCCCATTAGCACTCTATCACATCCCGCATAATATCCACCTACAACAATATCCCTTATGACGATCCCCTGCGCCCTCCTCAACCCATTACTCCTTAAGTCATATATTTTAACCAACCTTGGGCATACTTCGTTGGCTCGACTCAACCCCAAGGTTGTGGGGGAGGCGTTGTCCTCCACCTCAATCATTAGCACTCCTTAAAGATAAATATGGGTTTAGGATAGGGCACTAACAATTATGTTGCACTCATCACTCTTCTCCATCTACTTCAGTTTGCATTAGAGTATGACTATCATCATCTCCAAATTTTTGGAGATTATAAAATCATCATCAGTTGATTCAATCAATCTGCTACATGTCACGTGCACACACTATGAAGTATAATGGAGGATCTTCGACTTCTGAAATCACAATTTTTATCCATTTCCTGTTCTCATATTTACAGGGAGCGCAACGACATTTCCAACTGTTTATCCAATGAGGAAGCGGTCCAGCATCGGGGGCTATGGCACATAGAAGAACAGATGGACCAACACCATATTTGTTTTTATCATCGCCCTTTCATCGACCAGCCAAACTTCTGAACAATGGGAAACATGAACAATTTTGACAAGTTTTGATGGGACAATATGAACGGATCTAATTATTGTATTTATTGTATATATTCTGACTGCTATATCTGTACACCCTTGGGGTGGTTTTTTTGATGAAACAATATTGTGTGACCACGGTCATAGAGAATGCATATGCACATGCATCTGCAACATGCAATTTTCACATATAATGAAAATTATGATTTTTCCTTGGGAAAAAAAAAACAAAAAAAAAAAAGTAAATGCACTACATTATTTTACTAACTATTTCTTTTTTTATATATAATATTAACTATAAACTAGTATAGATCCATCTTAACCACCGATCTAACATGAACCGAGAGGGATCAAATTTCTTCAGGTGTAAACTTACTTATTTTAGAGTGCAAAAAATAGTATATATTTTTTTATTGTTTAAATTATATTTTTGAATATTATAGAGATTACATAACATGTACATTGAGTCATTTTATCAATGCACATTAAATTGGTATTTTGTTATTAATATATTTTTAACTATACATGAATATTAATTCATATTAAAATATTTTATTCATAATTCACAATGGATATTTTATTCTATACAACATTAAAAAAAAAAATTAACATTTTTTTCTGTACATAGATATATATGAAGTTGATATCACATGTCAAAAAATTATATTAAGTCATATGAACAACTAATTAAATATGCATAGCATATTTTTTTTCCTTTTAATTATGACATTGTTTTCTATTCAAAAAATATAAATAATATTTTATTTTATTTTAAAAAAGACAAATATACTTACACATCACTTTCACAGTAACTGTAAAATAAATCTCTAAACTCAATAAAATTTAAAATCACATTACTTATAAAACATTTTAATATAATTAACTTGACTTTAAAAATAATATAACCCATATTAATAAATTATTAATATCTTTACCAAAATAATTTTTAATGCCAATTTTCTAAATTAAAATCCATAATGAACACTAATAAATTTTCAAACTTACATTTTTCTTAAAATAAATGCACCACATAAGTTTCCGAACCATCAAGTTTTTTTTGACAGTGAGTATGTCATTAAAAGACCAAGAACAATAAAGTTCAATATCAATAAAATATTAAAACATTTTAATATGATCCACTCGATTTTATGTTTTAATATACACGACATGGTTTTAAGATATGATATTGCAACCATATTAAGGTAGTAAAATGATTAAGTTATTCAATTAAATTTAAAATAACTAAAAATAATTTATGGTTCTCTATTCAAATTAAATATAAATGTATACTCTTAATATGTAAAATATTACATTTATCTCTATAAAAATTAAAAACCAATAATTGCACTACATTCTCTATGATATAACTATAAATAAAGTTTTAAATCCCTTTACTTCTGAAGCATGGTAAAACATTTTAATATATTCAACATTCTCTATGATATTAACTTTAAATAAAGTTTTAAATCCCTTTATTTCGAAAGCATTGTAAAACATTTTAATATAATCAACTTGACTTTAAAAATGATGTACTACCAATTTTGTAAAACATTTTAATATAATCAAATTGACTTTAAAATGTTATAATTCCAATTTTCTAAATTTAAAATTCATGATCAACATTAATAAATTTTCGAACTTACACTTTTTCTCAAAATAAATGCACCACATTCTTTTACAAACCAGCAATTTTTTATCATTTTGACTAGTGTGTCATTAACAAGAAAAATAAAGTTTAAGAACAATATTATATTAAAACATTCTAATATAATCCACTCGTTTTTAAAATATTATAACCCATATTAACAAGTCATTAATATATTTACCGAAGTAACTGATAGAACCAATTTTCTAACATTAAAAATCATTATGAATATTAATATCATTAAAAAAAATTAATATTATATTAAAGCAGTTTAATATAATTTACTTGATTTTTAAATACTATAACCCATATTAACAAGTCATTAATATTAATAGATTTTTGGCTTTTGTGATCCATCGATAAATTATGAAGAAATCTTTTGGTAATAATCACATTACAATGAACAAAGTCAACGTGTTTTGAACCAACCAGTGTGGTTCTAAACGCGTCCACTTTGTTCATTGTAATGTGATTATTACCGAAAGATTTCTTCATAATTCATTAATATTTTTACCAAAGTAACTAATAAAACCAATTTTCTAACATTAAAAATCATTATGAATATTAATATTATTAAAAAAAGTATGTGTGTGATGTCCACTCTTTTATATTAAAAATCATTATGAATATTAATATTATTAAAAAAAATATGTGTGTGATGTCCACCTTTTTATCTTTAAGTGTTTTTTTGGTTAGAATTATTCTTATTTTTTTATTGTTTTCTATAAAAAGACGCAATATTATAATAAATAGTATAATAAATAGAAATATTATATTATAATAAATTGGATGGGGTGACGTGATGTGAACGTGTGAAGCTATTTTTTCCCATGCACAAGTTGACGAAGTCTTGCAACGCCAGTTTTAACCAGATGCGAAACCTTCTCTTAGTAATCATTCACATGGGCACTTTGATGCACTTGATCTCCTGCCATACACTGAATCACATGCAACCCTAAGTGAAATATCCTAACTCGCATATGTGAGTGTGCCACAAAATCACACAGCTTCTACGCTTGTGCCACAGGTCTTCAAAAAGCGCGGTCTCTCCTCATTATGTCATTCCTATGCTACTCTAGTTTGCCTCCAGAGCCTTCTTCGCCTCCTCCCTTACCATTCTATTGCTGCCTCAGTTTCCCCGCGCATTCCCCCTGCTGCGTGCTCTCCCTCTTGCGCGCCACCCTACTGGTGCTAGCCTGCTAGGTGCCTCTCCCATTGATTCCCTCCAGGCTGCGGGCTCCCCGCGACGTCCCCCCTAGCTACGCGCCTCCCTTCAGAATTCCCCACTTCTTCGGATTCATCCCATTGCGCGCTCTCTGAGGTAGGCTCCCTTGTTGTGGCCCCCCTACTGCACACCCTCTGTTGCATAACTCTCTGTTGCGCACCCCCTTGCTATGTTTCTCTGTTGCGTGCTCCCCGGTAGAGCACATCACCACTTTTGGATCAGCCTCTCCCTCTATGTTTGTTAGCCCCCCATGGCTCCGCATCAGTGCCAAAAGACCATCAAGGGTAGCCAAAGAGGTGTGTTCTCGATACGCTATCAACGCGGACAAGATAACCACTTAGAATCCATTGAAGGCTCCTCCATTGGTAGCCATGAAATCGCCTTAGCTCCGGAGAATCAGAGGGGCAGAAGAGGCCCCATGAATTCCACCATTGCGCACTCTGAGCTGCCCACTCCTCGAAAAACCGAGCCTCTCTTGGTTCAAGAGGCCTCGAGGGAGGACACATATGTGTGAATCATGGATTCGGACAAAGTCTAGACGCTAGTTCCTGACGCTGAGTACCCAGTTGCTCCTATCCTCTGCGCAGCAGCCACAAAGCCCCCGCATGTGCCATCCGCTAAGGAGGAAGCTATTGCGCAGGAATATGGATGTCGCATCAAGGAGGAGGACCCTGCTACAAAGGATGATGAAGGAACACCATGACTGCGCGACTACTCAACTCTTTTTCGTTTTTTGTTTTTTCAGCGCATACTACAAATCTTTTGTTTTTATATGGGTCACGACACTCTTTGTAAATATTGACTATTTGATGCTATTAAGGGGTTGATTTCCACCTAAAAGACAGCCTCAAACCGGTGCTATTTTGAAAATCTCTAAGGCTAAGATTGATTAAGCACTGCTTACCATCTCAACCCGACACCTATAAAAATTTTCTTTTACTATAATTTAACCTAATTTATAAAATATATATATATATATATATATATATATATATATATATATATATATTATAATAATAATTTAATATATGTTTTTTAAATCAATTTTTGATTAAAAAAAGTTGAAAACATTTTAATAATAATTTTTCCTTCCTAATAAATTTGATATAATCTAATCCACTAATTATGATTGCTCTATTTATAACCTTTTTTTTTTTTTCTTCGAATTTTATCTTTTAAATTTATTGATAATAAAATAATATTACATTGGGAACTATAGACGAGCCAAAGACTACCTTCAAATTTGGTCAATTGTGATTATGACGCATAATTATTCAACTTTAGTCTATGTTATTGGGATGGTCATGGATAGCGATCCTAAGTCAGCAAGGGATATCTATGTTGCTATTACGTGAAAGTTTGTTATGTATTTTGAAAAAGGGGTGTTGTTTATTGAGGTTATAATTTTGTTTGAATATTGTTGGAATTTGGTAAAAAAATCAAGGAATGAGAGTGTAAATTATTTTATTCATGATTGAAATCATTTTTTGGTATCAATTATATCGGAGGTTATATAGAGTGAATAGCCAGGGAGAAATATTTCCCTTATCACAAAGCATAACCATTTTTTCAAAATTTAATGGTGAATTGCTTTTCTTAAAAAATCCATCCTCAACCAATTATACTAGTAAAACTTAACAATATTAAATCCAAAAATATTTTATACATATTTTATATTTAAAGTTTGAAAATTCAAACATTATGTGTTTGGTATGAATGACTTTTGATTAAAATAATGAAAAGTGTGACAGACCCACCCAGCCTGCTTTGCCTTTAATTGGACCGACCATGCGTTATTTCGCACTTTCAAATGCGTTCAACAGGGTTTTAGGCCTCTTTTGTTGTCACGGCCGCAAACCCTTTTTGGTGGGTCATTAAATTTCGTGATTTTTGGTCCCTTCTTGATTTATTATTAAATTTCCTGATTTTTGGTCCCTTATTGTCTTATTATTAGAGTTGTTTTCAGAATGCTCCTGGAATTTCGGACTGTGAAATTAAAATGTTTCTTTGGTTTTAAGTAAACATTGAACTTGGTGGAACATTGCTGGTTTTCAAACAAAATAGTGGTTGTAACTTGTCACGTGAAAGTGAAACCAAATCCTCAATACAGACATGGAATTCTGGTTTCAATAAGATAAAACAAAAGGCACTAGCGTTTTGCCACAAGGTTTAAGTGATAGTAGCTTTGACTATCTATGGCTTTAAATGAAAATTTTGATGATTGATTTTGAATATGCATTTAATTGTTAAACCACTTTGTTGTTAAATCAGCTATGTATGATTTTGACCTCAAAGATTGTTATATATTATGTGATGGTCTGATTGCATTTTATTATTATTTTTTTTATAAAAATATTATGTAAATATTGTTTTCTATAAAAATATTTGGGAGATGTTTAATCATGGTTTAATATAAAAATATTATGGAGATAATTTTAATAATAAAAGAGTTTGATTATTTATAAAAATTAGTGTAGTCATATAAATTAAATGGTTGGAAAATATTGATACGCATCAAAACAATTAATCATAATACAATTCACATGGCCAACATTATATTAAAAAAAACATAAAAATTAACAAAATTATAACTTTAATTTATTTTATTTTATTCTGGTTGATTAAAGGCTTCTATTGAATCATAAACATTTCTTTACAAAATTCAAAGTTTTTCCTTCTTTCCGCCATGGTCTGCCACAAGGGAAACCAAACCGATGACGATGAGGGTTATTGTTTTGTTGCCCCATCATCAAAAATTTCTAGAAGTAAATGATGTTCTAGTTAGCCCGTTGTTAAACAATTGTTTGAAAAATTTGACAAAATTACTACATATCTATTGCCAATTACCTTGGCCATACATCTAACTAAGAAAATAAAATTCTGAAACCAAAACTTCAACCAAGAGCTCTCAACAGTCATTATTTGTCAAAGGACATTACTAGAGCTTGGTCTTTTGCATGGGAGTTTGTTGGAGGTTTAATATGACACTAGAGATGGCTTTCGATATGCATCGAGCGTGCATTGAGGATATCCAAGCAAGAACGATGGTGGCATTGGACTCTTTGAATTTCATTGAGGCATGCAATGATCTCACTACAGTCCACATATTTTTCTTTGAGCACTTAGCCCAAGAGCATCTCCATTTGCTAATGAAGAGTAATGGAATTAAGTATTAACTACGGCATCCCCTAGTGTGACCAAGATGAGGAACCCAACTAACAACTTCAATTTGGATTTTTGAGTTGGAATATACCTGGAGATCATTGGTGCTTAAGGCTTCTAGTTGTTGAATTTCTTCCTAGATTTCAAGGCGAGTGGTAGATGGAAAATGGTAGCAGCATATTGGCCTTGCATATAAGCTCGAGGCCTTCTTAAAGGGCCATGAACTCCAAACCCCCATTGGGATCTCATTCTTTGAAGTAAAATAGCAGTTAGTGATAGAGAATATATAAGAGTAAAAAAACCCTAGAGGAGGCAAAGATCATTAAACCAAACAAGACTTAGCTAGGATCGAGTTGAGAGAGAAGTTAAGGACTAGACCCAAAAAAGCTAAGGGGTGAGGTGAGACAACAATCACGAAGGAAGCAGTACGAGGGATGAGCTCCAAGCATTGAGTAAATACCAAATAAACTAGAACAATCTCATAGTTTCTAATGCCACCAGGTCACCCTATGCATCAAACTTGAATTCCACCAGGTAGATGGAAAATGGCAGCAACATATTGGCCTTGCATATAAGCTCGAAGCCTTCCTAAAGGGCCATGAACTCCAAACCCCCATTGGGATCACATTCTTTGACGCAACATAGCAGTTAGGGATAGACAATATAGACATCAAAGATGGCAACTCGAAGGCAGATGCGTTAAAACTTCAAAATACTACGGGTTTCATGGGCCTTCCTAAAGGGCCATGAACTCCAAACCCCCATTGGGATCACATTCTTTGACGCAACATAGCAGTTAGGGATAGACAATATACAAGAGTAAAAAACCGCTAGAGGACGCGAAGATCATTAAACCAAAAAATACTCATCTAGGATCGAGTTGAGAGAGAAGTTAAGGACTAGACCCAAACAAGCTGAGGGGCGAAGTGAGACACCAGTCACAAAGGAAGTGGTACGAGGGATGAGCTTCAGGATTTGAGTAAATACAAAATAAACTAGAACAGCCGCAAAGTTTATAATGCCACCAGGTCACCCTATGCACCAAACTTGAATTCCACCATGTAGAGAGAAACAAACTTAGAATTTGATAAATACTGGACATAGGAAATGCTACCCATTTCCCGATGGCCCATTGGGCTTAGAGAAGCATTGTTCGAGTCCCCACTCTCCACTATATACAATGAATTTCTAGTCAATCTTTCTTTGCAGCCGTGTTCTCGTACATAGTGCAAAATACAGTCATGGTTTGAATGCTAAGAGAGTCCAATCCTATGGATATTGAATTAGAAAAGCCATCACCATAGTGTAAATATCCCACCTACAACTAGGATTCCACTGACACAAAAAAAACTCGAGGTTGTGACAAGGAATGCATGAGCTCCCAACGAAGGTTAAGTCTGTCATCTTAGTGCGATGTACAAATGAGGTTGTTCTCATGTGTGAGTGCAAGGGGTGGGATTGCCACGCCATCCCCCTTCCACTGAATCTTTATCCAACATATCTATTGGGAAAATTTTACTTTAAATTATTATTATTAATTATAAAAGTAATTAATATATGAGTTAAACATATATACATTTAAAAAAACAGGTAACAAGATTCTTAACCTCAGCCCCTACTTACCATAAATATTATTAATAAGTCTTGCTACAATATCATGCCCCAACACTATGATTTATGAATATCACATGCAAAAAAAACCATAACTCATGTTCATATGATATGCCCATTTTTTTAATTAATCAATTTTATTAAAAGGACATAAAGATCCTAACTACTTTTGAGATAAATCACAACCATTGATCAGTGACTATTACTAAAAATATTCTAAAATATTATTTGGAGGTTAAATCAGTGTCATCCACTTAATAATGGCATCTACTTAATAATTATTAATAATAAATCAAAATTATAAAACCCTTATTCCAAAATTATTTTTAGTAATTTTTAAAAAAAATAAATAATATTAAAGATCTTTATCATTACTTTATAATAAAATTCACATCTTGTTTTCATGATTGCTCTTAATATCTTAAAATATATTTTTTGTAATTTGATTTTGCAATACTCATTATTGATAATAGTAATTACATTTTTAAATATTTTTTTGCATCTTGATTTTGAAAAACAAAATTAATGGTCATATTTGTAGTTTCATTAATGTGATTTAACTTCATATAAATAAAATATTTTAATGTTGTGTAGAATAAAATATCCAATGTGAATTATGAATAAAATATTTTAATATGAATTAATAATGACATATACTTAAAAATATATTAATAACAAAAAAACCAATTTAATTTACCTCATAAAATGACTCAATACACATGTTATGTAATCTCTATAACATTCAAAAATACAATTTAAACAACAAATAATTACACATTGTTTTTTCACTCTAAAATAAGTTTTCACTTAAAGAAGTATGATCCCTCTCCGCTCATGTTAGATATGTGCTTAGGATGGATCTATGTTGGTAGTTAAAACATTTTAATGATGTGCTCCTAATTTTGTGTGTGTGTGTGTGTGTGTGTGTGTGTGTGAGAGAGAGAGAGAGAGAGAGAGAGAGAGAGAAAGAGAGAGAGATTCACTTTATATTTATCTTAACTATGGATATACCATCTATTGAGAAAGGATGGCATAAGGATGCCTAGTCTTAGCTTGGCTATTGGGAATAAAGGAGATCATTTTGCAAAACAAGGATAGTATTAAAAATATTATTATTTTAATATCCAAGGAGAAATTGTCATGTGATAAAGAGCTAGAGGGGAAAAGGAAACTAAAATATTATAAGGAGGTGACCAAACTCAATCTCAAAAATCAAATCTCTCTCTACTAATGTTAAGAAGAAAATGAACATGCTAAAATAAGAAAAAAATCTCATGAGCTTCATAATGAAACTGAGCATTGGCCAATTCCAAAAACACCATCGGATTAAAGAGTCTATCACCTTTCCCATACTAAAAGGGTTGAAGATGAAAACTTTCTCTTAGATTGCCTATCTTATACTCACATTGGATATATTTGTCAAAATAATTTTCATACAACCAACCTTCTTTCAAAAAATTGATGGCAATCTTGGAACACTTTTCTTAATTTTTTTTAAGCATAAACATAAAATGCTAAAAAAATTCAAGTAATATTCTCCTCCTCTTATATATATATGGAGAGAGGGGGTGAAATAAACATTTATACTAATTTTTGTTAGACTTCTTCCTTCCCAAATTTGGTAAAAAATTTGTAAAAAAAATATAATTCCACCTAAATGGTGGTGTCACACCCCTAGATAATTCACATGATTGTAGAAACGCTCAGATCTTTGGTCGTGTGGCACTAGTGTGTTTCCCATTAACGGTCCCACCACTCTAGTAGTGCTACACCTAAATTATGCCCCACAAAATAACACTTGTATTAATATATCTTAGTTAGGTTATATAGTAGAATATCAAACCTCAACTAAGACGAAGTGTGTCTTTGTCACATCACATCTAACATAATAGTTTTGTCATCAACATCGCATACATCATAAACATCAAAATATGAAAACACAGAGAATTTTATGGTTTGAGTGGTCCTCGACTTAACACTCCACCAAAATATATCAATCTTAAAAATATATTTTTTACGGAGTTTACAACAATTGTTTCTCCTCTTGAACCTTTCACACCAGTATACAATACAAAAAAAAACAGCGGGTTATGCCACCCACACACCCAACCCATCGTATAAACTCATTTGATTGTGCATGGGTTCTCTATTGTGTTTCCTTGATCCACTTGTTCCATAGACCCACGTCACCTCAAACCACTCTACGCTTGTCTCAGCCTAACTCTGTTCTCATATTGACATAGGATAAGGCTCGCATGACTTGTTCCATAGATCTAACCCTTCTCAACCTCAAACCGCACCTTGACACATCATTTAGTACAATCTCTCCCTTGTCTCGTTATGTGCATGCACTCGCACAACCTGTGCCATAGCCCTTGCTGGTTAGTGCATTGTCTTGTGCATGCTCCAAATAACGGAACTCCAAACTACCTCAACTACGATTGCTCCACTCCTCGCTCTATGGTACAATATTTGTGTTGTGTGATGCAAGTTGTGTGTCTCTCCTTCCTCTCAACTTGAGAATATATACAAGTGGTAGCGAAGTGCCAAAGGTTGTGACCCTTCGTTTGACTTCGAGCCAACCAATCTATACCTCCTTGCCCATACAACTCCACCATCAACCATTCATATGTCGTGTTGCCTATACCATTGTGTGCATTGGTTCATCCATTGAGTGCCCTCTCATCTCACCCATGCGATGCTTTTCCCACTTTACATGTAGGTCCATTTGTGGTTTAGTGCATGTACCCAACTCTCGCTCCTAATCAAACTCTAAGTCATCTAATGTTGTATGCATGCCATTGGCCAAACATTTAAATTACCTTATGCCCCAACTTAGGATATCACATGTGCTCGTTCTCACCCATGTGCAACATTTAGAAATATGGTGATAGAATTGCAACTGGTTAAAAAATTTAATCTGAATCAAGAGACATAATTCTACTCTATTTTTCCGTGGAAATTAATTCACAATTTAGAACAACATTAACAAACATGCAACAATCAAATACACAAGTACAACTGGAAATAATTGAACTGGATTGCTATAAATTAACAATCAACACATGTATATTGAACTCCAAGCCCACTAACTCGAATTTATCGAGTTAACTAAGTGACAAGAGCCATGTCACCTCATTTAATTCCCTCCAAGTTATTTGTTAATGTGGAAATTTTGAGTTTTCTCAATTTGACCAAGGCTAAGTCAAATTGGGCCTTTCTTGCTACACTTTTCAACACTCCCTCTTATCAAGAAAAGGATTTTCAGTCACCCCTATCCTACACCTATGGAATTTGAACTTCCATCTTTGCAAAGCCTTTGTCAAGATGCCACCATCTTGTTCCTCTGTTGGAATGTATTCTAGAAACATTATCCTCCTCTGCACACTATTCTGTAAATGATGATACCATATATATATATATGTGCTTGGAACGATAGTGAAATATTGGATTCTCAGAGAGCTTAATGCGACTCTAATTATCATAATAGATCATAGTTGGATCTATCTCTTGACGAAATGGACACACAAGTATCTTTCTCATCCATATCGCCTCACATGTTGCTTGACTTGCAGCCATGTATTTAGTTTCTGCTGAGGTGAGTGCCACAAATCTCTGCTTCCTGCTATACTAGGAAATTGTTGCGGACCCAACACTAAAAATTTCACCTGATGTACTCTTTTGGTCAGATGGACTCCTTGCCCAATCTGCATCTGTGAATCCATGCAACTTCACTCCCTCTGTCCATTTGTACCATAATCCATACTAGGTAGTGCCTCTGAGGTACCATAAAACATGCTTTGTTGCCTTCCAATACAATTTGGTCAGCCTAACCATAACTTGGCTCATTTGGTTGACTTCATAGCACATATATGGTTGTGTGTTCACAAGATACATTAGTGAACGCACTAGCAACTAGTAAATGGTAGCATCAACCTCTTCACCTAAAGTGGCATTCTCCTTCCTCTAGTTGGTCACTAAAGGTGTCTCCATGGGCTTACAACTCTCCATGAAAAATATCTGCAATATCTCAGTGGAATACTTGCCTTGATACATTAAAAAATCCCCCATATCCTTGCCATAGCTCCAACCTGAGGAAGTAGTGCATAAGACCATGCCTTTCATCTCAAATTCCCTTGCAAGGTCCTCCTTGCAAGACTTGATCAACTGCTCATCACTTGTAAATATTAAATAATCAACATATAAAATAATGATAAGTTATTTACCGTCTACCAAAATATGATAGAGGTTCACATCTACTTCACTTTTCATGAAGCCCAATCCAGTGAGATAACTATCAATATGAGTGTGCAAAGCTCCGAGTGCCTATTTGAGATTGTACAATGCTCACCTTATTCTACACACATGAGACTCCTGATAAAATGTCTCAAAACATTTTAGTATCTCTATGTACACTTCCTCGTTAATAACACCATTTAGGAATGTTATTTTTACATCTATATAGTAGATCTTCCACCCCATCTATGCATCCAATGCAAGAATTTATCCAATGGATGAATACATTGCTCCGTGAGAAAAGGTTTCCTCATAGTCAATTTCCTCAACTTGAGAGAATCCTTTGGCCACACTTTTTTCCTTATACTTACATATGTTTCCATCTACTGCATGCTTAACTTTGAAGATCCATCTTAAACCCACAACTGGTTTATTTCTCGGTATTAGGACCACTTCCCAAAAATTGTTCTTCACGATGGATTCATATTCTTCAACCATTGCATTAACCCAAGCTGGTTTCTCAACTTCTTCATCAAAAGAGGATGAATCAGTCTCTACAAGCTCAATCATTAGAGCCATGTAGCTAGTGTACCTCTTAGGTGACCTCCTTTGCCTGTGCAAATTTGAAGGAGCTCACAAATTCTCCCTCGGATCCTACACCAATCTATCAACTTCCCAAGTATTTTTCTACCTTCTCTCGATGGTTCTTCTTGAGTGGATGTCTCCACTCTGCTTCCTCTCCGCTCCTCCATTTTTGGTTCCTCCACAAATTCTCGAGGCTCCTTCTTTGGAGCTAAAGACTTTTCTTTTGGTGGGATTTTAAGCTCCCACTCAAGAGAGCATCTCATTTCCTTCTCCTCATCAAACTTACATACCTTCACACAATTGTCATTCTGAGGGAATGTAAGTACAATGGTAATTGTGTGGAATTTTGGTGTAACCCAACAGAACTCCAAAATTTGACATCAACTCAAGATTCTTCCTCAAATATTTGGAGACATGGTAGTAAATAGAGGCTCCAAAATTTATGAAATGAGACACATCTAACTTTCTCCCCGAGAAGGCCTCCTTCGGTGTAATCATGCCAAGAATCTGACAAGGACTCTGGTTCTGCAAGTACAGTGTTGTGTTACATGCCTCTGGCCATAAATGCAGTGGTAGGCCTTGGTCATGTATCATAGCTCTCGCAACTCCCACAATGCTCTGGTTCTTTCTCTCAACTACGCCATTTTGTTGTGGGTTGTGGGGAGCTGTCAGTTCTCTTCAAATTATTTCTTTGGCACAAAATTCCTTGAAGTCATTAGAAACATACTCATTTCCATTGTCACTCTTGAGATCCTTCACCTTCTTTTTGGTCTCTTTCTCAACCGGTGCTATGAATTCTACAAATTTTGAGAATGTCTCATCCTTATTCTGCATGAAGAAGATTCGACACTTTCTTAAGAAATCATCAATAAAAATAACATATTATTTATGTATGGAATTGGAAGATGTTGAGAAGGGACCACAAACATCAAAGTGGACTCTCTCCAAGGCTACATTTTCTTGGTTGTCTCAACCATGGAATGTGTATTTTACATACTTCTCTAAGGTACAACCCTTCCATACATCCTACAGCTCAAGTGATCCTTTAAGGAGGCTAGTGTTTATTTATTGCATAATTATAAGGGTGAAATGGTGTAAATGACCAAGTATTTTGTGCCAAAGTTCACCAACATCTCGACTTTTCACTTTTTCTGCCTTACTTATTGATGCAACGTTATGCTCCACATCAAGTTTGTAGAGGTTCTTCACACGAACCCCTATCTACTTGACCTTCCTAGTAACTATGTGTCTCAGACATGCTTTCCCTTTATTCAAGATTACATCATAGTCACAGTCTTCCAAAATTCTACAGAGATGAGACTCTTCTTCAGGCCTAGTACAAACATGACATCTTTGAGGTGAAGAGGGGATCCAAATTCCCTCTTAAAGGTTACTCTACCAAATCTCGGTAGCATTGTACCTTATTTCATCCCCAAGCCTAATATGCATCTAGAGATCTTTCTCCTCTAGGTCACTGAAAAAATCTCTACACCCTATCATGTGGGACGAGGTACCTAAGTCCAAGTACCCCACACTCCCCATCACAATGTTGGCCATGCATTCGATCAGGGTGAAATCTAAATTGAACTATGAAGTCAATGCTTCACCTGTGGCTCCTCCTGAGTTCTTCTTTCTATACTTTTTGTGTGGACACTTTGTAGAATAGTGCCTAAATTCATGAAAACTCCTGAGAATTTTATTTTGGACAAATCTTTCTTCTTGCCCCCTTGGCTGGAATCTAGGTTTTGTTTGATATTTCTTCCCGTTTCCTTTCTTTCCCTTTCCAGCTAATGCAAAAGTTTCTTCATCCTCTCCCTTCGATGACCTTCCATATCTGGTATTTCACCTGATTTATTCTTGTACCAAATGAGACCATAAGCGTTCCCAATTCAGTAATTTCTCCCTCTCGTTCACTAATTCCTGGTAGCTATGATACGATTTTGGAAGGCCTAGAAGAGCTAGGCTCATTAGGTCATCTTCAGAAACATTCATGCCAACCCCTCCAAGTTGATCTCGAATTTGAGTAAATCTAGTGAGATAATGCGGAATAATATCATTCTTCAACATCTTAATGTTTCAAAGTTTTCCTTTGAGGGCTAGTTTTTTACGGTCACTATTATTCTCAAATAGCTTAGCCAATTCCTTCCACATTGTGAAAGGATTTTATTTTCCATGGATATTTGAGACAATGTGGTCTCTCACTCCCTCCAAGATTATTCTCCTCACCTTGGCTACATCTTTCTTCCATTGGGCTAGGTTCTAGGCATCAATTGATCCTGATTTGGGAATGCATGTCTTGACATATTCTAGAAATCCATTGTCATCAAGCACTCCCTCCATGTGATCCTTCGAGGAAATGAAATTCAAGTTTCCTTCCAAGGCATAATCTAATCTTAGTCCATTAAATTCCATTCTCCCAACTCTGAAGAAATCCTGCTACATTGAAGATGGAAATTCAAACCTTCTGAGGAACAACCTCGAAATTATTGTTCTAATGTAAATCATGCTCTGATACCATGTAGAAATATGGTGACAGAATTGAAACTACTCAAAAAATTTAATCTAAAACAAGAGACACAATTCTACTATATTGCTTTGTGGAAATTAATTCACAATTTAGAACAACATTCACAAACATGCAACAATCACATACAAAATTACACATATTTATCTAGGGGAACTAAGGTCCCTCCTAGATAATATGACTTGAACTTCCCTTGGTCCTTCTTTTTCTTGCCTTTATCTCCATACTCATCTTCTTGGTCCTTACTTATAGACTTCCCTTCATGCCAAAAATCCAAAATATTATGGCGTTTTAGTGGTAGCCTCTATAAGAGTCCGCACATTCTCTCTCCCGATCTCAAAATGTGCCCATGGCTATAATCCATTGATGAAATGGTATAACCAACATTCATCCAACATCTCTCTAATCTCCAACACAAGACCTGAAAAATACCTTAATATCAGCCTGAATCCTCCATCTATGTCTCAAGGTCGTAAGGTGATTATTGGAAATCCACTCTTGGTTTGTTGGACTAAAATTCTCATACAAAGCTTCCTTCATCTTTGTCCACATAGAGGTCTTCTCCATAATATGACTAAGTGCTAAGTCCTCTACTTGGGTCCTGATCCACCACAACTTAGTTGTGCCTGCCAGATATATAGCCACAACATTGACCTTAACCTCATTCAAACACCCACTCATATGATCCAAGTATTGTTCCATGTCCCATTAGGAATTCCCAAGCACTTTGGCACTCCTAGTCCCATCATATTGTTTTTGTTCCTCAATCTTCATTCTCATTGAAGTGTTAGACAAATCCTATCTTACTACTCTCTTAAATACTACAATCATGTTATACTCTTCTCAAATTATAGCTATAAGAGAATCCACCTCATTCTTTAGGTGCTTCAACCAATATCTCCATGCATCATATTGAACCTACTCTATTGCATGAGAAACCTGCTTAAGCTCCTTGATGCCATGAAGAAATGATTCCCTCATATTCCCCATGTCCCTCTTTATCTCATCTGACCCATTCCTGTGCATCTCAATAAAATGCATCATTTGAATTATATTTTCTTCAATAACATCAAACCTCTCTTTCAACCTAGTGCCATCTTGATTCACTAACTCACTTCCCCTTAGTCATAAATCTGTCATCTCAACTTGCTAGAGAACCATGTATAAGAACACCATATATACCCCTACTACTAGATTTGAACCAAGTCTCACTCAATTCCAACTACCTTACTTAGAACATTACATTGATATATCCACCTGTTACAGATCATAGCTCGAATTGTGGTTCAAAATCAACTATGACTTTTCTTTGATCCTAACTGTAATGATAGGGACATTGTGGTAAACATCATCAAATTATCATTTCTTCAACTCTGACACCACGTGTATTGGTTAGTGGTGAAGATAACTCCATTATCATTCAACTCTCATACAATTTTCATGCCCCTAAAGACTTCATGAAATTTTAGGAACCCCGTGATTTTTAGTCATGCAACATCAATGTGTTTCCCATCAATGACTTGAACACTTTGGGAGTACTACACTTGAACAATGCCTCACAAATAAACACTTGTATTAATCTATCTTAGTTAAGTTATATAGTGGAATATTGAACTTCAACTAAAACCAAGTGTATTTTTTTCATGTCATATCTAACATAACAATTGTCTTCAAAATCACATACACATCATAAACATTAAAATATGAAAAAAATTGTTTTTTCTTGGAGCAGCATCAACCTAACACTCCACCAACTATTAGAGGAAATTTAATTTTAAAGAGTTAATATTGAATTTCCATGTCATCATGTGTAATCCAGTCAAAATCCTTTAAAATTCAAAAGAGATACAAGTGTGACTAGGCATTGAAATTTATTTTAACAATATAATTTACCTACCTTAAGTGTGAATAGTGCCCAAGTGACTCAGAACTACATTAAATATTAAAATTAAAATTAATATCTTATTCTATAAAAGTTATAATATCAGGAATATTTTTAATGAATAGTAATCATGGGTTGAGTGTGTTTTTAATGACATGTAACATATATATATACATACTCACATATATATGTGTGTGTGTGTGTGTACACACACACACACACACACACACACACACATATATACAAGGTTATTTTGATAAAAGTGCATTTATTTGGGTATTTTTTAAATATAAAATATATAATATCGTTATTTATTTCTAATGACGCATAACTAATTTAAATTTAAATTTAATTTTTTAAATTTGAAATTGATTAAATCTTATACTAACAAATTAATTTAAATATAAAAAATATATACAATTATCTTAAAAAATGTGACATATATTTGGGTAATTTTGATAAAAGTAAAATAATAAAAATGATATACTAAAAAATTGTCTACATGACATTATTTTATTAATTTCTTAATTTTTTCTTAGGTGGCTATTTTTTAGTCGAAATTTCCTCTGATTACTAATCTACAAAATATATGTTTTACAATGTTACAACAATTATTTCTCCTACAAAACCTTCTATACCAACATACACTCAAAATAAAATTGATGGGTCATGCCATTCACACGCCCAACTCATGGTCTAAACTCATCTCACCAACCACAATTCATCTATCGTGTTTCCTAGATCCACTAAATTCACATACCTGTGTTGTCCTGGCCTAACTTTGCTCTCATCTTGGCTTACCTCAAGACTCATGCCATAGATCCAACCCTTTTTGGCGTCAAATTGCACCTTGACACATTGTTTAGGTCAATCTCCGCCTCCTCTCAATTTTCAGACACAATCACACAATTCCTGACACAGTCCCAAGTGGTAGACACATTGTCTTGCACAACCTCTACATAATATCACTCCAAACTACCTCTATTGCAATTGCTCCACTCCTCACTCTGTTGTACAACTAATCCCTCCACTCAACTAATGAATATATATAAGTGGTTGGCGAAGCACCAAGGGTCACGACTCTTCGCTTCACTTGGGGACAACCTATCTCACTACTCCTCGCACATGCATCTTTTTCAACTATCATTTGCATCTCATGTCATCTCACCCATCACGTGTGTTGGTTCACCCACCAAGCACCCTCTCGACTCTCCCATTTTGTTATGCATCACCACTCTACACACCGATCCATCCATGTTGTGGGACACACACGGGACCACTATTCTTAACCAAACTCTAAATTTTCTCATCTTGTGCATGTGTCCTTGGTCACATGTTAAATATAACTCATTTCCCAACTCAACATATTGTGAAAGATCATTCTTGCCCATGTGTAATGATGCATTGTAACTTGTCTCAATTGTGCCATCCATGGAAACCCCAAATTCCCCCCAAACATCACAAAATTTGTAATGTGAATGTTATTATGTTTTCTCATCTCGATTATGTGCATGCTTGCCTTGACGGTCTGATAGACGAGAACTTTGTCACTAGATGTTTTAACACATTTTAAGAAGGCTCATATCCTTGGAATTCAAAAAAATAAGTAAATCAAGAAGGAACTTTATTGTAGAAAAACAAATTCTAAAAAAATTAAATTTATCTTTTTTTAATCTATTCTGCCAATAATAATTCATAAATCCTTTTATATACATAAAAATAATGAAATAATATCAATTATTATTTCTTATTATTTTTTATTAACCCACATTGTCAATATGATTAAATTTAACATGTTTTAATCTATTCCATCCATAATAATTCACAAATCCTTTTATATACATAAAAATAATGAAATCATACCAATTATTAAAAAAATAAAGACATAATTCTATTTTTCACTCTTTCTTATTATTTTTTATTAACTCACATCATCAATGTGATGAATTACATAATATTAAATTTATAAAAAATATATGTATCTTAATTATTTCTTAAATTTTTGAAATATTTAAAAAAAATTATTTATTAAAATTAAAATAATTTAAATCTAAAATAAATCTATATCAATTTATGACAAAGATATGTACATTTAATTTTTCTTTTTTGTAAGTTTGGAAAGAATACATCTTCATCATGTTCAATATATCATTATGATTAGGGCGAGGAGATGAAATGACTTCACATCAAGGAATGCTTTAACAAAGCACCCGATCACCATATATCCAAGACCAGATAGACATATACATTTACTTTATAGTAAATATATTCTAATTTATTAAATCATAATTTTTTAATATGGTAAATATATTTTAATTTATTAAATCATAATTAAATTTTAACTATTGAATGCTCATTGACTCTGTAGAATAAATTTCATTATTATGTGAGTAGTGTTTTATATTTCAGTATAGAAACAATATTATAAAATATTATGTAATGTAATGTTATATTAACTTGATCAAATTATTTAAAATTAAAAAATAAATATTATTAATATAAGTTTGGGTTAATCATTTAAAGAATTTATTGATAATAATTTACAAATCAATAATATTGTATAGCTTATATGTCCATTATATATTTTATAATAAAAATTTATTTAAAAATTATAAAATGTAAAAATATTAACTTAAATTTATCTTAACTCCTAACTTATTCCTCTCAAAACTTGTTAAATCGAAATTTAAAATAAATGTAAACTAATATCATAGAATTCCACAAACAAATTTTAATGACTTTTTTATACTTAATTATAATCTCTAATAGTATTCGGAAATGTCTTTACATAACACGATACTAATAATTAATTTGTATGGTTGAGTGGTTGCATGTGATCTTTCATGAAGATAGCAGTGAGTGATGCATCCCTTTCACAAAATAAAGATCATTTGATAAAAAGCAAAAGTTGGGGTAGTAAAAGCGAAAGTTGTATGTTAAAGGACTATAAAATGTTTAGTGGTAAATATTGTTTTATTATATTTGATAATTAGCATGTTTAGTGTAATCAGTTTAATCAATGATTAATATTGAGTCACTTTTATTTTAATATAAAATGAGTTTATATATATGTAAAACAAAGTTAAAATAATGATAAAGATAATATATAAAGCTGAGTTGTTATATTAATCACAATTAAATACATTTACAACTTGATTTAGAAAGATGTTGTCATCTAAATAAAGCTGACATATTAGTTTAAAAACAATATAAGACTAAGAACAAATATTTAATAATAATATTAATATTGTAGGCCGTTAAAATATGAATAAAAAAAAAAAAAATTACATATATAAAAAAACACAATTTAATACATATACTTAATATGAATATGAAAACATAGAGCCTCCAAGGTTATTAGCAAGAGACCGCATCTCTCAAATTGATTCCTTTTGGTTTTGTATTTTTTATATTCAATTTACTTTCATATAAAATGATATTCACTAAATGTAGAGTGAATATTGAAATAATTTTTTTATAAATTATATTAATATATGCTTTTTAATAATATATATATATATATATATATATATATATATATATATATATATATTAATTTATATATTTTATAAATTGAAAATTATATTTTTTTATAATAAATAAATAAATGAAAATAACCAATATTAAATCAAATATTACATAAATGCTTATAAAATATATGTGTAATATTTTTCGTAATCTTGTATAAAAGTATATAGAGGTCAATTTTTTTTACATAATTCACTTGCATGTAACTTTCCAATTACTTATTCCATATTTTTCTTATGGATCATTGGATACATCATCATCATTATATAGAGTAAGTTTTAGGAGTGAAATAGTAAATCACATTACATAAGAATCATTGTTGCTGATGTAACAATATAAGCTCTTGATGTTGCCTTGGCATCGATTCCACCACTAGCAATTGCACCGATATGTTGCTGAAAGGAAAGCGCTTGTGGTAAGCATATAACACTAATTAATACTCTTTTAAAAATTATTGAGAAAAATGTAAATCAAAGGTACTTTTGGTACAATTCTCTTCACATTTCCGTCTCAGATCACTTCATCCTGAGTATAGAAAAACTTTAATCAATACAAAGAAAATTCTATATAGTTTGAAAGAGATGTGCCTACAAAGGATTACACCAACATGTAAAATGAGATAACTCTCAAAGGGACCATGATAAATTATCATCCCAATTCTTATCACATGCCTCTTCCACGTCTACAAAAGAAGAGGAAAAACCTATTCTTCCCTACCCCATTATTCCGGAGTAATGCAGAACCACTATTGGCATTGGCTTAGACCTGAAAAATTAATTATGCAATTACTCAAAAGTCCAACTCCGAAGATTTTACAATACTCAACAGAATAAAATACTACATCCATATGTTGAACAACCATCAAGATGGACATGGAAGAAATGAAGATAACCTCCATATGCCGAGCAACCATCGTAGAATGGACATGGAAGAACTAAAGATGTTTGAGTAATGATAATTAATTCTTTGTTTTTAAAATTACTTCTAAGAGTTGTGAGCCAAAACCCAAATTCAAGATTCCAAAATAAACACGACATGTCCATAATATTAAATATATTCTAAAACACAAATATATGGAAGACAAAATGAATTCCATATAATTAAATATACTGATAAAAAAATAATAATAAATCCTATAAAAATAATAATACTTCATACAATATATCACCTATATATTTGATATAAATATATTTTCTTTTCAAATCAAAAAGATAAGTCTAGTTTTGCTACCCTATCATGGTCATGTCACATCAGTCTCAAAAATACATAATAATAATTTGCACTCTTAGTCATGTCCTTATAGACCTAACACCTAAAACTCACCAAAAACGCTATGACACACATCTCTCCTATCCTCTTATTGATGTTTCAAATGTCATCCCTCATTCGTGCTTCAAATAAAGTGGTGCAACAATATTCAAAGATGAAATATTTATCCTAAATAAAAGTGTTTATAAACTTGACATATCTTAATACCATTTGAACTTATGGCCATCATAGTCTCCAAAGATCTAAATGTCTTTCGAGAGTATCTCAATAGCAAATAGAAGAAACAAATTTCAGCTAAAAAAATTCTGTGGTCAAATATTACTTGTCATTCTACCTAAGTACCCAGCCAAATATTAATATTAAAATAAACATTTAAAATTAACAAAAGCTTTTGAAGTTGCAACGAACATAAGTATACTCATTTTCAAAGATTCTTCCAACAAGAATGAGAACATTATCGAGTTCTATAACATGCGATTTGTTTATATAACAATATATGATTTTTTCAAATTCAAAAAATATTATTTAAAAATTAAAATAGACATTGCATTTAATATTAAAAACTCTAAAAATCAAAGTCTGGACTAATTATTGAAAGAAGAGCTGGCTGTTCTTTAAAATTAAATAGGGATCACTGGGAGACAAAATCCACTTGTGACTACATTATCGAAATACAGTTATTGTACCAGGGGATCTGCAATTTGATTATAGGATCTGCAATTTGATTATGGGCGTATTCAAAAGAGGCAAAGTTTACTCGATTTTTATGTACTCCATTGATTTAGGTTTTAAGTTTTCTCCAATTTTAATATTGCTCAATTGAGATTTAGGTGCAGTATGTGTTCAGGAGTGATAATATTTGCCGTCACCTCATTTTCCGTTCTCACCTAATCTTTCGTGAGAACTTTAAAAAAAGTGCAGTACATTACTGACATCACATCCCACAAGGCGACAAAAAGGCCAAATGGCGGATCATCCAAAAACTAATTTGGGAATGCATTATAATCACTAAAAAGGAAAATTCTAAAATTGTAGAAACTAATTTAAATCCAGCGTTGCAAAATAAAATGGGCAAAAGGAAAATTAGCATAAGATTTACACCATAATCTCGAAGGATAATAAGGATCATAGCCTAGACGAAATCTTAAGCCGCTCATCTAAAAGAAATAATGTAAATTCTATCAAACGGCTTTAACATTTCCTCACCTCATTTCCAATTCTCACTAACAGGAAGAACTTAAAAAAATACAAAGTGAAATTAGCCAGTACATTGCTGAGATCTCTTTGCTATAAAGGGAACAAAGGCCAAATGGTGGATCATCCAAAAACTAATTTGGAACATATTATAATCATTAAAAAGGGAAATTCAAAAATTCCAAGAAGCTAATTTAAATCCAGCAATGCAAAATAAAATGGACAAAAAGAAAATACCATAACTCGAAATAGATAATAAAGATCCTAGCATAGATGAGAATCTTAAGCCGCTCATCTAAAATTAATAATGCTAGCTTTTATAAAACAGAAACATTTCTTTAAAACACCAAAAACATTCCCTGTGACCCAGACTCTCGAGATTCTTTTTCTCCATCCGGCTTGGAGATTTTTTCCCGAAGCCTCGTGATCTCCTTTCAACAAGCTCGGTATTTTTTCCCTGCAAAGCCTCGTGATCTCCGTTCAACAAAAATTCAATGCTCTCCTTCTGCGGCGTTGCGTGCTGGCGCCAGCCATTAGCCAAACTACTTCGAGTTGGAAAAGCTCGTACTCACAATCCCGCAAATCGAAGGACATACAAGCTTCAATCCATACCTGTGGCTCGGTGATGCGCGGAGGCCAAGAATGTAAGCCATCCTCGGGTTTGTAAAGCTTTGAAAGCGCGTACCGCCAATATTATTGCCTTCCAAAGATTTAGTTATTCCCGCATGAAAGCCTGTCTTTGAAAACCGTTCGAGCCGCTACAATTCAAATCGATGGCGAGATGACGATTCAATCGTCTAACAAAAGATCCAAAGGGCTTAGCTTATGACACGAGGACACCCGAAAGCGAGGTTGTTTTCAAACAGCGCTGCGACGCGTAATTATTTTAACCAAGTTAGTTAGTCACATACTTGATAATGTAAATGTTATTCCATGCCAAGAATCGACATCATAAAAATGGAACAATAGGCAACCACATCATTTAACACGGATATACCTTGGAAACTTTTCGTAGGGTGAAAACTAGAAAATGCTTAATGTTTATTAAATGCTCATTAGGGTGTTCACCCCCTCACTCCTTAGCTATATGGGAGTCCATTCCTTCACCATTTTCATAAAATATTATAAAAAATTATCATTTAAATACAACAAGATAGAAGTTATTACATCAATCATGATATCATTTGCCCACAAATCCTTGAACAATGTCCTTACGGCTTGGTTATTCTCATCAGTGGATTTTTCCCTACAACTGAGATTCCTCAATTTGTATGGACCATAGTTCCTTACGTGCCACAATGTTAAACATAATCTATCTTTCACACATGTAACAATTTTTTCCTACAATTGCTAGTTGTCAGCAAACTTTGATATCATGATTAGATCAAATATTAATCAAACCCATAATACATCTTTATTAGTGATGTTTCAAAATCTGTTCATTTGCATACAGAAAATGTAAACAAAATATTGTGGCATGTCTCCTTTAACAACATTGTAAATGTATTAATTTAAAAGCACATAACCATCAAAGCATGTCTATAGATAAATATCACATTAATCATTATTCCCCTCGTACAAGCACACATTCTTTTCCAAAGGAAAACAACTACAATTGTCCATGTTCCTTTAAAGGATACTAGTGACTTTATTATATTCTTTGTGCATGTAATTATGGGTGGAAACATGTGAAGGTCTGAGTTACACTTTGTGAGAATCGGGGGCCGAAAACATTTTTTTCGGCAGATAGTTCGGCCAAACATTTTCTAAAGTTTGGCCGAACTTTGTAATGGTTCGGCCGAAATTTCTCTAGAAAGTCTCGTACCGAACTTCGTGATTCCATTTAGATTGACGGCACAATCGACGGCGCTCGCCAGACATAATTTTTTGTCGGATATTGGAAAACCGACAACAAAAGTTCGGTCGAGTCGTAGAGTTCAGCCGAACTTTTTACTTTTAAAATAGTTTCGGCTGAACCAATTCCTATAAACAATTACCCGCGAAGTTTTTCGTTTCACACGGTGCCCATTATTCCGGCGAATTTATGTCGATGATCACTAATGTTCGCGCGTTTTCGCTCCTCCCTTCGGGGCCGTTGTTGCTCCTCTGCTGTGCCGCCGTTGCTCGCTCGTGCCGGGTCATACTCGATTTCATCGGGTATGTTTCTCAAAAACCACAATATATAATTTTAGTGGGCGCTACAAAATTGTTTTTGGAGTGAACGATGATACAAAATTATCCTATCAGCGAATCGACAATGAATTAGAAATGGATGCTTTAAAATTATTTCGTAGTGGCCCGATTAAAAAATTTACCGTTGTGTTGAGGGTGTTTATCCCTCTTTCTTTTATAGGTTTTCCGGCTTAATGGTCGCATTGTGTTCTACCCATGAGTACTTGTCTTTGCATCTCTCGGAGTTCTAGTTTTATTAAAATTTATATATGAGATTAAACCCTCCACCGAGGTGTATCCCGCCTTGAAAGTCAGGGTTGTAAAATGTTCCAAAGCATTTTTAATGTGTGGACTTGACAATGTCAAATTTTATCAAAGACCGTTGAACCTTAATTTCCGTATGGCGTTATTTTTCTTTCAAGTACATTGTGTAACCTCGGCCCTATTTTCTCGTTTTGGTAATCGATATTTATATATATACATATCCCGTGGAACAATTACGCTTTCCCTTTGATTAAGCTTGTCTTCAAATCGCCATTTAATCTTTTTTTTCTCTTTAAAGTTATTTTGTTCAAACCCTTGTCCCTTTCTTCACCGCTTATTTTAATGACAGGTTTTGTGAGGAATGTGCCAAGGTTTCTCTTTTAAAAGAATTCATTTAATCTTGTTCTTGCACTATTAAATTTATCGAGGTTCGATTTATTATGAGGAAATGTGATTCTCGTGAATAGTTTTTCTTTCTATCATGATTCAATATTACATGTTTCCTATGGTAATCCTCATGGTTGATTCTTTTCCTCTAAATATTTTGAATGCGGTTATCTTGATTTTTTGCACGAAATGGATGTAATGTGTTGTTGTTTTTCCTTCATTTTCACGCGTTTACGGATGCTTAACATTGTGCTTTAGATACCGTTGAAACATCCATGTAGATAACTTTTTGTCAAAGATAATTTATTCTTTGGAAATCATGTTTTAATGTATTGATCACTCATAGTCTGTGGCCTGGTACCGAAGAAGATATAGGACCCTGTGTTGGTTACTCTCGGCTAGGGTCTTAAACCTACTGCCACCCCTCTAACAATTAACACAAGCCTTTAAGCTTAGAAAACAAATAATCGGTGTCTAGTGCACGATTGCTCGTTTTATTTTTAGCCTAAGAAATTGCCGCAGTACACTTCACCAGTCATTCTTGTAATTTTTACGTCAGCATTTACAACTTAGATACCACCTATTTTTTTCGAAAACCTAAGGAGAATAACAAATTCAACTCTTTTCCCGCGACTTATATCTATTTTTAATTCAAATCTAATTTAATAATATTGTCTCAAGTAAGAAGTGAGTCTGTGTTTTAAAAATGTGCAATGTTGTATGTAGCAAAATATTCTATTACGGCAGTTCTTGTTCCACATATGCATTCGGAGTGTTTTGAGATATCCCTGAGAGTTACGTTATTTATGTTTTTTAAATTTTTGCAATGATATGTTGTAATATTTTTATTACGAGCTTTTGGTTTGCATCGTTCATTTTGGTCAGCAGTAAACTCTTCTTCTCCATCATAATATCATTGCGATTTGACATCTCGATTTATGTTTTAAATTTTGCATTCACATGTTTTATCATTTTGTAGCAAAGTATTTTTATGTACCGCCATATTAGGCTCTCTTTTCATACAAACTACACAAGCTTAAGATTAAGGATATAATCCTTTTTGCATTCCACATAGATAATGAAAAATGATTGTTTCCAAGTCTCATGCGTTGCTTCTCATGTTACTTTATAGTACCTTGATTGGAAAGAAAAATAGGAGGGCGAGACTAGGAGAAAATGCTAAAACTATACTTAAACACAACGTAAGAAACAGAGAACTATAATGAAACACACACATACATATCTCTGAGACAATTTCAACACAATTATTTTCCTAGGAAATCCTTATGGGAGACAAGCAACCCTAAAAAGTAATGATGCTCTCAGACTCCTTTTTCCCTAGGAAACTGTACAGGGAAGAAAAACAACACTAAATGTGTAAAGCATGCTCTACTCTCTTTTCTCGGTATGGAAAATATGTGAGTACAAAGAGAGAGGTAATCATCTAGAGTTAGCTAAGACTTTTGGCATTTAAGGTTTGCTATAAAAACTCACTTCACACATTTTTCTCTCTAACTTCACTACTTCTAGTTGTATTTTTCAACTATGGAACAAAATAAAATAACATCATCGGACCTCTTATTCCTCCTTAGTGGCCAAGTATTTAACATATAGCGTGATAGCCAACTAGGTGTAAGATTGACCTCTGCTCGACCATTAACGAGGTTTGTGATTTTAGACCTTTTAGAGTCTTCGTTAAAATTCCACATGTAGCTAGCTTGCTACATGAGTAATGGTGCTAAAATGACATTCTCTCGTACTCAGGGTGGTCAAAATGATAGGTCGACTTACTAAAGGCATAAATTTTGAATGAACTTAATTTGATGTTTTTCTTGCACCATTGGATATGTCTTTAAGTGTAGAATGATGAACTAATGTTGACCTCGAGATCAAGGACAATCGTTTGACCCCTCAGAAATGTCATTTAATACCTCAAAATGACTCCAAAAGGTTTTAGTCGATTCTCCACCTTCATTAAAATGACCCTCACCTGAGAGTTGATTCTTTCAGCTTTTTCACTCTATAAGCATTAAAATATATGAAAAATAATATAATTGTGCCAGTCTAGATCATTATTTAATAATTTGTTAAAATTATGAGTAAAATATACATCATGGAATTTAAATAAATAGCGTTAGTCATCGAACACCCTCGTAGCATTCTTTTGTTGATACTTTGAAAGTAATACATTTTGAAAAATAATTTGTTTTTGGATTCTTAAGATTATGTAACTTTCGAACCATAATTACAAATTTATTTATTTTTTACTTATCATTTAGTTGCTAAAGAGTTGAAGAATTTATGTTGGTAAATAATTAATTAGGTCTATTTAAACTCACTTTACTACTTTTGGGAGTTTTTGTTTTCGATGGTTTCATTCATAATTTCACTGTTTTGCAAATTGTCAATTTCGATTTTTCAGCACCACATGCGCACAATCAAAGGACCTAAGGTCTTTCCCCTAGTAAAGTATATTTTCTTTTAAAACATGTTTTCTCGGTGATATGGGTGATTTAGAAATGATCGGGAGAGCGAAATTCCTCATTTAATACACAATATGTTTGGTTCATGCCATTTGATTCTCCCGATTAGGTTGTAATCATGAGGCTCTTGCTCAATAGTGGACCTTTCCCAAAATCTTGTGACGTCTTGTCACAAACAAAACCATCAAACCGAAAACACACCATGCAAGAAACATGCCTCTTCAAACAGGTCGACTCTCCAAGTCAAATAATAGCTCATGTACAAATTTCCATATTTGTTGCATTTAAGTGTGTCAACATAACTCTACCTTCAACATCTTTGACTTCGTGCAACATGTGCCATACTTTTAATTTGAAAAGAAATTCATGAAACATCAAAATACATGCGGGAAGCGCCTTAGGTAGGATAGAGAAATCTAACCATCCGATTTACCAAACCATTTCAATGGCACTTCTTTTAAGCCGCACTTCATCATCATGTGAATCATCTTCGACTCACTTCGCGATTATGGAATCCTCTTTTCCATTCTTGTCATTATCTCTTTCCACCTTCTTCAAATGTTGTGGATGACTTATTGGATACAAAGTCCAACACTTGTCTACAAGGTGACCTTTCTTATGGCAATGAGTAATAAACAATTGCAACTTATTTTCAACATCATTTTCCTTGTGCCAATGGGCCTTGGACTTTTTGCCTCATTTATTTAGAAAGTTTCATGTGCATGGATATCTTCTTCCAACATCTATAAACATTATGATTATTCAAACCACAGAAAAGGAACATCGCTGGAAGTTCTTTTTCCAAATCTTATGTGAATATTTACTATATTTATCATAATCGAAAAGCAATTTGATTAGAGGCAAATTTATAACTTGAACATTCACTGGATGTCAGCCTTCTTGAGGAGGAGTGAATTTGACGAGGTAGTGGCTCTCCTATGAATACTAGCAATGAATTCACTGACTTCCCAGAGCTTTCAACATCCTCTTCTCTTTACATTCTCATTGAGCCGCATGATTATTAACATCTTCTTGCAAAGTGGGTGTCAAACTTTTCCCACTCATCATGAATACAAACTCTCGCAAGCTTGAGGTGATGAAACCACGAGTATAAAATTCCTTCTTGGAACAACTTCATGTGCCTCCTCGCTTTTGGAGTATTCTCCATCATGTTTTCCATAACCAAGACCCAAATAATTAGGCCCTTCCTCAACAACATTTGGCTCAACTATGCCTTGTACATGTTTGCCTTTAACCCTTTACTTTCATAGCACATTTTCATCAAAAATTTGGACCCTTATTCCTCTAGTGTGTCTTTGAAAAGCACGTACACATTAATTTTGATTAAAATAGTTCGGCCATCGTAATTTCTATAATAAATCGCCCGCGAAGCTGTTTTTGTTTGCAGCTTTCATTATTCACGAATTTATGTCAATGTCGACCGCTCTGTTCGCACGTTTCTCTCGCTCCCTCTCGTCCGCGTTGTTGCCCCTCCCGTCGCGCTGTTGTTGCTCCTCGTCGGCTACGCGTTGCTCCTTTCTCTACTCGTGTATGTTTGACATTACCACTTTTCAAATTTTTTCTGCATGTATTTGAAAAATTCTTCACCGGGATATATTGCCTCTTATGTATTTGATTATTCTCCACTATTTTCAAACTCTTTACACTTCCTTAGACTATCCATGCAACGTTTGCATACTTCATTTAGAAAAGTTAATCTCAACTTGAGAAAACATAAAAGCTCGATGTAGAAAAGATGCAAAGAAAACGAAATTGCACAGGGCCCAAAAAGTAAGAATGAATATATGATCAAACATTTTATAAAAAAAGATTACATGTGTTGGGAGTGGTCTTTTTACAACTCCATGCGGAAAGAATTTGGTTCCACATTCATTCCTCCGTGAGACGTCAGCCTCAGATGCCATACATCTATCTAAGGTTAAAATCATATAAGAAAGAGTGTCATTTCGAGCTCACCTTTTCTACAAGCTCCTTTTTCGTCGTGGTGGCAGCCAAACACTTTGTATTGGAAACACTCTTGCTTTGTTTGAGAATTACACAGAAATCAAGCCGGAAAACTTATCTTTGCCACTCGCCATGTCTTCATTGTTTGCTTCCTTGCCGCCTTGTTTTTTCTTCTTATTTTGATCAACCTTTGACACAACGGTGGTCGCGATAAAGCCTCGGGTTTGTCTTCTCTGCCCCTATTTTAACAAAGTCTTTATCCACAACATTAACCTTTGACACGGTAGGGCCGGGGAGAAACGTCTGCGTTCGTCTCTGTCTATCATTTTGCGTCAGCCTTATCAAAAACATTAGTTGGTGCCGCATCCCGCAACATATATCCACAGCGAGATTTGTTTCGAGGCATTTGTAATCTTCCTTAGCACTGTCACGCAGTACAGCTTCACACCATACTCAACTGCACTTCATACTATACTATCCGCAACCGCTTCAAAGATGGCGAGGCAATAGATCCAATACACTATTTTTAAAACTCTCTTAAACTTCACACTTTGAAAGCCCATCACTGATTAAATCGCACTAAATCTTACAAGAATCCGTAAATTGTTTTGCGTAGATCACGCAGTTATTCCTTATCAAAAGAGCCTGCAGTACAAGGTATATAAATATAGATAAAGATACTACCTTTTAGGCCGAACAACACTTTGCCATGTAGCTCACTTTGTAACACATCATAATAGTTCGATTTTTCAACGTTGATGTAGAGCTGAAATAAACCATTGGTTCATGTTTTCTTTGACTAGGTCTCGGGTTTCTCGACCGAATCTATATGGACATTTCATTGCCTAGTTAAATGCGCCATTTCCGTTTGCAAGATTGATTTATCTTTTTTAAGATTTTTTGCATTTGTGTGTTGTATGTATCAAATATTTCTATTCCCGCTTTTCTATGCACATCAATTCAATTGCACAAACAATTAAATCTAATTTAATATTAATGTTTGCTAGAAGTTAGTTTATGTTTTAAAAATGTGCAGTGTTGTATGTAGCAAAATATTCTACAAGGTGACCTTTCTTATGGCAATGAGTAATAAACAATTGCAACTTATTTTCAACATCATTTTCCTTTGTCCAATGGGCCTTTGACTTTTTGCCTAATTTATTTAGAAAAGTTTCAAAGTGCTGTGGATATCTTCTTCCAACATCTATAAAGCATTATGATTATTCAAACCACGAAAGGAACATGCAAGTTCTTTTCCAAATCTTATGTGAATATTTCACATGTTTATCATTATAATCAAAAGCAATTTGATTAGAGGCAAATTTATATACCTTGAACATTCACCGTGGTCGCCTCTCTTGAGGAGGTGGGTGATGAGAGAAGTGGCTCATCCTCTGAATGCGGAAATGAATTCAATGACTCTAGAGCTTTCAACATCCTCTTCTTTTACATTCTCACTAGTCGTACGCGGGATTATTGAGCATCTTCTTGCAAAGTGGGTGTCAAACTTTTCCATTCATCATGAACACAAACTTCACAGGCTTGAAGGTAGTGAACACGAACAAAATTCCTTCTTGGAGCATGACTTCATGTGCCTCCTTGGCTTTGGGAGCATTCTCCATGTTTTCCATAACCAAGACCCAAATAATTAAGCCCTTCCTGAAGAACATTTGGCTCAACTATGCCTTTGTACATGCTTTCCCTTTAAAACCCTTTACTTTCATAGCACATTTTTCATCAAAAATTTGGACCCTTCTTCCTCCTAGTGTGTCTCTCAAAAGCATGTACACATTAATTTTTGAGAGGAAATTCGAAGACAGAATAAACCAATAGCTAATTCTTCTAACTAACCTTGACTAAAATGAGCTAAAGTTTACTTTTTATACCAACTTGATTTGAATATGGACAAACTAGTTTTGTTGGGCTATCTCCTCAGTTATTAGTTAAATAAATGCGAAAGCTTAGACTAGCCTAAGAGTTAGCCAATTGGGAAGGGATCTATGTGTCAAGCTTTAAGTGTATTTTGTGAGAAATTTATGAGTTAATTAGCTTTTAAAAACTCATGTTTACAACATTTATAAAATGCAAAATTTTTATTTCTAGGAAAATCTTTTCCCTCGATCCGTATTCCGATCATTGGACATGTAAGAAGAAGGAAAGAGTAGAATTCACTTTTCAAATTCTTAGACCTTCTCTAAAACCAAAGAAATAAACTAGAGGTTTGGTTTTTCAAATGCATTCACTTATTTGGAAAAGTTTTAGCTGCCAAAAGTCCATATGCCAATCTACCTCCCAAGAAATCCATTTATTACTGCACCGGTTGGTTTTTAGTCTTCCCATATTCTTTATCAACCTCTTCTAGTGATTCTTGAAAGGTGGATACTTAAATCCTTCCTAAAAATTTGAGCTCTAAAACGCAGGAAGACACACAAGGTCATTTTTAAGTCATTCTTCTATCCGATTATAAAAACCAAGTGAATATTTCTCACATATTGATTTCTGCCCCATAAACGCGTACAATATATGTGGAGTTGCCTCGCCCTACGCAAGAGATGTTTAACAAACACAGTAGTAGAGAAAAATTAGTGAAGTCACCAAAAGATGCTAGCCTCTTTCAAGGTATCATATCCTCTCATCAAGGTCATGAATCTATTCACCAAAAATGTCCAACGAAATGATGGCATTTTAAGAAACAAAACTAGACAAAAACCTTCAATGAGAACAACAAAATCTAAAACCTCTTTCAAGGTCGCCAACTCGCTCGCGTAAAGTTAAATTGTGTCTTGATCAAGTCCAACTGACAAAGAAAAATTTAGTGACAACACCAAAATCTACAACTTTCTTTCAGCATCTTCTAAACCATCTTCAAAGTCAATATGTGTGCACTCAAATTCCTGGCAAAGAGGTCATCGAAACTGGAGTCATCAAAACTACTATATCAAGCTTCAGCTGACAAAAATAAGTCAAAAGAATTCAATTTCTCCTCCAAAACCTCTTCTCCTGCGAGCAAAGCTAACGCATGAGTGATCGTCGAGAAATTCAAAGTAATTCCACGAGGAAATTCTATCAAAGTTAAAACAAATCATTTCCATCCATATTTAATGCCTACTTCATGTGGAACACCTCCAAATATAAGGACCACAATGCCATGTAATAATATGTAACTTTCTACCTCAATAGGTGTAGACCTAGAACCCCCAACTATGCGTGACATGTACAATTGAAGATCTTATATGGTAAGCGAAGTTGATGAGAAGAGAGTCATGGATTCGCCGAGTTGAGCAAGAGAAATAGTTTGGCATATGACAACCTTACTTCGTGATAGGTCTAGCTAGAAGACCACCAAATTACATGGCAATGGCATTTCAAAATGTGAAAATTCCCATTTCACTTGGACAATATGGTAAAGAAAGGTATAGTATGAAAGGAGACATTCATCTCTGGTAAAGAAATCAAATAGTCTCTATCGATTCCACCTCGCAACTCTAAGAAACATTGAATTAAATTTCATCCACCAAGGCAGGCTTTCGAGAGGACACTCTCAGAAGCCAACCTACGATCATGGCTTTTAGAAACACATGGTAAGTATCAAGACTTAGCAACCTTATTTTGGCTAATTTTTTTCCTACAGATGGACCTTTAATGTATACAGCCTTCTCTTTGCCTAAAATGAATGAAAAATTTCCTTGCAATTTGGCTTAGCAGACATTCATAATTCATGCTCATGGAACATGATTGTGTTGCAAATTGTGATAAAACTGCTGTGTGCGTGCAATCTAATAAAAAATGATTGAAAATGACATTTTTGCTCTTGTAAGATGTAAGGAAAAATTACACCAAGTAGCTTCCAACCTCATATGGCCATCATGTCAAACTCATCTCAAGGATGTTGTTCCAAAGCAAAGAGCCACTTAAGCAAGAAATCTAGTATACATGACTCCAATTTCAATTAGCGGTAATGAAAGTTCTAAGTATGGTGCAAACATTGCTCCGCGATCCTCGATGGGGCATGTTTGATGACCAAATAATTTGGGGAGTGAGAGAGGGAGACGGTAGGAGAAAATTCAAGGAATCCACGGGAAATTGAAAAAATATATAACTAGCAAGGTGGAAGACATTTTGTAACCTAAGAGAGAAACACGATGAGGAAATGGGTGAAGTTGGTATGTACACACCCAATTGGATAACCTCAAAGGAGAAAAACATTTCTCCCCACTTTATTTGTTGGCATAACCTAGTAAGTGTTGAAATTCACCTAGCATGTGTTTGTAAAGGCCTTGACCCAGTTCCCATTCGACTCCATCCACCAGTTGTAGAGGATTCCTGTAAGCCTAATTTCCTCATGAAAAGTAAGTTAGATGATCACATTGACCGTTTGCTTGATGATGTGTCTATGAAAGATTAACTACCTTGAACTATGCGTAGGGAAAAGAGACACACTCCCATGTCTGAGCATGAAAACGTTCTTTGATATTGTTAATGCCTCACAGTGTGTGCGCTTCTCTGATGCCCCATGGGCGGGGTCCGGCAGGGGCCGGTGGCCTCCGGATCTCATCTTTTATGAAAGGTGACATATCTAGTAAATGCCCCTACAATCAATCTCTAGAATGGATCTAAATAGAAGCTCTTCATTTTAATATCCATAAAACACAACAACTTTAAGGTAAACTATGTACATGTGTCATTTCTCCCACAAAATAAAGTGTATAAGTGGTAAATTTTATACCAAGTGTGCTCCCACCATGTAAAGCGCAATTTGGAGAACTTATCATTTTTATAATTTCTTTTTCGATTAAATTTAGTTTCACATACAATCAATTATTGCTTTGAAAGTTGTGTTCTCACATAATTTGTGTACACTAAATTACAAATTGATTTTTTGAAATCTATTTTATGTAAATGTCGACCACAGATACATATATCATGGAGGATGAATGACGAAAGATGCAGCTTTGAATCCCATATGGAGTGTTCGGTGGACCTGATGTTCACGATATTTAAATATATAATCTCAAATCTCTCCACACATGTGTGTATATATATGGAATTGATTTTTAATAACTTTGTGAGTTAAATTAGTCGCTAATAAGTTTCATATTTTAATTTTTAGGAGGTAAGAGGGAGAAGGGTTTCTCCGTCCGCCCATGGAGCATGGCCATGGATTCCACAGGTCGAGGTATGAGTGTGCAGTTGAGGGTTGCGTGAAGGTGATATTTATTTCCCTCCAAGCTCCAATCGAAGCGATGGCTTGTTCGCAAACAAGTCATTTTGGGTCTAGTTCTCAAAGCGATGCGTCATTACGGAGTCCTGGTTCCCGGCGTCATTTTGGAGAAGATGTTAACCAACAACATCAAGAAGGTTGCCATCAATTTCAATATTTTTTCATTAAATTTGTACAACTACACGTGTTTTTTCTAATATACGAAATTATATGATATTGATCTGAGAGGCCGAAAATGTTTGGAAATCCAGTGGATTCGAAAATAGGACACGCAGTACACCGCCACATTCAAGAAGAAGGTCGTCAACCCATGACAACTGTATCACGGCCGAGATTACCGATTATACCATGGGAAACCAACATGGCGTGAATGCACGCTTAGCAAAGGTGGCAGAAGAGACTTCTGGTGCAACTGCAAAGATCCCCGTGGCTTGCCTCTCACCATGCAGAGTCAATGACAGCTTGAAATAGTTACACATTCATTGGGTGAAATGGTAAATGTGCATGCAAATCTTGGGCCAACTGACCGATTCATTTGTAGAAATGATGAGAAAGAGAAAAGAACACGTGGTGTAACCCTATAAATGGGAGGACGTGAAAAGCAAAAAGTTACAAAGAGAAGTGGCCAAGTCAATGTCTTTAATTACAAGGAAGGGCCAACAAGAAAAATCGTTGAAGGTGCGAGATTTCAAGCACCCGAGAGCCATGGCTCGATTATTTATATGATAGGCACCTTGTGGCCTATGGAAGGCTTCCATGGAATGATGAGGTTCTCGTTTATTTTGCACAAATGTTTTATGCGACTTGGGTATGAGAACCCAATTACAATGATCTTCCTTCACACTTTTAGGCGAAAAGGTCGATTATATGGCCAAGTAAGGGCGCGGCATCGCAGATGTGGAGTTGCCTCAGCAGCCACCATTACGAGTCGAGTCGTTTCGAGTCAAAACTTTGAGATCGAGAGATGGATGCGACTTCTCAAATAAGTCGATGAAGTGCGATGTTATGATCGAGAATGTTCATAGCAGTATAGCGTGGGTCAATATTTCTTTAAATCGATGTCAAAGAGCACGTGAAAATGCACATGCCAATTTTTATTGTACAAATGAGGAGATTGACAACATGAATGTTGGAAGATCTCCGAACGATATGCATTGTCGTAATGGTTTGCAATACTTAATTTTTCCATGAGGGAAGAGGGCATCGGAACGCGTATGTGTTAGTGATCTTAGGGTTTGAAAATATTTTTTACATATATGTATGTGCACAATTTGTAATAAATACATGTGTATGTACATGTATACATTTATTTCGTATGTGTACATTAATCCCAACAAAAATGTATGATTATATGTTAAAACACCATTTCCAGGCTCTCGAGGGCATGATGCGTGATCGAAAATGTTAATATCACGTTCAGGACCTCGCGGTTCAAACACAGTGAGATGGGTCTGACGCATCAAGATATGTTAGCAAATGTTAGTGTTTTTAAGTGACTCTAAAATAAATAATTGTTGCCACACATGTACATGTATGTATATATATAATTTGATCAAATGTTTTAACAAGTACCGATTATGTTCCGATGTTTTTGGGATGGCGGTACCTTCTTCTTTCTTGGGAGATGTACAGCCACTACTTCCTTGGGAGATGAGCTCACAAGTATGGACAATTTTTCACAAGTTTAAAATTTATAAGTTTAAAATTTACATATATATATTCTACCCTCAAAAGTTCCATTAAAAATTGAGATATATATATATATATATATATATACAGAGAGAGAGAGAGAGAGAGAGAGAGAGAGAGAGAGAGAGAGAGAGATCTATATTTTTGAGTTATTTAAAATTTTTTGAATTTGAGGTTCCTATAGAAGATTTCTTTAATCCGTGGACCCTAGCGACGAAGATAGGAACATCCACAACATTTGAACAAGTTGATCCGTAGTTCATTTTTTTAATATTATTGAAATAAGTTTATATATGTACACGTGCATTTTCATTTGAAAGTTTTTAATATATATATATATATATATATATATATATATATATATATATATATATACGTGCATGTATATTGTATGAGTTTACCGAGCGCAAATGTTCCTATGGGAGAACTTGTTCAGCCAAATGGGGAGGGAACTCTTGTGAGGTATTGCATGATGTTATATTTTGTATTTTACATGACTTTCTAGATATATATATTCTCATTCATTTTTTAAAACATCAAATTTTTAATGTTCAAGTACATGTGCATTGTGTATGTAGGTTTCCCAAATCACATGATAGGGCGCGGACCGAGACCCTAGTAGGGAAGATGCTAGATCCGTCTCCACCGGCAGTGGACATGATTTACGGTAGATTTGATTTCTCAAAATTTAGATGGTCTTAAAATTTGTTAAACTTGATGCAGTAAGTTTGATACCTGTGAGATTTACAATTTTTCGACATATTTTAATACATTGTTAATATAATTTGTTTTATTTAATTTTTGGATGGTTTTAGTACTTTTGGCATGTGAATGTGAAGTAACGTTGTCATCTATAAATTAATGTTGTCATTTGAACTACATTTGGCATGTTATGTAATGGCATGTGTTATAATTTGTTTTGTTTTTTAAAATTTAAGTTTTGGATGCTCGGAGTACATTTGGTGCATGTGAAGTAATGTTGTGATCTATATTTTTTTGTTAAATTAAAAGTTAAAAGTTTTGGATGGTTTCAATATACATTTTCGCATGTGATGTAGTGTTAAGAAATGTTTTTTGTTGGATAGTTGAATTATAATTGGCATGGCATGTGAAGTTTTTTAGCTTCGAGTTTTTGGATGGTTTTCAATCTACATTGTGCATGTGATATTTAGTCTGACTTTAAAGTCGTTTAATGTTTTAATGTTTTGCACAACATATAATCAAAGAGGTAAAACTTAAAGTTTTGGATGAGTTTCAACTCCACATTTGGCACATGTGGTATATAATGTTACAATGTTTCTATTGGATCTCAGTTGAACTATAATTGGCATGGCATGTGAAGTAACGATCTATATATAATTTAAAGTTTTTTAAAAATCAAGTTTTGAAATTTCGGTTTCAATCTACATTTCGCATGTGATGTTTAATGTTTTAATGTTGCATGATATATTATCACAAAGTTTTTAAAATTTTAAAGTTTTGGATGGTTTCAATCTCACATTTGGCACATATGGTATATGACATTTAAAATGTTTTCTATTGGATAGTTGTTCACTATAATTGGCATGGCATGTCAAGTAATGTCGCACAAATCCCTTTTGGATGGTTGAAGTACATTTGGAATTTTAATATTGCTTTTGATCTCGCCATGTAGTTTTGTTTGAATGAAAAATTTCCAATAGGAAAGAACCATAGCTTTTCAATGCAACTAACCATCGTCATCAATTGAGCTCTAATTGAAAAAGAGTTTAAAGAAGCAGTATATATGTACAAATTATCCCTTTAATTTTTGACTGGAAATATAAGTCTAGTACATATATACGTTTTTTTGGAACTTTGGGTCAATGTCGTTAATGCACTCCAAATAGGTAGCCTTCGTCGATTTATTTACATTGTTGAAACATTTTACCATCCAACTAGTTTTTCATCAATGCACACAGAAACCACTTGGAACAATTAATTGTGAATTCTAGAACATATCTATCCAAGACAAGTAACACTTTTCATCGACGCACATTGAACATATCCGACCACTGGACGAGAAGCGAGATTTTTTGTACTAGATTTTCAATCGGGATTAGAGATGTGGGTCAAATCCCACCAAAAAGTCGAAGAAGTGCTCCAAGTCTCTTGTCCGAAAGGAATTTTCGTACAAAAACAGCACTGCAGATGATTTATTTACATTGTGTTTCGTAATTTTTGCCGTAAAATCCAGCTAGTTTTTCATCGATGCACATAGTAAAACTAGAACAATTAATTCTCATTCTAGAACATATACATATATATATATATATATATATATATATATATATATATCCAATACATATAACATTTTTCATCGATGCACATGTATAGAAAAACTACTTTCGAGCTTTTATACTAGAGCACGTGCTTGTACCCAAACAATTTGTACATGTGCAAACACTTGCACAAATAATACAAGTAGCTCAGATTTTTAGTTGAGTATCTTGGAAGTTATAAAACATATTTAATCCAAAGATAATAAATTATTGGACAATTCACTATTTGAATGGAATTCCATCCTCAATAATCCGTTCATGATCGGATTTTGACATTTTCCATCTCTCTTAATTTTCGATTTTTTATTTGATTGAACTTCTCTATCTGACTTTATGCGTGCTTTGCCACAAACAAAGTGACTATATCGACAACTTATGGAATCAGTTCATAGTCTTCAAAGTAAATGCAAAGTCTCCACTTTGATGAGTTCTGTCGCAAAAATATCCTTTCGGTATAGATAATAGACCCCTCTCGTCATATTGAAATCCGTGATCATTATAGTTTTGTAATAATTTCATTTTTTCATTCAGAGGCACCGCATGCGAAATAATACTTCACATTTTCATCATTGTCGATAGGTGCAATTATAGCAAAAAAACATCTCTCGCACAATAAAACAAATTTAACAAAATTATGCATATTTAAATTTATTTCTAGATATTTAAATCATTAGAAAGTAATTCAAATGTTACCTTCTCTAGCAGATGGCTTAAACTCGATCACCATCGGATGATATTGTAGTTTTCCTGCGATTGCATTTATTCAAACATTGCAACGAGACATTTTTCCCTTTGTATTTAGCTCTTTGTATGTTTCCAATCGTTCACATACATTTTGTTTTCACAAACGTCATTGGATTTTGTGTTGTCTATGCAAACATCACTAAAAACAAGAATATTTTCTTTTATCCAATCGCAAACACATTTACGGAGCGACTTTGTTTGAATTGAATGCAATTTTCTAGTCCCTTTTTATTGTTTCAATGTCATTTCCAATTGATCTATCTACGTCTTCGATTCCAATATGCCGGAAAAACCTTTATATGGAAAATTAGAAAAAAATAATTTGTAAATATGATATCAAAATACAATCAAAAAGATAATCATTGCATGATAAATACATACAATGTTTAAACTTAGATTTCCAATATAAATTAAATCGAATGTACCTTCGCACTTCTTTTGATGGGTTTCTCTCATGGCTTAGAGTAGCGATGCACCATTGAACAACTTCTTCGAGCGTTCACGCGTCGGCTTGCGAGTAGGTTCATTTGATATCTTCGAAGTGCTCGTTTTATGCATGCTCTGCACCGTCGTGTTCTCCTTTTCTCCATGGCCGTACCCCAAAGAAATTCCAACAATGTTTAATTATGGTTTTTCTTATGAAGACAACACAACCAAAAGAATGATCGTGCGAGATTTGAATTGACTCGCTTGCTGTCCGTCCGATCATATCCAATGTTCATTGAATTTTATTCCACGATTTTTCAATGAATCATAAAATTTTCCAAAACAATGCCAGTACAAAACATGTATCATGTGTACGATCGTCACCGATATAAAAGTGATATTCTTTAATGACATGTCGATTTTCACTCGTGCTTTCCTATATGATCGACATTTTGTTCGGCGTATGTCTATATAGAATATGGACGAGCATATGGAGACTCGAGTCGAATGATAGGACTCACTCCGGATTTCTCTGTGGAACAAATGCGTAGTTTTAAACCTGCAAAATCAATCACCGACAAAATGGTCGGTGGAAAAAAGTCATGAGATTTTTTGAATTGCGGAGTCTTGCCATCGAGCTCTATGGGAATGCTTCGGTGTATTTGTAAATTTACGCACTCAAACTTTCTCAAAAATTCCTGACTAGAAAAATTTCGTCTTCTAGTAATTTGATTCTTTTTAACACTATTTTCACCTTGAATCGATGTATCGATATATTCATATCTCTTCCATTTCACTTTCATGTTGGACAATGATCGATCATTTATATCAATAAAGATCTTTGTTTTGAAATTTAGTCGCATTTCCACAATCATTGCATTTTTTACAACCAACACATTTCTCTTTTTGTAAAATAGTTCATCGCTTTCTCTTTCACATAGAATTTGAGATATGAAATCACGGATAGTGGAAGGAGGAGGTGAATCCTTCAATAATGTTCTGCGAAATCGAAGAAATGTGTCATACATAACCCAAATTCCACATGATAACGGCAACAACAAGTGTTGCGTACAAAGTGATAGGTTTTACATACCATGGTTTTTGTTGAACAAAACACCGAGTGAAACATGGATTCGACGATTCTCTTCTTTGAACTTTTTGAATAACTCTATCCGAGTGGTTTCCAAGAAATATTTTTCATGTTCTTCGCATCATGATTTGCGTGTCAATACTTTTTCGCATCACATGCCTTGCAGGATAGCCAGGAAACACGCGAATTAGTTCTTTCCAATATTCATATATTATTTTTTAAACATTTTCTCCAAGTCTCATCTTTGTATGGTTTTCCTACAAATAGCTCTCCAACAAGCGAGTTCATCATTTACATATATTTGCGAAAGCGAAATTTCCGATGTTTGTGTAAATCTTTTTGGTGAGGTTCACGTGTAACGAAATGCCATAGATGTTACCAAATAGATTCTCTTGAGTACTTGATGAAACCACTGCCATCTCGTATTCCTCTACGTACAATTGAAACATCTTTCTCTCTAGATCTCTTAATTGACTTTATAGCACTACTCATATTTTTTATCACATCTTCCTTCATTTTTTTATCTTTGGTTGATTTTTCGAATACCAATAGTGATACCATTGTAGCTTCTTTTAATTTTCACTAATGATAGGATACTCTTCGCATTTGAGCACGAGCTCGTCACCCGCTCATTTAAGAAATGCTTTTCAAAAATGCGATTAGCACGACGATATCGTATAACATGGTCAGTTTTTTATCTCCACTTATGTGAGTGTCAAACGATTTTCTAACTACTCATTATCGATAGTGATTTCTGTCGTGTACATATTTGAAAAAATAGAACATATTCAATAAATAACCAAATTAATAAATATATCTATAATTTCGGAAATATTTTTCAAATTAGTTCATCGAAATAAAAATTAAGCTTCACATTTTAACATTAGGAAAATTTTAAATATATCAATAGATCATAATATTTACATTTACATACCGCTTCAATTTACGTTTGAGGTTGATTTTCTTCTTCAATATTTTGAGGAATATCTCTCCGTACGTTTTACATTAAACAAAATATTTTTCAAAATTAGTTCATCGAAATAAAAATTAAGCTTCACATTTTACATTAGGAAAAATTTTTAAATATATCAAATAGATCGTAATATTTACATTTACATACCGCTTTCAATTTACTGCTTGGGTTGATTTTCTTCTTCAATATTTTGAGGAATATCTACCGTCCTGACTTTACATTAAACAAAATATTTTTCGAATTAGTTCATGCGAATAAAAATTAAGCTTCACATTTTACATTAGGAAAATTTTAAATATATCAATAGATCATAATATTTACATTTACATACACGCTCTGATTTGCTCGCTTGAGTTTGATTTTCTTCTTCAATATTTTGAGGAATATCTCTCGTACATCGTTTACAATAAACAAAATATTTTTCAAATTAGTTCATCAAATAAAAGTCAGCTTCACATTTTACGTTAGGAAAATTTTAAATATATCAATAGATCATAATATTTACATTTACATACCTACTTCAATTTCTACTTGAGGTTGATTTTCCTCTTCAATATTTGAGAGAGGCTTCTAACTTTCTTTATGCAGATTGTCTCGTTCTCTTCTCTACGTTCCTCGGGGTCTCTTTTTTCGATCCATATTTTCTCGCACAAGTTCTTTGATTTCCCACATGATAATAGGGTATGAAGTTCAAAAAAATTTCCTTCAAAAAATTAGACAATAACTCGATTACACAAAAATATCACAAAAGATTTAATTTATAAAAAATCAGCTTTAAATGCAAAAAATACATACTCCAACTCAAAAACACTTACTTTAAAAAATTCGAGAGAAAAATGTCTCCATAAAAATGAAACGAAGCTCGAAAAAGATTTACTTCGACTCAAAACACATACATACGTCCAAAGAAATGTCTTTTGAATGTACGTCCAAAGAAATTTTTTTAAGTTCAAAAACAATTTTTTGCAAAATCAAAGGCCGCCTCAAGAAATGTCTTCCAAAAATTCTTTAAACCCAAAACAATTTCTTTTCAGAAATCCGCGTTTGCTTCCAAGAAATGCTCTTAAAATCCAAACTTTTGAAGAAATTTTTTTAAACCCAAACCAAGATCTTTGTAAAATGAGATGAAATGTGCGGTAAATGTGCAAAAATTGTGAATAATTTCAACGGCAATTTATATCACAAGCGAAATGTGTTTTAGTAGGGCTTTCGCAAAACCTTCGCCGCCGGACTAGTTACACACACAGTTCCGCGAAATTTTCGATTAAAAGTTCGGCCAAACTATTAACTCGTTATATTTAATGAGCACGTCGACACAAAACATAGTTCGGCCATCGTTAGTCAAAGTTCGGTCGAACTAATGCGTCACCCGATACTGTGCAAAGACGAGCCCTGAATATGTTCTGCAACTTTGGATCGATTAAACTCCACAAAAGGTTGTTAATTAACTTGCCGGAACCAAGACAAGCATTTTCATAATTCAATCTACTTTCAAGAAATATAACTTTTATGGAATTTTATAAACGTTTACTAATTTTAATTATTTTTCTAATAAAATGGGTAACAAACAATTTCTCGAGGGTCATCGTGATTCTGTGTTGAACGAAAAATTTTCTTTATCTCCCAAAATGCACCGTAAAAAAATTGAAAAAATTATGGGGCATTACATTGGTGCATCCGTTGTCTCTAATGGGTAGCTTTTATATTTTTTAGTTTATAACTTATATGTTAAGAAATTTGTTCTTGTGTCGCGAAAACATATCCAAAATACTGCAGCTTTTTCGTATTGGACCGATCATTCTAGTAATTATGATATGCATCCATATTGGCTTTGTAACATGGCCAAACCAAAGTAGAGCTCATGTCTAGATTGGTTGTAACTTACATTTTGTTTTTCTCAAAAACACAAATTTTCAATGAATACAACATTGCGTCATAACATGACTTCTTATGAATCCTTTTCGATTGTTTAGAAACACACACTCAAATAAACGCTAAGTTGACATATCAAATCTGCATTAAAAAAATTTCAAAAAATAAGTAATAGAAAGCTAACAAAATTTCTCACAAATTTTATTTTTTATCGCAAAATGAAATTTCTCACAGCAAAAAATTGTTATAGTTTGCGAGAAAAGTCAAGAACCGAAAAAAATGAAAATTTTTTCTCGGAAAAGGGCAAAAAAGTGCTTGGCCTGTACTTCACATTTTCGCGGGAATTATTCAAAGAAACTAGCCTATTTTGAGGAATGTCTCACGTGCAGTACAGCTTTTACATTAAAAAATTATTCAAAAGAAACTAGCCTCTCGGCTATTTCTTTGTATATGAAATTACGCACTCTTCTCTGGCAAAAGAACTAGTGCAATAGATATTATTCTTATGCATGTGATTGCAGGTTCTTTTCCAAAGGATAGTTATTCACAATAGATATTGTACATGAAAATATGTATGCTCTATTCAAAAATAAAGCTGACATAATAGTTCTAATTTCTTGCATGCCACTACTTGTTCTTTCCAAAATAAAATAACATGATAGAGATTATTATTGCATGTGGAAAACATATTTCTTTCCAAAGGACGCTAACTAAAACTTGCATGCAAAAACACACTTCTTTTTCAAGGGATAAAATTCATAGCATCTATTCTTTCATGCATCCAAACACACATTTTTCTTTTACCAAAAGATCTAACCCAATAACTATTCTTTTATGCATGCAAATATATATAACTCACTAATTGTTCTTACCATGCATGCAAAACTCATTTCATTCTCAAGAAAATATCACACTCAACTATTAGTTTCATGCATGCATAACATACTTCTTTCTCCATAATTTTACCACAATTATCTATTATTCTATGCATATGTAAAGACATTTATTTTTCCAAAAATTCTAACTCTTTAGTCATTATTTTTGCACATTTAAATCTATATTTCTTTTCAAGAGAGTCTATTACAATTATCTACTCTTTGTGCATGCATACACATATTTCTTTTACAAGAATATATCATAATAATTATTTCTTTTCACAATAAATAAGCACCAAACAACATATTCTTTTTTAGATAATGCACAAGAACTATCAATTCTTTTAACCAACAAGACATAGTTACTTATATCTTGGTGTAATTTTACCTCGTTTGCACGGTGAGAAGTAAGTCTCTATAGTGAATCCTTGGTTTTTATTTGCATCACCAATTCAAAATGCATTGATCACTTTTTCATCCAAGCAATAATATGTGATTTCTTCTTCAAAAAATATTTCTTCAAGATTTTGACCACATGCTACACCAAGTGTATCATGCTATGATACCGAATGATGCAGAGACTTACACTTTTTTCATAACACGAATTGGATTGAGTCAGGTTTTTCTCTTTTGTTTCCATCCTAATTCATAAATCCACAAATCAATAATTACTTCATAGATTTTGATCGATCCTTCTAGATTTAAATCCTTGCAAGCCTCGCATAGATTCCTACTCTTTACTTCCATGATTTGGGTGGGCTCAAACGTTGGGGAAACACATCTTATCATACTAAATCAATTAAATAATTTGTCTCCTTTCTACCTCCACATATCAACTTGTGTTGATATTCCCCCATAATTGAGTAAAGAGATTATGGACTGCAATTAACTAGGCTCATAGCCTAAAAATCCCCGATAGAATGGGTCTATTGATGGTTTTGGAACCCACCAAAATATAGGGTATCTCCCCGATATGAGGTCCCAATTAGACCTCACACCGTCTGGTGTAGGAGTCCCATTCGGAAATATGGCAATAGTTCCATTAACTAGAGACTTTCCTTGGCTTAAGCAGTCGACATGAGAGAGTAGCACACATGTGCTTTTGAATGAGAAAAAGAGTGTGCCTTGTGGAATGTTCAATTGCGAATGTATCAAGGTTATTTCACTGCAAAGAAGAAAAGTGAGTCTCTAAAATAGAAGTAATATTACTAATCTAGTAAAGACACATGCACATAAACAAGGAAGAATCATTAGACATCAAGAGAAATAGTTCACATAGATGAAACGATTGTTAAAATCATCACAACACTTTTCCAGCAAGTTTAGCACCAAAGTCACTGAAATAGTTCAATTACTTTAGTACATGTGAAATAAAATATGAACCATAAACATTAGAAGAATAGTCTCAAAACATCCATGATCCATGCATGAAAATATGTTGGGAAAATGGCTTCAAGTATCAAGAAAAAGTTCTAAGATACATGAGTAAAATTAACATCACTAACTCCAATAGTGGAGCATTAGAGCCAATACTTCCTCCCAAAAATTACTATCTCTATCTCTCTAATTCCTTGTGGGTGAAGCCAAGGTGAAAATTCATTTTCTTGAGTAATGAGGCTATTTTTATAAATTGATGCATGGCCTTTCATATTCCCATGACTTGAGCTTCTCATATGATTTTTCAACTTCTAATGACCATTGGAATTTTAAATGACTTTTGGAATTACATGTATTTTGGACTTCTTCATATGGCTCTTTTGTCCATACATGACTCTTGGGCTTCCACTACATTTTCTTTCGAATAATTACATAATTACATCATTATTTCCACATCGTCATGTCATGAGAACATGACAAATCACTAACATTAATGACTTGGACTCATAGTGACTAATGACATGGACTTTCTTGATAGGTATAAATGATACCAGTTTTATCTTTTATCTTGCATGGAACTTCCATGTTGTTGATTTTTTCACCATCTAAAGGGTATTTGATCATATGGAGTCTTTTGAGCTGCTTTGATCATCATGATTTCAATGTTATTCATTTTGTCTCATCACGTGTTCTTTGTCGTTACCATGTTGTTTTGGAGTAACTGTTGAAGAGGTAAATCCCCTCTGCGGATAGAGGCGATCCCTACTAGCCCAGATCGGGTCTAGCAACAATCGTATCACGCTAAGGCACAGGTTCCTAATTACAATAAACCAACTTGCGATGAAGGCTTACCTAGAATCCAACGCTGTCTCTTGTAGAGAAGATGACGCTCTCGTTTCCTTTCTTCAGTAGATCACAATCCTCTCGATCTCCGTGATCAGACACCTGCACACGCGAGAAACAAAACAAACGCAAGCGTAAAATCCAATATATGAAACTATATGTCAGTCAGAGAAGACATAACTCATGATCATAATGAACAATACAAGTGGAACCATAACCAATAGTCGCTTATCATTAATTCATCAAAGGAAAATACAACCAGGCTCTGACGCTGAATTCTCCTTCGGAGGGTCGCCAGCGGAACACGTCTTGAAAAAGCCTGTTGGGGATGGACAAGCCTCTCTCTTCGGATGTCTAGACAATAATCTCCTTGCTTGGATTTGGCCTTAAGGGAATGAATCAAGGCTCTTGCAGCATAGGGATCTGATGGCTCTTGGGAACTCTTGGAGACTAGTTTGCAAAGGGAAATGGCAAGCTTATATAGATGGTGGAAGAGGAGTTGGGATCCCTATAATCATGGGATTGGCCCTATCCTCAAGGAAGCTTCCATGAGAGGTGGCAAACTACTTCCTCTACATGGAAATCCGGAGCCAAACATCCCAACTCAAAGTAGGTTAAAGTCAATATTCCACCATTTATTTTTAAAAAACACCCTTTATTAAGCCTGGCGCGAGTGCGACTCTGAAACAGAGCGCCAATTCGCGCGCCCTTTTTGAATAATTCCCCCCATTGGCGCGGGTATAACATAGGCTAGTCGCGCCAAGGATGAAAAGGTTATTTTTAGGGTTTTTCACAAGGAGATATCTTCAGGGAAATGAAATTCCATGTCTAGGGGAATGCCATGAAAGTGTTTTTAGGTTATGTCACTGCTCACAGGTCACGGAATGAGCCCTCCAATGTGCGGGATGGGGAATTGCAGGGACGGTGACAAATTTCTATGTAACAGATGCCCCCTAAAGCATGAGGCCTGAAAGAGAGAGAGGGGTGAAATGCTTTACGAGAACGTGTCCAACCGAAAACACCACTGTCAAAAAACCTGCATATAGAAGTACAAATGATATCTCAAATACATGATATATGTGGTATGGGCGCAGCCATCCATAATAGAGTATACAATAATCCAGATCCAAGGTATGGATGCAGCCAACTAGTGAGGATCGATAAATATACTAAGGTATGGTCATAGCCATCCAATCAATGAGTCATGTAACCAATCATAATAATCCACAAAATTGCAACCTGGATTCTAAACAGATGAAACCCAGGGTCTTGCACTCCATCTCGACCCGAAAAAAGTACAAATTCAAGCATGCGAATGAGTGAGCTGAAGTCGAACATGCGAGAACATCGCCTGATTACCAGCCAATGATGAAAGTTGTTAACAGACGCGAGAGGTACCACCAATAATGACAATGGCCCTCAAGGTACTACAGGTACAATCTACGACATGTGAATCAATGAGCTGGCGTCGAACACCCGTAGAACCACTCGATCGGAGGCCAATAATGAAAACCTCACGTTGAACGCGAAGAAATTTCCATTGAGGTATGCAGGCTCCAAGGTACCAGAAGGGAGTCTCTAGATCATTTTCCTGGATAATGAGTTGAAGTCGACAGGAAGTGACTTTGATCGAAGGTGGGCCATATTGTTTCCCACATCATCGACACGAGATAGAAGAACATAATGTCTTTGTGAATCAGGATCAGATGAGAATCAGAGGAAGGTTGAAATTTGCAGAGGTCAACTTCTCTTGAACATATTGGCGGCACAACAGTGGATTTGGCAGTATTTGACATCAAAAGATCAGAGGTCATGGTGACGAGGCAAAGAGCAGATGAGAGGTCAAAAAGGATTACCCAAACCCACGGAGGCAAACAGATAAGGAGATGAGATGTCTCCAACCCGACACGAATGCAGACAAGTGCCATGTTCAAGAGCGACATACTGTCGACACGACAATGATACTGGTTCCATTTTTCCCCACCATTTCTGGCGAGTACCTCTTTATTTTTACACAAGCTTAAAGAGGATACCATATGCTTGTCATATAAGTCTTTCCTTCGGACGAATCCATCCTAGTACATTTAATGATCCCTAGGAAGGAGCAACTTGGATAATGTCATTACGACTGAATCCAATGTCATCAGGGTTTAACGAGTTTGACAAAGGAAGAAATCAACGTCTTTTCATGTTTAGAGAGTTTGAAAAGACAGCGGAAAATTAAACTCCAAAAGTCCCTTTTCGTAAATAATTCCTCAGATCCGAAAAGGTAGAAAAATATGTCTGAGAAAACCTCCTAGTCGCGATAGGCTAAGGTATTCCTTTTTCGTAAATAATCTATCCTAGCTCGAAAAATTGGTAAACATATACTAGGTAGATTTCATTTCGTGTCCACTTTAATGAGATCGAAACACCAAAGGGACTCGGAAATCTTTTCATGTTTAGAGAGTCAGAAAAGAGCTGAAATTTGACTCCTCCTGGAGGAACGAGTGGTATAAAGGGTAGCAACTGGTTCCGGTAATGGTGGAAGTACTCAGAACAAGTAAAGGTTAAGAGGCTGGCTATTAAGACCACTCATTGCAGCGGTTCCTTAGGAATAGGTAAAACAACCAAGTGAAGGCATATGATCGGCCAAGTAGATAGTGACGATGGAATGAGAAAACCAAGGCTCATCTGGCAAAAACAGGCTGATAAAAATGGCAATCACAAGAGGTAAAATGGGAATGGTTTCATTTTTACACAAGCTTGAAATTAGAAAAATCTGCTTGAATTTGGTTTCATTTTTACACAAGCTTGAAACAAAGATAAACTATTCTTGAACCCAATTTCATTTTTACACAAGCTTGAAATGGAGACAAACTATGCTTGAAACCGGTTTCATTTTTACACAAGCTTGAAACAGAAACAAACTATGCTTGAAAAATTAAGCATACCTGCAGCATGGTGACTCAATTCAAGGTACATGCCCCCCAAGCTTCAATCCATATGAAAGGCAGATGGAGTGAAGGTTCAAATTATGAGACCAAGAGAAAGACTCGACTGGGATTTTACGAGATCTTATCAAAGACTCGAATTGAATAGGAACATGTTTCATTGTTTTAACGAGGTTGACACATTAAAAGAACTATCCTCAAGACACCTTGTTTCATGGTTTAAGGAGCTTTACACAAGAAAATGAACTATGCTCCGACAACCTTGTTTCATTTTTTAGGGAGCTTGACGCAAGACAAGGAACTCTGCTCCGAGAACCTGGTTTCATTTTTTAAGGATCTTGACACGGGAAAGGAACCATGCTCCGACCAAATTCATCATAATGAACAAGAATTCATCGCTTCCAAGAGTTCCACTCCCGATGGAAGGAAAACATCCTGGAAGTTAGGACCCAATGCCCCCAGCACCTGATGCACAATGGCACTATCACTGGGTACAGGCACAGGGTAGGTAGCCACATAGTTGACCTATGGGGGGGTAGATATAACGGGTGGATAAAAACTAGGAAGGGATGATGGCAGGCCAGCTGCCACATCAGGACTAAAGAACAAAAGCTAATCAATGGTCACGATCCGTCCTTCATGCGGAAAGCAGACCACACGAAAAAGGGAGGAGACAAGCGCTCCCATGGCATTGGTGTAATCGCGCCCCAAGAGCAGATTGAAATCCAAGGGGCCTGGAACAACCATCACGTCCATATGGACATTTTTACCTCCCAAAGTAACAGGTAACCTTGGAAGGATCCCTAGCGGTTGACTAGTTCTTCTGTTAAATGCCAACAGATTCTACGTGACAAGCGCAAGCGGCGGCGAACTGAAATTTTGCGAAGTAGTTGAGGATAGAACACTAAAAGACGCACCTTCGTCTATAATGGTGCTAGGTACGACTAGACCAAAAGCCTGTACTGTGATCTCGAAAGGCACATAATACGGAAGGCGGTATCCTGCAAATTGACTCCAATCAAAGGAAGTGACCAAACTACTTGGAGGGGCTACCATTGAACTGAGATGGTCTTCCCCTGGTGTTACGGAAGCAAAAGAAGCATCCTCCACGACCTCCATCTCGAAGGTGGGAGGAGTATCCTTTGGGACCTCTATTACAGGAGGCAGAGGAGCAACTTCTTGAGGTATGGGGATAGGAGAATCTTTCTCCAAGTCCAAGGAATCTGAAGAAACAAGAAGAACTTGAGGGATGTGAGATCCACTCTCAACGGAAAAGACCTGGTGCACCGTAGACGGGGCCAGCTCAACCGATCCCACAACCAATGGTTGGTCAGGAACGGATTCTTGAATTTGAATTTCTAAGGGAGCGGGATCGACCAAGGATGACTCTTGACCAATCGTAGGATCAACTGGTGGAGGACTCGAAGAAATCCAATTATAACCAGCTGGAAGGCATGGTGTAGAACCGGTTAAGTTGTCCAAAACTCTCTTGGCTTCATCCATATACGGACAAAGGTGAATGGCATGGTGTCCTTCACACAACTTATAGGGATTGGTGAGCTTACCTTGCTTCTTAAGAGTTTTACCATCACTAGCTGAATACGTTCCCCCAACCTGACTCCCGGAAGCCATATGGAACGACGGATGACCGTTGGACCATGCTTCAAGCACCTTGGGAATTACAGGGCAATCTCAAAGGAGATGGTCTCCCACGCACAACATGCAAGGGAACTTGACTTTCCGCGGAGGGTCGAAAGGTTTATCATTAGAAGCAGTAGTTGTAGCTTTAGCCTCTCTCTTATCAGACTTCTTATTCTTCTTCTTAGCCACTTGTTTACTTGAATCCAGACTTTCACCAAGCGAAGTAGAAGAGGAGGACACAGAAACAGGCAAAGAAGGGGAGAGGTCCACCTTGGAATAAACATGATGTTGCTCAGGCGGAGGAACTGATTGAACAGTAGCCGAGACATTCGGAACCACAGAGGTTGAAAACAACCAAACAGGAAACCCAACAGTTAACCCAGGAAGGGACAACGTTTCCATATAAGGAGCACCAACATTCCCAAAAGAAGGAAAATGACCCGGATTCCCATCGAAGGGGATTCCTTGGTTGGTGAAATCCGAGAAAGTTTCCATAAAAAACAATCTTGAGAACAACACCCTAAGGAAACTAACTTTAACCAGGAATATTTCGTAGGCAGTTAATTTTTATAACATTGAAACAAAACTCTACCATTTCATCTTTAAGAGTCGAGAAACAGGCAAAAGGTGACTCTATCACTTTCAGATTGGAAACAAGCGTGAAAGGACAAGCGCTTGATGACCTTTTCAAATTTAAAGAGTCAGAAAAGATCGAAATGACTACTCAGGAATTCTAGGCAAATGTTGTACCAAATAACCGTGAACTGCAATATACACCTTGGTTTCAAAATGAAAGAGAAATCAACCAAGGACTTAACGTACATGCAGGCAATCTCCCTGAATGCTGTGTCTGGTGTATCACGGGTATAGGGCGGCAGACTCGGCTTCCTGTGGATAAAGGATAGAAACCTAGTGGGGTCTCCCTTTATATACGTGATGGTACAGGGAGCACAAGTCCGTACTAGCACTATCTTAAGCCAAGAGGCGAACGACAGCTACTAGGTTTAAAGACGTCGGAACACGTCTCTAGCCTAGACCTCTAAATATTTCATTAATGTTTCAATGCTTCCTTAGGTAAATTGAGTAAATTTTAATGTTGATCTTCAATTACGTTTCAGTTTCAGGCCCTAGTGAATGTCATCTGACAATCTCCTATATGTAGCTATATGAGAAAAGAAATCTTTCAATTTGATGAATGCTATCTAGTTAAGGGAAGAGTCTCAAACAATGATGCAACAAACAACAACATTGAAAACGAAACTTTTTCCAAACTAGATGACTTTCATTATCCAAAAGTAATTTCAAACATTCAACGATGCGAATAATGCAATGTAATCTATGCAAAATCCTCTTTTCCGAAAACTATGCAATTGTAATCTATGCACAATTTTCTTTTCCTCTCAAATGATAAGAATGCACTCAATGCATTTTTCGATGAAATGTGAATCTAATTAATGCATGCTTTTAATGAAAGAGAATGCACCCAAATCGATTTTTAGCTTTCAATCATTAAACAATGTGATCTAAGTCCAATGATAAATCTCAAAAAATACTTTTTGATGCAATGTGATCTAATGCATTTAAACGAAAAGCAAACTATGAGACGAAAACTAAAAGAACACAAATCTCCTCAATGAAGGATGAATGAAAAAGAGATGTAAACAAACATTAATAATGCAATCGTTCTTTCAAACACTTTGTAACGAAATCCCTCAAAAGGCGACAAGACATATGAGGTCAAACACAAAGAAGAATTCCAAAGCATGAGCTCCAAACAATGCATTCATTCCCTTTTACATCAATCAATCATGAAGAGAAGACATTTCAAACAATGAGTAATGTAATATATGCTCATACAGTGGAAATATCGGAAGGGAAAGACACACTGGTGAAGGATTTAGGGAAAAAATCTCAATTTTCACACACCTTGAAATTGGCACGACTTTGTCATTGACAACTAGCACCAACTAGTGCGACTTGCTCACTGACAACTAGCGCCAATGGAAAATTGGTGCGGGTTGCTGATTGAAAACAAGCGCCAACGCTTGAAAATGAAAAAACAAACAATTTCTCCCAACCAAGACCAAACTCACCACTTCAAGCAGAATCTCCAAGACTCAAATGAACCATGTAATCTAGGCTCAAAGTGAGACAAAGAGAAATTTGAATGAAGAAGAAGCCAATCACTCAAATAATGCAATAAAATGATAGACAACCACCAAACGAATGCAGAGAAGCAATCACAAATTTCACTGAACAAATAGAAACCAAAAACTCCCACGGGAGGCTCGACACACAATAGCACCTAGATGCCCTAGGGCTAGAATGTAAAAATCGATAGAAACAGGAAAATGACCAAAGGATGAAGGTCACAGTCAGTCAAACAATGCTCCAGAACACTCAGACAGTCGTAAAAATGAAACCGAACATACATATCAAGTTCAGAAAGCTTAAAATAGAGAAAACCCCAGCACCTTCAGGATTGGCGCGACTGTCAAGCTGAAACTAGCGCCATGACAGGATTGGTGCGGGTACTAATCTGGCAACTAGCGCCAATTGGCGCGAATGTCAAGATATTAAGCGCGCCAGTCAATTTTGCTATGGAAAAATAAAAATAAGCAATACAAGAAGCAGACCAGTGATGTTGGAGCTCAAGCCAAAAGCCAAACTCACAAAAGGAGCCAGCCAAAAGAGCTGATCAAGCAAGCAAAGTCAAGAAACAACTGAAAAGAAAAGACAATACTCCAAGCGTTCAGTTCATACACTAACCCGGAGATTGATTGAAGCAGCTTTGATCTACTTCGCTAATGCAGAGCAATAGCGTTTCGAAGGCTATCTGGCTAACTTCAGGCTCCGTCTGTAGCTTACAAAGCAGAACAACAACAAGCTAGACGATCCCCAGTGGAGTCGCAAATTTTTTGAAGAGGTAAATCCCCTCTGCGGATAGAGGCGATCCCTACTAGCCCAGATCGGGTCTAGCAACAATCGTATCACGCTAAGGCGCAGGTTCCTAATTACAATAAACCAACTTGCGATGAAGGCTTACCTGGAATCCAACGCTGTCACTTGTAGAGAAGATGGCGCTCCCGTTTCCTTGCTTCAGAAGATCGCAATCCTCTTGATCTCCATGATCGGACACCTGCACATGCGAGAAACAAAACAAACGCAAGCGTAAAATCCAATATATGCAGCTATATGTCAGTCAGAGAAGACGTAACTCATGATAATAATGAACAATACAATTAGAACCATAACCAATAGTCGCTTATCATTACTTCATCAAAGGAAAATACAACCAGGCTCTGACGCTGAATTCTCCTTCGAAGGGTCACCAATGGAACACATCTCGAAAAAGCCTGTCGGGGATGGGACAAGCCTCTCTGTTCGGATGTCTCAACAATAATCTCCTTGCTTGGATTTGGCCTTAAGGGAATGAATCAAGGCTCTTGCAGTATAGGGCTCTGATGGCTCTTGGGAACTCTTGGAGACTAGCTTGCAAAGGGAAATGGCAAGCTTATATAGATGGTGGAAAAGGAGTTGGGATCCCTATAATAATGGGATTGGCCCTATCCTCAAGGAAGCTTCCATGAGAGGTGGCAAACTACTTCCTCTACATGGAAATCTGGAGCCAAACGTCCCAACTCAATTTAGAGACCAGTTCAGGAGTTGGTTAAAGTCAATCTTCCACCATTTATTTTTAAAAAACATCCTTTATTAAGCCTGGCGCAAGTGCGACTCTGAGACAGAGCGCCAATTGGCGCGCCCTCTTTGAATAATTTCCCCCATTGGTGCGGGTATAACACAGGCTAGTCGCGCCAAGGATGAAAAGGCTATTTTTAGGGTTTTTCACAAGGAGACATCTTTAGGGAAATGAAAGTCCATGTCTAGGGGAATGCCATGAAAGTGTTTTCAGGTTATGTCACTTCTCATAGGTCACGGAATGAGCCCTCAAATGTGCGGGACGGGGAATTGCAGGGACGATGACAAATTGTTGTGTAGCAGTAACCACAACTAAAATCACTCATGGAAAGTAAACATCATTATGAAAAATATCCTATTCTAGCATGTTTAATGTAAAATTGATGTTTATGACCTAATAGTGCACATTAGTAAGAACAAGGAGGCTTTTGGGCATAGGGTGCACTACCAAGGAGGGGAGACTGAGTGCTTAAGGCTTCGACGATGCACTATATGCTCAACTAGGGGAGAGGAAGATCAAGGGAGGGCACAGGGAATAGGTCTGAAGGGTAAAGGAAGGCCACTAAAGCTTCAGAAGTGTGTTATGCACTCAAGGAAACCTAGGAGGGTGAAGGGTGCACTGTCGATGGCTGAAGGGATCAAGCTTTGAACATCCAATGTGTGATGTGCGCTCAAGAGAAGCCAGGAGGGTGTAGGGCGTAAGTCTAGAGGTTGAAGGGACAAATAATTGGCCTTCCCAAGTGTGCTATGCACTCAAGGGAGAAAAAAAGGGCACAGGGCATAACGCTGAAAGTTGAAGGGTTCATGATGTTTCTTCGATGGTGCACACTGCACTCAACAAGGAGGAAGGCTTAATTTAAGGGTGAAATTGAGAACAAGGAAGGTGGAATGATGCTTGGGAGTGTGGTATTTACTCTTGAAGGGCACATGGTGTACTTCAGAATAGGGAAGGGGTCCTGATTAAGGCTTAAGGATGTGTTATGCGGCCTCCTAGCCTTAGTGGGCTAACTTGTACAACCAAAATTTGTCTAAGTCTAAAAGATAAAACAAGGGGAAAACATAATTATTTTACACTTAAAATCTAGTGTGATACACACCAAATCATCAATAAGACTTAAATAGGATAAGAAAATGATAAATACACATCAAAACACTAGTTTAAAAACACACCACAAGTATAATAAACAAAGTGTGTGCGACTGCGACCAAAAGTGTCATTTAAAAAAAAACAAAGGTATTGTAACCATGTAGTAAACTACAGATGTTATAAACATTGCAACGAAAATTAGGAATGATCAACACTTAAAACATGTGGAATGAATTGAAACAATACTTCACCACTAATGCAATACTTGATATGGAATTTTTGTAGGCTCCAAAATTTGAATGGAGTGAATTTTTGGAGGGTATTGTAGTAGCAAAAACACTTGGAAACACACTAGAAGAACTTAAACTTCTTTGTCTAGGAATATTTTTTCAGTTAAAGGGTTAGTCCTTTAGGAAGTATTGATTCAATCATTATATTTCCTTGACTTCCCCTCTCAACCTAGTTGTATACATAACACCTTATATCCCCTTGGTTCAAACAAAAATAGATATTTCATATAAAAATTGTTTCAATCTTGGAAATGGTAATATTCACGATGAGTTTAAGATATTATGAGTGAGTTTCATCTTTGGTGTTTCTCTGTTGCCAGCAGGACTGGACAGTATCCCGACGAAGTCATTAAAGGAGCACAATTGTTGCTTCACTGCCAGCGAGCCTGATCAATACCTCGACGAAGTCACTTGCTTCACCTCCCTACACATGAATCCTTTCTCTTATTTCACCCTTATTTTATTAATTTAATTGTGCTCCAACACTTATTATTTCAATGGGAGGAAGATATATCATGAATTATTGAGAGAAGGGTTTGCCCCTTTAGAGAATTATTAGTATAACTTCTGATATATCAGTTTGATCGCTATATATTTTTCCCTCATTCTTTCTCTACTAGATTGGATAAGCATGTAACACACCAAGTAGATTTAATACCAAGTTCAGGGGTTTGGGACACTAGAATAGATGCGGACCTAATAAGTTCTCCCAAGTTTTTATTCTTGGATTTATCGTATTTTCCATCCAATCTTAGCTCTATGGATGACATATTCTCGGATAAAGACAACGAACTAACATATATCCAAGAATTATGGTTGTCACATTTCCTCTTTTCTCCATCACGAAGCCTTTCTGATCCATGCACTCTTTCACACAATCCCTTATTTATGTACAATGATCAAAACATAAAATAATACGGGACATGAATAAACACAAAAAACATGAGATTGATAAAAAGTGATAAAGAAAAAAAGTATACAGGAAACATATAGCTTAGAGCTACTACTAGAAATAGTGCTTCAAATCTCGACCATTGACAGGAAGAGGTTCAGTCTTCCCATATAAATATTTAAACTTGAAAGTAATATGGCCAAGTTACTCTTTGATGGTATAGGGGCCTATCCACAGAGATTGGAACTTTGTGTGTTCACCTTTCTCTTCGTGGGCCTTATCCCACTTCAATACTAAGTCACCCACATCAGAACTCTTAGTACTGAAAGATTTCTTATCGAACCAATTCTTAATATGGTTTTGATGTATGGAAAATATTTCTTTAGCTTTGATCCTTTCTTCCTCAAGCTTAAGCAAAGTATGTATCTTGTTTTGAACTAGAAGTCATGGTCTTCCTTAGGAATATTGGGAGAGTTGCAAGGATGGGAGCTATAGGTTAGGAGGAAAGATAACTTCTTTACCATATACCAGGAAGTATGGTGAGGCTTTTAGGGAAGGCTTAGGAGTTACATTGTTAGCCCATAATGCATTTACCAAATTATTCTACCAATTCCTTTGTTAAGAGAAAACAATTTTCTTAATTATGTGAAGGATATTTTTTATTTTTTATTTTGCTAAACCATTTCCCTATGGGTAAAAATTTTATGCATGATTTAATATGATACCATTTTCTAATGCGAACTCATAAAGTTTGAACGAAGAAAAATAAGTCGCATTATCAAATTCAAGAGACCTTGGAACGCCAAACCTGGTTATAATGTTTTGTTTTAGGAATTGGATGACTCCCTAGTCATTGAATTGTCATAAAGGAACTATTTCTATCCACTAGGTGAAATAACATGTTATTTTCAAGATGTATCATTGTTTCTTTGATGAGTGTGGGAATATTTCTCCAATAACATCTAGTCCCCACTATTGGAAAGGTTCCTCAATTTCTACTTGTAGCAGTGGGGAAACTGAATTTTGGTCTCGAACAACACATATTTGACAAGTTGGGAACTTATAAGCATAAGAATGAGCATCCTTCAATAATTTAGGCCAATAATAACCAACCCTCATTACTTTATGTGCAGTTGTATCTCCTGCAAAATTTCCACCCGCTAGTACGTCATAGAAATCTCTTAATACCTTTTATGCGTCTTGAGGCTCTAGGAATATTAGCAAGACACTATTATGGTGCTTTCTAAAAATAATTCCATGACTGAGCTGATAAGATAGAGCTTTAAGGAATATTCCCTCTTTTTTTCATTCAATAAATGTGTGGATAGGGTTCCATGCTCTAAGAATTTTCATATATCTGAATACCATGGCATTGTTGAGCTTGACTGGGAACTTGCTCAACATTATAAAACTCTATTTCCTTCTCCCATTCTGAAAGGTCCTAATCTAGAGCATATCTTACTTCTGCAAGTAGTTGAAAAAGGCCATGACCCTTAATAGTATTAACCGACTTAAACACCATATCATATTCTTGCAAGTAGGTCGTATGATTCACCCTCTTCTCACCCAACTCCTGTTGCACAAAGAGTGTTATGATCGCTAGATGAGGCACATATATGATCATCTGACCTTTAAGGAGATATGCCTTGAAATGCTTGATTGCCTTATATACAACATAAACCTATTTATCAACGGAAGGGTATTTTAGACCTAACCCATGTAAGCCAACACTCATGAAAGAAATAGGTGATGAAAACTTAACTAGACTTGGGGGGAGGGGGGGGGGGGGGTTGAATTAGTTTAGTCCATTCATGGAAATTAAAATTATTTTCATTAATCTCATTAACTAAAACATTACATGAGCAGCTTGAAAAATAATGACCAACAAATTGAACATGTGAACAACAAGTAATAGGAAAACAAAAACATCACACCAACACATAATAAAAACACATGTTGACAAGAGATGTAAGTGAAAACCCATAAATGGATAAAACCATGGTTTTCTTATTGTTTTGATGCAAAGGAAAGCTCCTACTCCTTTTTACATATGGTTTTATGTAGGCTCCAACCTACAGGAGGGTGCTACCTAATTTTTTCTACAAGCTAAAACATGCAAGGAAGCTCCAACTCCCATATGTTTTTTGCACGCTACAACCCACAAGAGGCTCCTACCTAAACCAACTCCAACTGGTTATTTATTAATACAAAATTTTATAGGAGACTACAATCCCCTGATAAAAACAAGAAACCATAATGTGTTGTTTTACCTGGTCATAAATTCCGCATATCTCCATCTTCATTTTGGCCTCTTCTTTCCTTCAAATTTTCTTCACATAAGCTTCATATGTGCCAGGTAACTAATGCATAACACCTCAATAATCTCTCACACACTCTCAAACTCTCTAACCTCTACATGCCTTCCAAAATCACATCTTTTATAAAGAAAATTTGTTGGTTGTTTGTATCCCACATAAGAATATGAAGTGAACATGCTTGACTCTTTGCCTTCCACTCATTCGTTTCCAAGCTCTTCATATTTTGAATATTAGAAAATAAATAAATGCTCCAACACATATTATTCAACCGTCTATAATGATTCGGTACACCAATATCAAGATAATTCAAAAAGAAACATTATAACATCACAACACACACACACAATGAAAGCACTCTCCAATGTAAACAATATGCACACAACATATGAGAGTAATGCAAGTATATGTATGCAACATTCACTCTCCAAATCCATCTATATGATCAAAGCCATCTTTTCTTCATGAAGTTTCCTCAATCACCTTGAGTCTTGTCTTGTTTTTTCGGTCATGGAGTTTTTCCTTTGCTGCCATGGAGTCTTGCCTTTGCCTTGCATCACAAAAATGATCATGCTTTTTTTCTTTCCTTTCATCTCTGCAACAATGTATTTCCTAAATAATTTTCCATCACCCCTAATCTTGTTCCTACATATAAAACATGCCTTGTTGTAGACATTGTTCCTTTGTCAATACCTTGCATGCTCTTGTTATTGGTATTTTATTGTTCCTTTTCTCCTTTTCCTTGTTGCTCTCCTTTTACTTCACTGCTCCTTTGCTCCTTTGCCTTGTTGCTCTTTTTCCTTGCTGCTCTCCTTTTCCTTTGCTTCTCCTTTTCTCCTTTGTTGTTCCTCTGCCCAAGCTATTGCTGTAGTTATTTTTCCATTAATGAAAAAAATTCCAACAATTGGTCGTTCATTTCCTTCAACATCATTCTACGTCAATATGAACACAATATGTTAATATGAGGCGAAAGTATAAAGCATGAAATCCTTTCCATAATCAGGACTAAATAAAGTAGGTGGATCAACAATAGCTTGTTTGATACAAGCAAAAGAATCATTTTCCATTTTTTCCCATTTATAGATTGCATATTTTTTTATAATATCTTGCAATGGTTTAATTATATGAGCATAGTCAGATGTGAACTTGTGCATGAAATTAAAATTTCCCAAGAAAGATTGCATAGCCTTCTTATTTAATGGGAATGAGATCTAAGCTATAATTTTGAGCCTTTCCAGATTAAATTTGATTTCGCTCTTGGAAATGATGTGTCCTAAGAGAGTGCCTTTTAACGCGCCAAATATTATTTTCTTGGGATCAAGAGAAATCCCATATTTGTGAAAAATCTCAAATGTTTTTTTTTTCAAATTATGCACATGGGTTGATCTTATTTTAGATAATATAGTTGCATAATCTAGATAGACTACCACACTTTAGCCAAACATGCCACAGAAATAAATTTCCATCACTCTCTGAAATGTAGTGCCAACATTAATAAGCTTGAATGGCATGCACTTAAAGGAAAATTTTTCCCACTTGGTTCTGAAAATGGTTTTGAGGTGGTCTAGTTCTGCCACTAGCACATGATTGTAATCATAGAAACCATATGATGGCGAGAGCATCTCATACCCATACACTGTTTGGAGGATCTATTCCATGGATGGAACCAAACAATTATCTTTGTGTGATGACTGGTTGAGATTTTGAAAGTTGACACATAACCTTATATCATCGTACTTATTCCTGACAAGGACCAAGTATGAAAACCAAGTAGAATGTTTGACCTTAAAAATGATATGATCATCTAACAATTTATTTAATTCCTTTTGGACTAGGGGTTCTAGAATTCGATGAAATGTCCTTAGATTTTGGTGAAATGGTTTCACCCCTTCTTTAATAGAAATGTCATGTTAGATAATGCAATTGTCGTATGTCTTCAAGTCATCATAAGTTAATGCAAACACATCATGATACTATTTTAAAAGGTTGATGAATGCTTTTCGTTCTTATGAAAAAACAACATGAAGTGATGTTTACATATATTTTGTATCATCTTAAGTTCCCAAGTTGATTTTTCAAATGAAATCTTTGAGCTCTGAGTCTTAGTATGAATTGGTCCTGTTAGGTCCCTGTAATTTGTAAGATTGGCGAGAACAAATTTACAAGGGTAACATCAAGCCAGTTTTTGGAGTCCTAGGACCTAGCCTTCTTGGACTTAGAGAGGGCTCTCTCTATATTTGTATGAAAGATGTGAACTTGATTGATTTTAGGGTTTTGATTTTAGGCTATTTATAAGGATTAGGGTTTGTTTGTTTGTTTGGTTGGTTGGGTAGTTTTTCAAGAAGAACAGATAGAGTAAGAGAAGTTTAGACGATTGGGCTATGAAGTCTACAAATTTTTTTGATAATTACAACAATAGGTCAAAGGTGCTTCAGAGGGAAAGTATAACAAAGCTAAATGGATCTTCAAGGCTTATGTGAATGAAGTGAACATTAAATTGTCAACAAAGTAGGTGCAAAGGGTAGTTAAGAATCCTTTAAAAAATACTGCAACAAGAAAGGTATTTAGGAACACTATGCATAAATAAATAACCAAAGACAGGGCATACCATACTTCTTTTACCAAACCCTAGCAATTAAACATTAAGACAACAATCCAGCAAAACCCTAGGGAGTAGTAAACTTGTAAATTCTCTAGTGATTTCACCTTCAGGCAAAGAAAACATTTAATACAACCTATAGTAATGACCAAGAAGCAGGGAACCCATAAATTCCTTAATCAGACTACAAAGACCTTCAAAGCAACCATTCAGGAATGGACAAAAGGGCATGGGAAAACCATAAAATTCTTTGGCCAAAACCCAAATTAGTAATACTTCAAAGTAAATACCTCAAAAATAATGTTTAAAGTGATTCCAAAGGGCAGGGCTAACCATAAAATACTTTGGCACTGAAGCCATTAAATCATTCTTGAGATAAACAAGCTGAGTGGGATTAGAGAGCAACTAATAATTCTCTAAACTGGCCTAGCAGAGGAAAACATGAGAGAAATATAAGCAGACAGACTTAAGGTGCTTTTAATAGCATATCTTAAGCTAAAATTTCTATTCTACTGCAAGAGAAATATGAAACAATATGTTAAATAGAAGATGACAAGTACAAAATGAGAAAGACATCACCATTAGCCATGTTCATGAATCCTAAAAATTTCTTGTCTCTTTGATATTCATTTCAAAATCTTCACAATGCTCCAAAGCCAAAAACTCCTCACAACTCAAAGTCTATGAGGTTTTTCTCCACAATTAGACAACATGTACAATGAGGCCTCCATGTAGTATTTAACTAGCAAGGAGGACCAAAACCCTAACTAGGGTTTCCAAAATGTCATAAATACATCATAAATGTTATTTTTGTCCAAAAAGGCCATACAAGGCCCAAGGCACAAAATATCTAAGCTAATAAATGAAAAATAACTTCAAACATAAATTCTCAGCTAAATCTGAAGTGATTTTCCCAAAAACCCTCAAAATACATTTTCTCAATAAATTTGTGTCTTTTGTTGACTTTGCAAGCAAGGGCACAATGCCAAGCTCCAAGGACGCAACACCAACACTGGGAAAATATGTTATCTTGCGGCTGAGTTTTGGAGGCCTTCCTGGTGTCCAAATGAGCTCCATGATAGCTCATTAGAAATTTTGTCCAGTCTACTTTCCAAAAATTCCTTTAGTTTTTTTATTGGACTTCATTTACCTTCTAAAAAACTCAATCTCCCAAGATTGCTCAAGGTGCAATGCCAACTCTGAAAAAAGGGCCGAGAGTTGATTTTTTAGGTGTTTTTGGCACTTTTGGAGGACCAAATCTACTCCAAATGATCTGAAATTTTGTGAGGGTAATGTACTTGGCCTAAGGATTCCAAAAATGTCAAGCATTACTCCAATGGATGCCTCAATAAAAAGCGCAGCGCCAGAGGCGCTATGCCCTTGTCCCTCCTTTCTACTGTCTAACTGTCAAGGTTCCAAAATTGTGCAAAAGGGGATTTTGTTTGTTAGGAACTCCTCTAATCTGCTTTTTCTTCATTTATCTTCATATTTTCCCTTTGATTTTTCCTTAATCCTTTTGAGTTTGTACCTTCAAACTTGATATACCTTCTAACTTCTGTTTTAAGCTTCTAAGCTTGATTTTCCTTTATTGTTCGCCTTACTACTTTCTGCACTGCCCTCATCACTACTCTCATGTCCCTCTGACTTACTGCCATGATCACTCTTTATCCCATTGTCATCATCGTCATTGCTATGTGCTTCATCATTATTTGTCTCATTGATATCTTGGCTTTCTGACCTATTTCCATCATCATTTCTGCTCTCTGCCTTATCACTGCCAACATCACCACTGCTGATCTCTGCCTCATTTCTCTCTGTCTCATTGACACCTGACCTTCTCCTTCATTTTCATTGTCTCCTTCTCTTGACATTTTGACCACTCTTCTTTTGAAACCCTAGGACTGTAAATGGAATTGATATGGAAGAGGGAAATGGAATGGCAGTCTACTTGTGAATGAGATGAATGAGTGAGGGTGAAGGTATATGAATGTGAGTGAGAGGAAAAACTCAATGACCACCCTTTGCTGCTTGTTTAAACTCTTCTTTGACACACCTTGCACTTATGTCAATTTGAAATGAAAGAGGGAAATGTAAGGCCAATCTATTTGTAATGTAAGGGACTGAGTGTGAATAGAGCGAGTGTAGGCATAGCCTTAGGTGAATGAACAACTTTCAACAATGTACCTTTCTGGCTATCAATGCTATTCTTAGCATGCAGATGGAGAAATGTTTTTAAACAGTGATGTTAAGTATGAAAATTAGGATTTCTTCTTTGGGTTTCAACTCCTTTCAATTACAAACCATAAAAATGCTTGGAGATGAAGGTACGACATCCACTTACCTCTCAATATGCTAGGAGGAAACTTGGCAGAGTTTTGGAAGTTAGTTGAGGTGTTTTGAGAGATTAAATCCCTTGGAAAACCCTCTTGGCCAAGCGAGCAGCGCCTAGGCCAAGGGCATAGTGTCGAAGGAAAACTTGCTGTGGGTGTCAGCTAGGCGCGCAACGCCTTAAGAAAATACATGGGAAAACTAGCTAGGGGTGTAGCGCCCCGACTCCAGGCACGCAGTGTCAACCTGAAGGCGCAACGCCTCAACACTTAGTCAAATTTTGGCTCAAAAACTCACAGTTTCAGCTCCCTTTGAAATTTCTAGTTCTTTGCAAGGCAACAATGAATGTCTTGGAGTGTTAGATGGGCTTGATGCATAGATAGAATTTTAATTTAGTCTTTGAAACCCACTTCCTATTGTGTTAAACCTTCTTTTCCCTTTTCACTGATATTTTTTTCTTTTCCCTTGCGGGTGATTGAAAACACTAATTTTACCTTTCTTACTGATACTCTTCACACCTTTTCTCTTTGAGGAATGACATACTTACCTTGGAAAAATTTGGGATGTTTACACACACTGGCATCTTCAAAATCTTCCTTTACCTGCACCATGGAGCTCAAACTATCTTTTGATCATCTTTAGCATGACAAACTCCCTTTGACAAGTTTGCAATCTTTTCAAATCGTGACATCTTCAGAATCCCTTTGTTGTCATCATGGAGTTCAACTTATCATTTCACCTTCTCTAACCATCTTCCCAAAACCCTAGGTGTCTGCAATGCTTGAAAACAATTATCAGTGTTGTATTCTAGGTTCTCTATAGCCCTTTTAAGTTCATTCATTTCTATCCAGTTCACCTCACCTTTTTCCCTATTTCATCAATAATCTTTGAAAGACTTTTTTGATGTTTGGTTTTTGGTGTATCTCCTCCATGGTCATTTATGTATTTGATTACTGTGTTGGAACTTTGCTATACTATCAAGTGCAAAACCCTAGTTTTCCTTAAGACCAAATTTCTTCCCTTTCTTTTGGTGTGAGTTGTCTTCTTTTAGGAAAATACCATCTATCTTATCAATATCTTCTGCTGATGGCAACTTTAACACTCCCGTAGAAGTGCCAAAGTTTTTCCATTACCTCATGTGCATACTCTGAAACTGAATGATAGTATTATTTGGAAATGATGACATTGAAACATATGAAACCCTAATTGACCTAGTGGGGGGATCTTTGACCATAATCTTTGACTGAAAATTGGCTTGGAGGCTTCAAGTGAAAAATAAAGTATTGGTCAAAGTGTTGTATTGAAGATCCAAAATCCACTGTACTTGATTTATCTAAAGAGCCTACAAAGATAGTTTTGAGACCATCAATTCTTAAGGAACCTGGTGAACATGGGAAAGAATAGGCTTATAGGTAATCCTAGATGTAAAGTGGGAGTCAGAGGCAAGGGAAAAGCAGAGTAATGAGGTCATAGGTAGGAAAAAAGGATGAAGATGGGTGGCACAAGCCCATAAGGAGTTTTTTATGAGTGGCAGGATGACCATGAAATGGTAAGGTTGATAGAATAGTGAAAAAGTTTCTATTAGGATAATGAAGGCAGTGAGATTTCTAAAACTCACTATGTTCAAAGAATGTTGTTTTTAGAAATCTAGAACCAATCCATAGTCATCTACAAATAGTGAAAAATATTGATGACTAATAGTGGCTCCACTTGGGAAGGGCAGCTCCTTTTCAGGAGGTGTCTAGAACCTCAGAGTTCAGATCTCTAAGTTTTGAATATTAGTACCATACTTGTACTTGGCAGATCCCTTTTCCTTCATCTCTTGCTGATGTTCTCTTGAAGCTATGATCTCAAAATTCTGAAAAGACGTGATTGCTTCAATATTAGTTCTACCTACCCATCATACTTTGCCTAGAATTTTTTCTTCTTTTGGGTGCACTTGGACTGGAAAACCCTTGACATTCTTTTCTTTTGAAAGAATAAAAATTATCTACTTGTTCCCTTATGTCATCCAATAGTTCAGATTAGGCTAATGAACTCTTTTATCCTCTACCTAGTCTAGTTATCTGTCAAGATTACGTTGTTTGAAAAATTTTATTCTCCAACCTACTAACATGAAATTTAAAACATGATCAAACCAAGTTTAAGAAATCTGATTTGTCATGGGCTGTGGCATTTTGGGCAAGCTGCACACAAAATTTATTTTTGTACAAGTGAAACTAGAAACTTGAGGGCTAATAATTTAGAATTTTTCATGCATCCCTCTCTTTTTCTTTGGTTCAGATTTAAGCTTTCGGAACCAACATCTTTTGCTAATCTAATCTACTTATAAGCCAAGTTTACATGGTTTGGAAAATCTTCTTTCACTAACCTATCAACATAAATTTAAAACACGTCCAATCATGATTAGGCTAAATGACTGAACAAGACTCTCTTTTCTTCACCAGTAGTGGCATTTAGGCTTGCACACTTTCAGAAATACTCTTTTTTGGTATGGGGTTGTACCTATTCTTTTTTTTTCTGCCCTCTTTTTCTTTACTTCTTGGTTTTTGTTTTTGTTTTTCTTCCTTTTGGTCAAAAAAATTTGAAACTAAAGCTAGAAATATGCTCATAGTGCTGAGCTTATTTTCATACCTATCTATCCTAATCTAACTTACATGTGATATATATTCATTTGGTGAACTCTCTTTTCCAATATAACCAATCAAGTAGATGATTCCATGAGTGATCTTTGTTAATCTCTTTGAGTGTATTGAAAAAATAAAAAGGCCACTCCCACCTTACTTGTGTTTGAGCAGTAGTGCCTAAAATTTTCTTTAAAACTTGCATCAAACTGCTTCTGACATATTTTACTCCCTCTTCAAATGTCTCTAAAAAATCAGCAAAGGGATCTTGAAACAATATCTAGCTCTGAGGATTTGAATAGCCTTCATCTCGGACTACTCTTTCCTCCACTTAGCTAAGCTTGGGATTCTTTTGGGAAAGAAACTCCACCTCTTCTTCATGATCATCTGTGCTGACAATCTCATCATATATTTCAATGTTGTCCTCTAGCAAACCTGATATGCTCTGATTGAGTGGACTGAATTCTGGGCAAAGGCCATCATGTTGATGAGTAGGAGTACTCTTTGGAAATAAATCTTCTTGAGAAGGAAGTATAACAACTCTCCTGTGATTATCAATTTCCAAGCCTTCATCTGCAATTTGAAATTCAATGGAACTTGGTGGCTACAAATTTGGAGCTAAGGAAGATTCTATTTCACAAATAAGTTCCTCAACCATTTCAGGAAAAGGCTTCTTATTAAAAACTTGCTCAAGCAGTTCATTATCTTCCTCAACCTCAAAATCAAAACTGAAAGATTGTTGATTTCTAATCACATGAAAGTTATTTCTGATGGACTGAAATGAAGTATAACAAAGAGTGAGAGATCCTTCACTTACTTCCAAATTTTCTAGACTTTCCTCATAAGTGTCATAGTTGATATGTATTGGCTGATTACTCTTTTAAAGTTGTTGAAACTGAACTTCCTCCCACAAACCAACTGCTGATTTCTCTGCAAGATCAGCTTCTGTTTGGAGAACATAACCATCATCATATTGATAAAAATTTGAAAAATCTTCAATATAAGTAATTTCACCAATCATACACATTGGATTATCAGATCGTTTTTTTTCGAATTGATCTACAAATCCATTTTCTGATATGTGAGAGCTGGGATTAGCAGGAAAATAAATAGAAATGTTGTGTTCACATGAAGGTTAAGAGGTTGGATGCATGTTTAGAATATGATTTATTTACTCTTCAGTTAAAGGAGGAGGCATCTTTCTCTTTCTTTGGACAGAACTATAGTAGTTATCTTTCTCTTGTGAAGGCTAATTCTGAGGCTGGATGTCTTCTTGAGCCTCACCTAGAAGAGATGATGGATCATCACTTGTCCTTTCATAGAGATCATGTGGATCTTTCTTTATTTCCCGATTGATTTCATCCTCAACCAACTCCTCTTGGTTGTCATGACAATTATATTGTGTATGAAATGCATGAATTTCCTCTAATAGACTTCAAGATGCCAATTTCCCAAATCTTCATCAATGTTTACAAGGTATTGTATGAGACCTTCAGATTGATCACAACAATTTTCAGCTAATGATAAAGATGAACAATTTTTTTTATAATGTTCATAAAACACCTTGTGGAAATATTTTAAAGAAAACAAAATACCAGGGTCTAGGCCTTCATACCATTCCCTTGCTTTACCTTCTAATGTCCCCATGAACATTTTCATGAGGCAGTCCTCATGCCATTCAAATTTTAACCTCCATACATGTATATGAAATTTGATGAGATGTAACAAGGGGTCATCAAATTTTTCATCTTGAAACATAGGCATGTTTGAAACCCAATTTATCTGAGGCATTTTATGTGGGAATCCAGGAATGTGATCTCTGTTCATCAGAGCATATCTCCGCCGTATCCTTGGATCCATGTTTGTAAATCAGAAAGGGTCACTGCATATTTTCAACCAGTCTAGAGTTCTCTACCAGTAGAGTATTTAGGTCTATTGAGAGTTGTGGAGTCGCCAGGTGGATGATTTCAACTTTGTTGTCCACCATCAGCATTATTATGATTTATTAATGCATTTTCATGGGATTCCATGAGAACTAATGGGGTAAAGAGGGCTACTGAAGACTAGTGGAGTCACCAGGTGGATGATGCTTACTATTTTGGGGATTTACTTGTTGTCCACCATCAACTACTAAATACCAATCTAAGGATGTTTTTTGGGTTTTATGAGGTCTTAAGGAATACTTAAGATGTCATTGACTCATAGTTACCACCGTGATTGTCATTTATGTTAGGTCCTAAGGAATACTTAGATTGTCACTGACTTAGAAGTCCCACCGTGACCACCATTATGTTAGGTCCCCGTAATTTGTCAGATTGGCGAGACCAAATTCACAAGGGTAACATCAAACCAGTATTTGAAATCCAAGGACCTAGCCTTCCTGGAATTAGAAAGGGCTCTCTATATTTGTATGAAAGATGTGAACTTGATTGATTTTAGGGTTTTGATTTTAGGCTAGTTATAAGGATTAGGGTTTGTTTGTTTATTTGTTTGGTTGGGTAGTTTTTCAAGAAAAACAGATAGAGTAAGATAAGTTTATACCATTGGGCTATGAAGTCTGCAAAAGGTCTTGATAAGTACAACAATAAGTTAAAGGTGCTTCGGAGGGCAAGAATAACAAAGCTAAATGGATCTTCAAGGCTTATCTGAATGAATTGAACATTAAATTGTGAGCAAAATAGGTGCAAAGGGTAGTTAAGAATCCTTTAACAAATACTACAAAAATAAAGGTCTTTAATAACACTATGCATAAATAAATAACCAAAGATAGGGCATACCATACTTCTTTGACCAATCCCTAGCAAGTAAACATTAAGACAACAATCCAACAAAACCCTAGAGAGTAGTAAACTTGTAAAGTCTCTAGTGATTTCACCTTCAGGAAAAGAAGACATTTAAGACAACCTATAGTAATGGTCAAGAAGCAAGGAAATCATAAATTCCTTAATGAGACTACAAAGACCTTCAAAGCAACCATTTAGGAATGGAAAAAAGGGCATGGGCAAACCATAAATGTCTTCAGCCAAAACCCTAATTAGTAATAATTTGAAGTAAATACCTCAAAAAAAATGTTTAAAGTGATTCCAAAGGGCAGGGCTAACCATAAAATACTTTGGCACTGAATCCATTAAATCATTATTGAGATAAACAAGCTGAGTGGTATTAGAGAGAAACTAAGAATTCTCTAAACTGACCTAGCATAGGAAAACATGAGAGCAATAGAAGTAGATAGACTTAAGGTGCTTTTAACAACATATATTAAGCTAAAATTTCTATTCTACTGCAAGAGAAAGATGAAACAATATGTTAAACAGAAGATGAAAAGTACAAAATGAGAAATAATCACCATTAGCCATGTTCATGAATCCTGCCAAGTGCTTGTCTCATTGATATTCATTTCAAAATCTTCACAATGCCCCAAAGCCAAAAACTCCTCACAACTCAAAGTCTATGAGGTTTTTCTCCACAATCAACAAACATGTACAATGAGGCCTCCATGCAATATTTAACTAGCAAGGAGGACCAAAACCCTAACTAGGGTTTCCAAAATGTCATAAATACATCATAAATGTTATTTTTGTCCAAAGAGACCATGCAAGGCCCAAGGCAAAAAAATATCTAAGCTAATAAATGAAAAATAACTTCAAACATAAATTCTCAGCTAACTCTAAAGTGATTTTCCTAATAAACCCTCAAATTATCTTTTCTCAATAAATTTGTGTCTTTTGTTGACTTTGCAGGCAAGGGCGCAGCGCCAAGGTCCAAGGGCGTAGCACCACCACTGGGAAAATAGGTTATCTTACAGCTGAGTCTTGGAGGCCTTCCCGGTGTCCAAATGAGCTCCATGATAGCTCATTGGACTTCATTTACATTCTCAAAAACTAAATCTCCCAAGACTGCTTAAGGCACAGTGCCAGCTCTGAAAAAAGGGCACGAAGTTGTTTTTTGGGTGTTTTTGGCACTTTTGGATGACCAAATATGCTCCAAATGATCTGAAATTTTGTGAGGGTGATGTCCTTGGCCTAAGGATTCCAAAAATTTCAATTTTTCCTCAAATGTATGCCTCAAGAAAAAATACAGCACCATTGGCCCTCCTTTCTGCTGTCTAATTGTCAAGGTTCCAAAATTGTGCAAAAAGGGATTTTGGTTGTTAGGAACTCCTCTAATATTCTTTGATTTACCTTATAACTTATGTTTTAAGCCTCTAAGATTGATTTTAATTTAATTTTTTCCTTACCACTATCTGCACTGCCCTCATCACTGCTCTCATGTCACTCTAAACTACTTCCATGATCACTCTTTGTCCCACTGTCATCATCCTCACTGTTATGTGCTTCATCATTATTTTCCTCATTGATATACTGGCTTTTTGACCTATTTCCATCATCATTTCTACTCTCTGCCTTATCACTGCCAACATCATCATCACTCATCTCTACCTCATCGCTCTCTGTCTCATTAACACCTGACCTTCTCCTTCACTGCCACTGTCTCCTTCTCTTGACATTTTGACCACTCTTCTTTTGAAACCCTAGGACTATAAATGAAACTGATATGGAAGAGGGAAATGGAATGTTAGTCTTCTTGTGAATGAGATGAATGAGTGAGGGTGAAGGTATATGAATATGAGTGAGAGGAAAAAATCAATGACAACCCTTTGTTGCTTGTTTAAACTCTTCTTTGACACACCTTGCATTTATGTCAATTTGAAATGAAAGAGGGAAATGTAAGGTCAATCTATTTGTAATGAAAGGGATTGAGTGTGAATAGAGTGAGTGTAGGCACAACCTTAGGTGAATGAAAAAATTTCAATGATGTACCCTTCTGGCTATCAATGGTCTTCTTAGCATGCAGATGGAGAAATGTTTTTAAAAAGTGATGTTAAGTATGAAAATTAGGATTTCTTCTTTGGGTTTCAACTCCTATCAATTGCAAACCATAAAAATTCTTGGAGATGAAGGTAGGGCATCCACTTACCTCTCAATATTATAGAAGAAAGCTTGGCATATTTTTGGAAGTCAGTTGATGTGTTTTGAGCAATTAGGTCCCTTAGAAAACCCTCTTGGCCAAGCGTGCAACGCCTAGGTCAAGTGCGCAATGCCTAGGCCAAGGGTGCAACGTTGAAGGAAAACGTGTTGTGGGTGTCGGGAAAGTGCGCAATGCCTTAAGAAAATACATGGGAAAATTGGCTAGGGGCACAACGCCCGATTCCAGGCATGCAGCGCCTACCTGAGGGCGCAACGCCTCAACACTTACTCAAATTTTGGCTCAAAAACTCGCAGTTTCTGCTCCCTTTGAAATTTCTAGTTCCCTGCAAGGCAAAAATGAATGTCTTGGAGTGTTATATGGGCTTGATGGGTAGATAGAAGTTTAATTTAGTCTTTTAAACTCACTTCCTACTGTGTTAAACCTTCTTTGCCCTTTTCATTGATATTTTTTGCTTTTGCCTTCTAGGTGACTAAAAACACTAATTTTACCTTTCTTACTGATACTCTTCACACCTTTGCTCTTTGAGGAATGGCATACTTACCTTGGAAAACTTTGGGATTTTTACACACACTGGCAGCTTCAAAATATTTCTTTACCTGCATCAAGGAGCTCAAACTATCTTCTAATCATTTTTAGCATGACAAACTCCCTTTGACAAGTTTGGAATATTTTCGAATAGTGACATCTTCAGAATCCCTTTGCTGTCATCATGGAGTTCAAATTATCATTTCAACTTCTTTGACCATCTTCCTAAAACCCTAGGTTTATGGAGTGATTGAAAAAAATTATCAGTGTTGTCTTCTAAGTTCTATATAGCCCTTTTAAGTTCATTCATTTCTGTCCAGTTCACCTCACCTTTTTCCCTATTTCATCAATAATCTCTGAAAGACTTTTTTCATGTTTGGTTTTTGGTGTACCTCCTCCATGGTCATTTCTGCATTTTATTACTGTGTTGGCACTCTGCTGGACTATCAAGTGAAAAACCCTAGTTTTCCTTAAGACCAAATTGCTTCCCTTTCTTCTGTTGTGAGTTGCCTTCTCTTAGGAAAAGACCATCTATCTTATCAATATCTTCTGCTGATGGCAACTTCAACACTCCTGTAGAAGTGCCAAAGTTTTTCCATTACCTCATGTGCAGACCCTAAAACTGAATGGTAGTCTTCTTTGGAAATGATGACCTTGAAACATATGAAACCTTAATTGACCTAGTGGGGGGGTCTTTGACCATGATCTTTGACTGAAAATTTGCTTGGAGGCTTCAAGTGAAAAACATAGTATTGGTCAAAGTGTTGTATTGAAGATCCAAAATCCAATGTACTTGATTTATCTAAAGAGCCTATAGATATGGTTTTGAGACCATCAATGCTTGAGGAACCTAGTGAACATGGGAAGGAATAGGCTTATAGGTAATCCTAGATTTAAAGTGGGAGTTAAGGCAAGGGAAAAATAGAGTAATGAGGTCATAGGTAGGAGAAAAGGATGAAGATGAGTGGCACAAGCCCATAAGGAGTTTTTTAGGAGTGGTAGGATGACCTTGAAATGACAAGGTCGGATAGAAGAGTGAAAAATTTTCTATTAGGATAATGAAGGTAGTGAGATTTATAAAACTCACAATGTTCAAAGAATGTTGCTTTTAGAAATCTAGAACCAATCCATAGTCATCTAAAAATAGTGAAAAATACTGATGACTAACAGGTCCTATGAATCGGTTTTGTATGTCATATAATTTTTCTAGGGTCACTACACCTTTAGCCATAGTATTTCCTTTCATTGCATTAATCTCTTATTGCAAAGCCTTGTCATGCTCATCTTCCTTGATGGATGCATATTTGGACACGTCTGCATTAGCAATAAAATGAAGCATCTATTGGTAGTTTTTAAACATGGTGAAACATAGTGGATATTGTTTCATACCTGGTGAGTAACCACTCCTAACTCACCAATTTCCTTGAGCAGCTCTACCTTCAGGTCAATGGATTTCTTTAACCCAAGAATGAGAGCTTTGTATATCTCTATATTATTTGTGCACTCTGTTAGCCCCATATAAATTCCTTGACAAGAAAGCAAGGAGTTCATTTGTTTTATGAGCCTTCAAGGAATGCATTTCTCTTGAAAACACATCATCCTTGAAGCCTCTTCAGGTTCCCTGCCCTTTGATTGTTTCCCTCTGCTGCTCTTGAGTCAATAAGCCTCACTGATGATGAAAAATTGTGCTCCAAAAGGCCCTTATTTTCCCTTGTACCTATGCAGAATGCTCCATTTCATCCCTTTTCCCATTTTCAAAATTCCCCTCTTACCCCCTAAATCCTCCCAAAATCCCCTATTAATCCTAGATATACCCCACGTTCGGCCTGCTTTCCTCTTATCCCCTCTGTTGTGACCTTTTCCTAGCCTTGAAATGCACTAAATGGGCCGAAAACCATATTTTCCATATAGTTGGGCTTAGCACCTTTCGGCCCTAGCCCCTCACCCTTTTCTGCCACATGACCAGGCGCCAAGGCGGAAGGTGCTTATCACAAATATGTATCAGGCGCATTATCAGCTGTCGACCAGTTTAGATCGAATGGTCTTCGCAGTCAGCGCCATGCCGTGGTCCCCATGCCCGAGTACTGTGCAAAACCGCCGATTTCTATCGCACCGCGTTTGGAGGTTGAGAGGTATTTCCCATTTCACAGTGATTCCATTCATCGCATGCCACGTGTCTTGAGCACTGTTTGAACCCCCCCCCCCCCCACCATCGCACATTAAAGTCCGGCGTTTTCCCCAGCGCGATATCACTATACACCGTCCGATCTGCGATCGTCCATCCAACGGTCATCGTTCCGCGAAGATGCACGGGAGTTAAACCAAGGCAACCGTACCCCTGGCCCACTGTCCAATCGCCCCCCAATACATTTCCAGCCGTCGATCTCCTCCTAAGATCGGATGGTCCAGATTTAAAGTCAGCCCTGCCATCACCCAGTCCCGCCACGTTACCAGTCCACGTGGTTTCATCACGTTTTCATCTGTTCCTTATATATTTTATTCAAAGGTCAATTTTCAATTATTTGTGTTCAAATTTTGCTGCGCTTCACCAAATCTCACCATGATAATTTTCTGTTGTTCCTTACATTTTCCTCCATCATCCTGCACCATTCCACCGGTCTGCACGTTCACTCTCATTGACCCTATTGCATTCCTCATCCCCAATGCATGGTTTTCTTAATTTGTTTTTGTGTTTTGCAGGGTTACAGTCAAGTGGGAAACCACCATGATTCAGTCACCGTTACAGTGACGCGGAGCTCAGTGAAAACAAAGATCAGAGCCTAATATTACAGGAAAATGTCCGAAAAAAGTGTCTGCAACATAAATTTCATCAAAGGACATAATTTAAACTCTGCGAAACCTCACCAGCGCCATTAAAGCTCAGATTACGTAAACAAAGGCAGTACTGGAGCGGCAAAGAGTTCAAGGCACGTAATAGAATATTTTGAGCCTTTTCATGGATTTAGAAGGCGAAGGTACAAGTTCAAAGACATCACGGATCGCATGGAAGGTCCAATTGCATAGAAGACCATATCATCCGGATGTTCAAATAAACAGAATGTTTCCCCCTGAGCAAGGACATGGTACACATTATTGTTTCAGTCTACATTGTGTCCAAGTGAAGTTTCCCCCCTGACAAAAGTCCCATGCTATCAGAAGCATTTGATTCATAGTATGGCAGACCTTAGCCTCATTTTTCTAATTTTGTTTAATCCACCTGAAATACTACAGAATGCTGCAGCAAAGTACAACAGAGACATACCCGGAGTAAATGGAAGCCTGACGAAGGCCACTCTTTCATCCAAAGAGTACCAGAGATAAATGCTTAGAATTTAAAGCAGAACGAGGCCTCAGCCCTCTTCCTCTTCTGAGTTTTAATGCTGCATTTAGTTTTCACCTACCTTCTCTGCTCCACTTGAGCTATAAATTCATGAAAGAACTAATTGTAAAGGTTGTTGATCGATTATCAGAGAATTGCAAGTTTTTTCCTTTGAGAAATAGTCTCTATGAAAAGTTGTAAGATAGGCTGAAGAAGATGTTTTCAGAATGACCATTCAACTATTGGTAATGTTGTACTTGAATGGTGTTGCTCTTTAATATGACAAGCACATTTCTTTGGATCCTGATCTAAAGCAGCGGTGATGTTTTTCTATCTCTGTATTTGTTTTTAACTTGTAGTCCATTTCATTTCATTTCTACTAGCTCGCATCAGAAATCTGGCATAGGATTTACCCTTGTTAGGTACCCTATGTTTCTGCTCTCCTTGCCTTTGATGTTTTCTACTAAATGTGTTATCTAAGGGTTGATTTCAATTAATTTAACTAGTGTAGTGGATGTTATTGCCCGCTAGTTGATGTATGAATTAAATGAATCTTTTCTTAGATGTTCTTGTTAGGATTTAATTGAATGAATTGGGAACACTAGGAGGTCTAGAACTCTGTCTCTATATCACTAGGATCCTTTTCAATTAAGTTAACCTTTCTAAGATCCCTCAAGCTAGAGGTCGAAGCATTGAGAGTTCAAAGTCCCTCTCTGATCTCAGGTCTTTAACTTTGTGTTCTAAATTTTAATTGTTTCCTCCTCTCTTACCATTTCATGCCACACTATCATCTTTAAGATCCAATGCTTTAGATGACTAGCCCAACTGAAAGCCTGCACATTGAATAGCAAGTAAACCCTTTCCTGACTCGATTGCCCAATGGTCTTGAATGTTATCTGAATTATATCTCCTTTGCCCCAGACCCTCTTGCTCAGCCTTGTCTCGTACTGAACTCTTCTTTCCTGATTCCCAACAACCAGACATACATCGAACAAACAAACCTTGAGCCTTATAACTAGCCTAATATCTTAACACTGAGCTTCAAAGTCATATACCTTTTACATATCATAGAGAGATCCCTCTCTGGACCCAGGAGGGCTAGATCCTGAGGTTTGAAAGTGGTTTTGATGTTGTCTCATCTTTTGGTCTTGCCAATCTGGCCAAAACATGGGAACCCCAACATAATGGCAACTCCGCTGGGGAAATTCTGATTATTTCTCACCTTACTACATCATAAGAGCCTCATAGACCTACAATATCTAGTTAGGTTGGCAATTAAACACTACAGATCAACCTCTATACCATTTGTTATGTTTCTCCCACACTCTTAGACAGAGTCTGGAAAGGGCCAGGTAGCCTCCAGATCTCACACTCTTTCAGAGGTGACATATCTAGTAAAAGCCCTCCCATTCAATCTCTGGGTAGAGTTCGTTGTGTTTGGAAGTTGTCCTTGAAAAGGGACATCTCATAATCACTGTGGTGGACAGTGTACCCTCCAAAAGCACCCTAAAACTTTCGCCTAGCGACTCCATATCTCCTTAAAGATCAAAGACTCCATTGGTGATCAGTAGGCCTGCTGATTATCTTGGTTCACATAAGAATCCATTGGAAGACCAGCCTCCATAACAACATCAGCTACAATAGAAGGAACGAGTAGGGTTAAGCTGCTTGGTTAGAGAACAACATTCTAGCTTCAAGAACCATTCACACAAGAGCTTACCCTAACCTAAACCCCCCTGAAATAGTTGACAACCCTGAGAGCATCCTCAAGAGATCTCCTGCACCTATAAGATCAACTATTTCTAGCCACATCCATAGTGCTAACTCTACACCAGAATATTTTACAGCTCTTTTAGACCCATTTTTTGACCTAGGCACTCAAAACTAGGTCATTCATTGTCCTAGACCAGCTAGACCTTGAATTTTCTGGTCCACCATCTCAAAGTGGTAAACACCTTAGGGACAGAGAGACCCCTCCATCTACACCTCCTGATATTCACTTCATTAAAAACTTGGGGCTCTGCCACCCTAAATTTTCCCAACAAGCTTCTGTTGGTCCTAGTATCCCTGTCATCCATATACGAGCTGCTCAAGCTAACCCTTTACATCACCAGAACATCATCATGGTAGCCTGGTATGCGCCCCTGGTTTTACCCCAGCCTCTAGTAGCCTTAGCCAACGATTATCAGTCAAAGATCCCACACTTCACTGCAAAGGAGTCTACCACAGCCCAACACCATGTAGATAAGATGGAGGATTCTTTTGACTACATGGAGATCAATTTTGATACAGTCAAAACGAGAATCTTTTCCCAGAGCTTAGGAGGTGATGTGAAGAAATGGTTCAAAAGCCTACCTCCTAATAGTATCCAAGACCTTCCTGCTTTATATTAGACTTTCATAAACAAGTGGGAAGTTAAGGCCAACCCTCTCCAAATCCTAGCAGAATACAAGAACCTAAAAAGAAACATAGGAGAGAGTGTCCAGGACTACTCTACAAGGTTTAACAATGTTTATAATTCTCTTCCACCACACATGAAACCTCCCCAAGGTATGGTTCTAGTGAAATACCCAGAAGGCTTGGATGCTGACATGGCCTACCAGCTTAGGGAGAGGGATTACAACACATTGGAGGACATGCAAAAGGGAGCAGTGAGTGTAGAGGCAAATTTGATTGAGAAAAAAGCAAGATTGAGAGCTGAGAAAAAGGTAACATATAGGGACGACAATGTAGCTTCCACATCTGACCCAAATTATGACCGCATATCCAAAAACATGGAAAAGCTACAACAAATGATGGAAAAAATGGTTGTCACAGTTAGTAACCAAAACAGAAGTCAAAATCATAACCAGAACTAGAGCTTTAGAAGAAACAATATCGCTCCCATGAGACAAAGAGAATCAGATCAGCATGTTATTCCCCCATTCCAAGAGAATTATCTTGATGAAGATGAGGGAATCACAAAAGAGTCTGAGGGAAACACAATAAACATGTTTGAAGTAGAAAAATCAATCCACAAATGTTCCACAGAAGAAGATCAATCCTCACCCTCATATTGGGAGGAGGAAAGGTTAGAATCTGAGGATTACATGTTAGGATTTGAAGATGCCATCATGTAGGTCAGAGAACAATATGAACTTAGAAGCAAAAAGAGCCTAGAAACTGCCAAACCAAAATCTTCTGAGGTTACCATCAAGAAAAGGCATGAGAAAACTTCTAAAGTGACTGCTGAAAATGACAAATCAGCAGCTGAGAGTTCTGAGAAGGAAAAAGTAAAAGACAACCAAAACACTGATACACAAAGTCTACCAACTAGTAGCACTAGCATTGCAGTTAGTGCTCCTGATAAAACAGTTTCTAACACTGTGCATAGTGAGAATCAGACCACTGATTCTGCCACCAAGGTGGTGGCTATAAAAAAAGAGTTGAACATTCCAAAGAGTCAGTCCACTTTCAATCTGGAGAGTGAGATTGCTAAAATAAAGATCTCTGTCCCACTCTCTGATCTGGCCACTCAGGATGTATATAAAGGCCAAATTTTGAAAGCATTAAATTTAGGTGAGAACAGTGACATGGTCAATTTGAGTGATGATCAACCAGCCCTTCTATTTGGCCCCAAGATAGAAGGGAAGTTTCAGGAAGGGGTAGTACCTCCCTTTTATATCAGTCTCAATATCCATGATAAGATCCTCCACAATGCAATGCATGACTCTGGGGCCTCACACAACCTGATGCCTAAGATAGTGATGGAAAGATTAGGCCTAGAGATAACCCGTCCCTACAAAGACTTATATTCATTTGATTCCAGCAGGGTAAAGTGTCTTGGCTTAATCAAAGATTTATGTGTGAGCCTTACCCAGATTCCAGCCAAGTCTATGGTCATGGATGTTTTTGTGGCAGATGTGCCACCCAAGTATGGCATGCTATTATCGAGATCATGGGGATCCAAGCTGCAAGGAACAATTCAAATGAATGGGGCTTATGCCACAATTCCTATTTTTATCCAACTTAGAAGACTGCACAGGGAGGCACAAATGAAATTCCTGGTTAGTAGCCCCAAAAAGCCCGAAAATTCACCTTTATACTTTGTACACACTGATCTTGATTCCTTCATTCTTTGCAATGATGAATCTTTGGAGGAGTCAGGATGCAAAATCAGAGATACACACAATGAAACAAAGCCCATGGAATTTAACATAATGGATACTCTAGACTCAGAGAAGAACGATGTGGAAAACATTGAACAGTTCACTGAAACAGAAACTCAGAGTGAACCAGAAATAGGATGTAGTCAACTGATTAGCCACCCTTCACAAGCTCATACACCACACCAAGAACGAAACGACAATAAACCCGAGAACGAAACCTTATGGGAAATGAATTTCGATGGGTCATGTACCAAGAGAACTATAGGAGCAGGAGTGTGGGTGCATAACACAGAGAGTGACTACGTAGAAATCCAAGCATGTAACCTGCACTTCAAATGTACAAACAATATCGCAGAATATGAGGCTCTGATCCTAGGCTTAACTCTTTTGAAAAAATTAGGAGCCCGTAGGATAATTGTGCATGGAGACTCTGAGCTGATCATAAAACAGGTGAAAAGTGAATACACAGCAAAACATCCCAGGCTGAGAGCCTACAGAAATGACGCCATGGATCTATTGAAAACCTTTGTAGAATACAATCTGGTGTTTGTCCCTAGAGGTTAGAACGAAATTTCAAATGGATTAGCCTGCATGGCTAGTTCGTATCATAAGCCTCCCAGTGACCAACAGATCATCATTCAGACCAAATTCAGACCTGCAGTGCCAGAAAATGAAACATATTGGTAGGTCTTTGAGGGCGATAAATAGATTGAAGATTTCTTGGTAGGCAGAAATGAGTTTGAATTTTCTGATTCAGACTCTAAATATGACAGTAGCCACCTAAGTGAAGAGTCCTCAGATGAGGAATAAACACCCTGTAACATAGAAATAAACGCTTTAAATGAACAGATTGGAAATCCAAATGGAAAATGTGAAAACGCAGATAGTGAAGAAGTAGAGGTGCTGCAAGCCAAAGATAAGAACATACCTCGAGGTCTAGCACCTTTAGAGAACCTTTTTGATTTTGATGATGTAGCTAAAAAGCCCACTATAGAACACTCAGATTCTGAGATGGAGGAATGCAATATAGGCACTGAAGATAAACCCAAGGTGATCAAATTGGCTAAGTCCCTGCCTGCAAACATGAAAAAGAAATACATCGACATATTCAAGGAATTCATTGATGTGTTTGCTTGGAGCTATGAGGACTTAAAGGCCTGTGACACAAACATCATACAACACAAAATACCCTTGAAATAAAATCAGAAGCCTTTCAGACAGAAAATCCTCAGGATAAACCCAAAACAATTGCCTGCAGTGGAAAAAGAGATTAAGAAGATGTATGAGGCAGGCATAATTGTGCCTGTGAGGTTCTCTGATTGGGTATCAAACCTAGTGGTTGTGAGAAAGAAAACATGGGAGATCAGGCTGTGTATTGATTTCAGGAATCTTAATAGAGCCTCACTCAAAGACAATTACCCTTTGCCAAAAATGGAACACATCCTTTAGAGGATAGTAGGCTCAAAAAGGATCTCCCTGCTAGATGGTTTTTTAGGCTACAACCAAGTTTTAGTACTCCCAGTAGACCAACTCAAGACCGCTTTTACCACTCCATGGGGCACTTTTATGTATGTAAAGATGCCTTTGGGACTGATGAACGTTGGTGCAACCTTCCAAAGAGCAATGGATATAGCTTTTTCAGATGAAATAGGACACTTCATTGTCATCTATCTGGATGACATAAAAGTCTATTCCAAGACTCAGGAAGAACACTTACATCACCTGAGAAGAGTGTTTGAAAAGTGTAGAAGGTTCAGTTTTTCATTGAATCCTAAAAATACTGTATTTGGGCTACAAGAAGGAAAACTTGTTGGCCACATCATATCTGAGAAGGGGATTAGGATAGACCCACAAAGAGTTGAGGGAATACTACAAATCACACAACCGAGAAACATCAAAGAGTTACAGTCCTTTATTGGGAAAATTAACTTCCTCAAAAGGTTTATTCCCAACTTAGCTGAACACCTTAGGAATATGACAAACATGTTAAGGAAAGGTGTAGGAGTTAAGTGGACTGTTGAAGCTAAGAAATCTTTTGATTCAGTTAAACTTGCGCTCACCTGGGCCCCTGTCCTAATCAGCCCTGATTTCTCAAAAGATTTCCTAATATTTTCATTTTCCTCCGAGCATACAGTAGTTGTAGTCCTGCTGCAGAAAAATCCAGAGGGAGTGGAACAACCCATTTCTTTCTTCAGCAAAGCTTTGAGAGATGCACCCTTGAAATACAAAATAATGGAAAAACAGGCCTATGCCTTGGTAAAGGACTTGAAAGACTTTAGGGTGTACATTATTCATTCCCACACCATAGGCTATGTGCCAAATATAGTGGTTAAATAAATTTTGTCCCAAGACCCAGATGGGAAGAGGGGAAAATGGATTGTTGTGATCTTAGAGTACGACCTTGAGATAAAACCCACCAAAATAATTAAAGGTCAGGGCTTAGCTCAACTAATGGATGAATCAAATCTACAAGCCCTCGACATTAACATGGTAGATGCCTTGGATGAGCAGCATGGATTTCCTGATCCCACCGTTGAGGAGAAGTTTCAGACCTCTCCTTAGTATTCTGACATTTTGTATGTGCTTACACACCTCAATGCCCCTCCTGAACTATCAAATACCAAGGCTAGATTCTTAAAGCTAAAGGCCCGACGCTATTGCATAATGAATTAATGCTTATACTAGAAAAATGAAAATGGTCTATTGCTTAAATGTTTTCCCGAGTCTGAAGCATAAAGGATTAAACAAGAATTCCATGCAGGAGAGTGTGGAGGCCACCTGAACTGGAAATCCACTGCAAACAAAATACTTAGAGCTGGTTACTATTGGCCTAAAATCTTCAATGATATTCATAAGATGATAATTTCCTTCCACAAATGCCAGATTTTCAAAGGCAAAAGAAAGCTCCTCCCCTTACCTCTACAACCCATCACTGTTGAAGGTCCCTTCATGCAATGGGGCCCAGATTTCATAGGAAAAATTCACCCTTCTTCTTCTGCACGACACAAATGGATCTTAACAGCCACAGACTACTTCACTAAGTGGATAGAGGCCATACCTACTAGGAGTGCCACAGATTCAGTCATCATTAGGTTCCTAGAAGGTCATATTCTCTCTCGGTTTGGCTGCCCAAGGAAAATAATCATCGATAATGCTATTGCTTTTGGATCCAAGAAAATGGTTGATTTTTGTCACAGGTATCAAATAGCACTCGGTAATTCAACTACCTATTACCCTCAAGGTAATGGATTAGCTGAATCATCAAGCAAGAGCCTGGTGACTATCATCAAGAATTTGCTGGAAGAGAATAAAAAGTCATGGCATAACAAGTTAGTGCATGCTTTGTGGGCTGACATGCTTACAACAAATAAAACCATTGGCATGTCACCATATCAGCTTGTCTATGGAACAGAGGAAGTTTTCCCTACCATTCTTGGAATACCAGTGATTAAACTTGTCCAAGAGAATCAAACAAAAGAAGATAGCATGGTAAGGAGGATAAACCAAACAATCCATCTCCAACAAACAAGGGAAGAGGTCTATAACAGAGCCCTAAAAGTTCAAGAAAATATAAAGAAGTTATTTGACAAAAGAACTAAGGATTATGATTTCAAAATTGGAGATAAAGTTCTAAAGTGGGACTTGAGGAGGGAGGACAAAGGAAAGCACAACAAGTTTGATAGTTTGTGGCAAGGTCCGTACATCATCCAGGCTACTATGGGTCCAAACGCATTTTTTCTACAAGGAATAGATGGTACAAAGCTGTTTGGGGGTCCTGTCAATGGCAAGATTCTCAAACACTACTTCTGCTAATTTCAAATTTCTAGTTTCCATTTCCATTGTACATACCATTGCAGTGTTATGTTTTCAAGAAAAAAGAGAAAATGTTCCAAAAAACAGAAAAAAAGGAGGGGTTTAGACATGCTCAAAACATGAACCTCAGAAATGCAAAGGGATTGGCTCTAATATGATCAAAACCTGAGCCAAAGAAGGAAAGTAGTGGGTTCCAACATGTTCAAAATATGAACCAGCAATTAAGGAAGAAGAATCAGCTCTAACATGCCCAAAACCAGAGCTGAATGAAGAAGAGAAAGTGACTCTAACAAGCTCAAAACTTGAAGTCACAAAGAAAGGAAGGATGCTTCAAAACTTCAGATTTCAAGCCTTCAAATTTTTGTTTGAAATTTTCTACAAGTTTCTGTCCATGTGCAACTTCCTTTATGCCTTGGATCCATAGCAAACTAGACTGTCTAATCCTAGTTTGGTTGTTTTTAAATTTTTGTTGTAGAATATAGAGAAGAAATCTGTTGGACAGTCTAATCCCAGTAGATATTAGATTAGGTAGAGAAACATAATGAGACCAACAGTCTAATCTGGTCTCATGGAGTAATAAGGGTAGATTTAGAATAGTTTTATTTTATGTTTATAAAATAAATGATGTAAAGGGTCTGATATTCCAAATGCACCCTAGAAGAAAAAATGCTAGGATTGTAGGATGGGTAGGTAGATTGTTTGGGTAATGGTTCTGCTAATTGATGTATTCACGATTGTGGCAGCTGAAAATAAAAGAAGAAAGGTGGCTCAAGCAGTAGGCATTTGGCCTACACCAAAGATCATTTTCTGAATTCTTGACTCCTTCAAGAAGAATCCATCCCCATGTGGAGCCACTATTAGCCCCCTATAAATTCCTTGACAAGCAAGCAAGGGACTATTTTGTTTTATGAGCCTTCAAGGAATGCATTTCTCTTGAAAACACATCATCCTTGAAGCCTCTTCAGGTTCCCTTCCCTTTTATTGTTTCCCTTTGCTGCTCTTGAGTCAATAAGCCTCACTGATGATGAAAATTTGTGCTCCAAAAGGCCCTTATTTTCCCTTGTACCTCTGTAGAATGCTCCATTTCATCCCTTTTCCCATTGTCAAAATTCCCCTCTTACCCCCTAAATCCTCCCAAAATCCCCTATTAATCCTACATATACCCCTTGTTCGGCCTGCTTTCCCCTTATCCCCTCTATCGTGACCTTTTCCTAGCCTTGAAATGCACTAAAATGGGCCGAAAACCATATTTTCCATATAGTTGGGCTTAGCACCTTTCGCCCCTAGCCCCTCACCCTTTTCTGCCACATGACCAGGCGCCAAGGTGGAAGGCGCTTATCACAGATTTGTAACCGGTGCCTTATCAGCCGTTGATCTGTTTAGATCGGACGGTCTTCGCAGTCAGTGCCACACCGTGGTCCCCACGCCCGAGTACTATGCAAAACCACCGGTTTCTATCGCACCGTGTTTGGAGGTTGAGCGGTATTTCCCATTTCACAGCGATTCCATTCATCGCATGCCACATGTCCCAAGCACTGTTTGAAAACCGCCCCCCCCATTGCACGTTAAAGTCAGGCGTTTTCCCCAACGCGATATCGCTATACACCATCCAATCTGTGATCGTCCATCCAACGGTCATCGTGCCATGAAGATACACGGGAGTTAAACCAAGGAAACCGTACCCCTGGCCCACTGTCCAATCGCCCCATAATACATTTCTAGCCGTCGATCTCCTCCTAAGATCGGACAGTCCAGATTTAAAGTCAGCCCTGTCATCACCCGGTCCCGCCACCTTACCAGTCCACGTGTTTTCATCACGTTTTCATCTGTTCCTTATATATTTCATTCAAAGGTCAATTTTCAATTATTTGCATTCAAATTTTGTTGCACTCTACCAAATCTCACCATGAAAATTTTATGTTGTTCGCTGCATTTTCCTCCATCATCATGCACCATTCCGCCATTCCACCGGTCTGCACGTCCGTTCTCATTGATCCCACTGCATTCCCCATCCCTAATGCATGGTTTTCTTAATTTTTTTTCTTGTTTTGCAGGGTTACAGTCAGGTGGGCAACCACCATGATTCAGTCACCGTTACAGTGACGTAGAGCTCAGTGAAAACAAAGATCAGAGCCTAATATTACAGGAAAATGTTCGGAAAAGTGTCTGCAACATAAATTTCATCAAAGGATAGAATTCAAACTCTGCAAAACCTCTTCGATGCCATTAAAGCTCAGATTGTGTAAACAAAGGAAGTACTGGAGCGGTAGAGAGTTCAAGGCATGTAACATAATATTTTGAGCCTTTTCAGGGATTTATAAGGCGAAGGTACAAGTTCAAAGACATCACGGATCACATGGAAGGTCCAATTGCATAGAAGACCATATCATCTAGATGTTCAAATCAGCAGAATGTTTCCCCCTGAGCAAGGAAATGGTACAAATTATTGTTTCAGTCTACATTGTGTCCAAGTGAAGTTTTCCCCCCTAACAACAGTCCTATGCTATCAGAAGAATTTGATTCACAGTATGGTAGACCCTAGCCTCATTTTTCTACTTTTGTTTAATCCACCTGAAATACTACAAAATGCTGCAGCAAAGTACAGCAGAGACATACCTGGAGTAAATGGAATCCTGACGAAGGCCACTCTTTCATGCAAAGAGTACTAGAGATAAATGCTCAAAATTTAAAGCAAAACGAGGCCTCGACCCTCTTCCTCTTCTGAGTTTTAATGTTGCATTTATTTTTCACCTACCTTCTCTACTCCACTTGAGCTATAAATTCATGGAAGAGCTCATTGAAGGTTGTTGATTGTTTATTAGAGAATTTCAAGTTGTTTCCTTTGAGACATAGTCTCTGTGTAAAGTTGTAAGATAGGCTGAAGAAGATGTTTTCAGACTGAACATTCAGCTATTGGTAATGTTGAACTTGACTGGTGTTGCTCTTTAATATGACAAGCACATTTCTTTGGATCCTAATATAAAGCAGCAGTGATGTTTTTCTATCTCTGTATTTGTTTTTAACTTGCAGTCCATTTAATTTCATTTCTACTGGCTCGCATTAAAAATATGGCATAGGATTTACCCTTGTTAGGTACCCTATGTTTCTGCTCTCCTTGCCTTTGATGTTTTCTACTAAGTGTGTTATCTAAGGGTTGATTTCAGTTAATTTAACCAGTGTAGTGGATGTTATTGCCTACTAGCTAATGTATGAATTAAATGAATATTTTCTTAGATGTTCTTGTTAGGATTTAATTGAATGAATTGGGAACACTGGGAGGTCTAGAACTCTGTCTCTATCTCACTAGGATCCTTTTCAATTAATTGAACCTTTCTAAGATCCCTCAAGCTGGAGGCCAAAGCATTGAGAGTTCAAAGTCCCTCTCTGATCTCAGGTATTTAATTTTTTGTTCTAAATTTTCATTGTTTCCTCCTCTCTTACCATTTCATGCCACACTATCATCTTTAGGATCCAATGCTTTAGATGACTAGCCCAACTGAAAGCCTGCACATTGAATAGCAACTAAACCCTTTCCTGACTCCATTTCCCAATGGTCTTGAATGTTCTCTGAATTATATCTCCTTTGCCCCAGACCCTCTTGCTCATCCTTGTCTCATACTGAACTCTTCTTTCCTGATTCCCAACAACCAAACATACATCAAACAAACAAACCCCAAGCCTTATAACTAGCCTAATATCTTAACATTGAGCTTCAAAGTCATATACCTTTGACATATCATAGAGAGATCCCTCTCTGGACCCAGGAGGGCTAGATCCTGAGGTCTGAAAGTGGTTCTGATGTTGTCTCATATTTTGGTGTTGTGAATCTGGCCAAAACATGGAAACCCCAACACACTGTAACTCCAAACATAATGATATGGTGTTGTACTTTTTATGTGGCTCTACGATAATGCAACCAACTCTAAAGCCATCCTGCATTTTTGAACCATCAAAATACAATGTCCAAATATTTTCAGCTACTGAACTATTTCATATAATATTATTAATACGTACATCTATGTTATAAGATTCATTAGTACCAGTTGGAGTACAAGGAAGGAGCTCCAAAAATGTATCTAGTGGGACGAGTGACGATTGTGGTTGATAGCACCCGTGATTCATTTCCAAGAACAAATTTCCAAATATTATGTCTACAAAGACAACAAGCTCATTATGACCCTCAAGTGGTGTCACAATATATTTTATGTAGGGTTCACTTTCCACTCGAATATGGTTGTTTTTGCCCTTGTATGGAAGTGATAAGTGTGACCAATTTGTTGAAAATTACCCTTGAAAGATAATAGAATAGTATCTAATCAAGAGTAAGCCATAATATTTAGGGATGTCCACACTTAAATTGTTTATGCATTGGTGTGCCCTTTGGTATGATGAAAAAAAAATAATAAAATTCTTGAGTTCACCAATGTCCTGGACACGTGATTTATCTATCTGAATGATTTATGCATTAGTTTTATCCCATTTAGCATTAATACTATTAGTAACTGGTAATGGAATTACATTCACAGATGTGCCCAAATCAACCAAAAAATTATGGAAATTGTAATTAAAAATTTCAAAAGTTAGCCAAAATGGGGGCATAGATTGTTAGCATCTAAATTTACAACATTAACCACAGATTCGAGAGTTCCAAGAGACTTAATAAACGCCTTTGGAGAAGTCAAATCTTTGTCACCTGGTGAAGGTTGTGATAATACTTGGAGAAGAAGGTCTCGCTGGCCTGCTATCTTTGCGAGCTCAAACATGGAAATGTTAGCACAATCTCTGTCCAAGTATTCAAATATATTATAATATAAAGTTTCATTTTAAGCAGGCTATGATATAGTGTCTATAGGTGTAGCTTTGTATTAAAATTCCGGAGTGATATAGTTATTTTTTCTACTAGTGGAAGTGTTCTTAGAGGCAACAACATTTCCATACTTGTTTTTCCCATTCTGAGCAAATTTGTTTGGTAGTGAGATCCTCCTTAACAATTAATTTATAGTTCTTTTCTCACCACTTCTTGTTCAGGAATAGACCCCTTTCTCCTAAAATTATAATGACCATTTTTTTCCTAAGGAGGGCCATCACTTTCAGGTGGTGCTTCAACACTTCTTTTGTTACTATTAATGGATAAATCAAAGGTATTAACTGAGTGTCTAATATCTATATTTCCTTTAGCCATGAAAGGTCCATTTGTTTCTTCTATTTTCTTGGATTACTCATATATTAATAAAGTATCAACAATATGGGTTTCCAGAGAATTCATGTTGTGGGTCCATTGTGGGGAATTTTTCTATGAATTCAATTCCTAATGGAAGGAACAATAGTTTTCCATGCCTATACTTTCAACATTAACCACAACATTTGAGCTCTAGGAAGCTTTAACTGGTGGATTATTGTTGTTCCTTCAGAATAAGGAATACTTAGGGGGCTTGCTACTAGTAGAAGCCTCACTAGACTTTCTCTTTAATTCTAAAACTTCATTAGTGATTTACTTTAAAGATTTATTCAAGCTTTCAATATCCACATAATCCTTTTATTTAGCCTTATTTGAAGAAGATTGATACTTATTTCGAGTCTCATTGAGTCTTTAGATTCTTCACCATCGGTAATAGCTCCAATGGCATGCGAGTATTTCTCCATGGCGATTTCTTCTATAAAGTTTAAAGCCAATTTCTCTTTTGCAACTCTTTTAACGAAAACATAAATTTTTTTTGGCAAGGAAGTTATATAATGATCTATAATAATAGAATTTGTGAGGTTGCGTGTGCATGTTTGGAGGAAGCTTTTTCAAGATATAGTTAAGATTTTTATTGAAATATTTAACTTTCTCCTTTTCCCCCATATTAATATTTTCGAGCTCTTTTAATAGCATTGTGGGAGTTTTATCATCGACAAATTTCTCCAATTTTTTTTTCAAAAACTCCCTCCAACGATGGATTTAATTAACATGCAGACTGTGATACCATGTAGTTGCTCTACCTTCTAAAGTGAAAGGAAAGAGCCTATAATAAATATCATCATATTGTACCTCGAGCATTCGTAGATGCATGTATAAATCATCAAGATGGTCCTTTGCCTTAATATTCTTGTCAAAATAAAACTTTGATAACAACTTCTGCAGATGTTTATGCATTCTATGAAGATTATCTAAAAGAGTTAGTGGTCCTTGGACCATCCAATTCAGGTCTTGATCAACCATGTATTGGCCTCCTTATTCCTCCTCATTTTTTGAATCTAATGATCCCTCCCTTTCACTATTTAAGCCTGCATTAAATTAAAAATAAGTTGTTGGTTGTTATCCATTAGAAAGAACAAGATATTCCTTGTACTCTTCGTTAATAGGTGGAAGAAAATCTTGTTGGATTGTATCTTCTGAAGACTCTTCTAATTCCTCAAGAGTGGCAAAAACCAAATCTTCCACTAATGTAACCAATACACCAGCACGAGTTGTTTCTTTCTTCTTGGGATGATGGGGAATATTATGAGAAACGAGAAGTAAATAGATATCTTTCACAAACCGATGGGTAATAGGATGGATTTCTCAGAGTTGATCATATATAACTTCATAATCGAACTCTAGACCTAGTTGAGGAGACCCTCCTACCTCAATAATAAGAGTTGGGGCAGAAATTGGGATATTACATCCTTATCCAAAAGATGAATGATTGGGAAGTGATGAGTTATCAGCCATAAAAAACTAGTTTCCCTACTTCTAGCGACAAAACGTTGACAGTTTTTGAACTCGCCAACATACAAGGGATATCCTTGATATGAGGTCCTAATTAGACCGCACACAGTTTGGTGTAGGAGTCCCATTCGAAAGTATGGCTCAAATGCCATTAAATTAGATATTTTCCTTGGCTTAGGCTCTCAACATGAGAGAGTATCGAACATGTGCTTTTGAATAAGCAAGAGAATGTGCCTTGTAGAATGTTAGATTGTAAATGTATCAATGTTCTTTCATTGCAAGGAGGAAATAATTAGAGGAAATTTCAGCCTAAAAGTGCCCATGAATTTTTCACATAAAATCCATGCCATAATATGTAAACCAATCAAAATCCTTTAAATTTAAAAAGAGATACATGTCTTAAATAATTTTAAATTGTTTAAAATTGGGTATTCATGAAATATTTTATTATTAATTTGGATATTCAGAAATATTTTATTAATATTGTTTAACTACCTTATCCATGTGAATTAGAATATCAAAAAAATTATTAATCCAATGTAATTCTTGATATTAGTGAAAAAATATAGATTAAAAATGAGATCCCATTTGACTTTAATAACCATGCACCAAAAAAATACCAAAAATATAGTTAAATATACAATAGTTAAAAATAAAATATAGTTATAATTAAATATAAAATAGTTAAATAGTTACAAAATATTTTAAATATAAAGTAGTCAAATAGTTAAAAAACATATTCCACAAATGAAAAATAACCATATTCCGGCCAAAAATATAAAATATATGGTTAAATATAAAGTAGTGAAATAGTTAAAAAAATATTTATATATAAAATAGTTAAAAAACATATTTTTGTTGGGGATTTTTGGATTAGAACTATGTAGCATTTATGATGGATGGAGTTACCATCCAAAACATTGACGAATAAAAAATGCTACATAGTTATAATCCGAAAATTCCCAACGACAATATGAATAACCGTGGAAGTCTCCAAACACTCATAAACAAATATTTCCGAAATGACACATTACCGAACTCCAATAAAAAATATAAAGTATATAGTTAAATATTTAAATATAGTTAAATAAAAAATAGTTAAATAGTGTAATATTCCCAAATGGGGAAAGCAACAATATGGCTCATAAAATGAAAGAACCAGCAATTATTTAACACATGAAACCATGAGACCAATATGGAGTCATAACATTATGTATTTAGAACTGAAAATCAATACAAAATAGTGAGGCATAGATCATATACAATGAGGAAACAAGCCTCCCATAAGAAATCACTCTCAACTATGAGTTGTTGTCACAAAACAAAATGACAGAGAGAAACTACAACATAGTCATATTGGGTATAAATACAATTGGAGAGGATTAAATGATGTAAAAATAATGATATAGGCCCTAATAGAATCTAAACATACATATCTGGGCACTAGATCAGCTTTCCAAGCTAACCCAACAGGGTTTCCGGAAAATGCACACAATGTGCCAATGTAAGCTGCAACCCTAGGGCTAAAGATATGCTGCAACAATTGAAATTGAAAGATATGGATAAAGATGATGTAGAACCTACAACTCTTCTCCAATAGATCCTCCAGATGAAAGAATGGCTCCTCCACTGAAGAAATAACCTCCCAAAACAACCACTACAACTACCCCTGCAGCTCCTCCCTAAAATAACGCAGATCTGGGCTGAAACTATGCTGTAGGGAATAAATTCTCCTTATCCTGGTGCTAAATGTGTCAATAAAGCTTAAGGGGCTTCTTTACAGGCCTTCCAATGGATGGAAACCTTCCTCCACCTGCTAAACTAGCTCTGAAGACACCCGAACTAATTCTCCACTGCTGCACCCTACAACACAACACAATATCCTGCAAAAACTGCAATGATGAAGAAATTTGTAGCTTGTTCTAAAACCAGAATGTCGAAATGAAATGAAATGCTCTTCCAAGATGCCTCTCAAGGAAAGAGGCGGGATTCCCACTCGAGAACACCCAGTGCTAAACGGCACAACAATCTCAACTAAATAATGAAAGAATGCAAGAAGTCTAAAAAGACCACATACAAAATAATAATCCAAAACATAACCCCATATGGCTGCCATCCTCTTCCTTATATAGGTTATGAGCTTCCTTGCCCTTGGCCCCACTCAATTAGGTCATTTCCTTCATGAAATCAATCTCCCTCCAAAACTGTGTTATTCCTCATTCAATGTCCACTCCTTCATAACAACACTGTTGACTTGGTCAAAGTTTAATTGGTCAAAGTTGACTTGTTCAACATGATCCAACCCCTGTTCATACTCGAAGGTGCTTTATTTAGCTGTTTAGAAGGTCTCCTTTCACACTTGAAGTGTTTTTATTGTGGCTAAGGAGATTTATGGGCCTTCCCATCCATTTATTCACCTACCTAGTGACAAAATAATCTATAATATTCCATTTAGCTAAAAGCTAAATTTTAGGAATATTATAGTCCTCCCCTCCAAAATGTTGCTTGTCCTCAAGCAATTGTAAGGGTGAGAAAAATTCTCCCCTCCTCCTCTTGTGGCCTCCTCATCAAATAGTCTCCTCCATTGCTTTAGATCTTCTAGAACAATTATGTCTCCTAATGGTTCCCCCCAAATGTGCAAGTTGGCCTTTGGTGGATAAACCAAATGGCTCTCATCATGAGAAAATGGAAGGTATATATGGAAAAATCCTTGCTTTCCAATGGCCTCTTCAAGGTAGGAGTGATAATAAGCATAGGGGATCTCATTCCCAATGAGAGACTCCCATCTCCACGCTATCATCCAAATTAAATGAATCACCTTTGAGCATGGTAATTCATAGAAAAGTTCCTCCCAATTTTTCATGAGAGGCATATCCCAAGTGCTCCAAACAATCATATGGCCCAACTCATAAAGAAACAATTGATCTACTGTAGTGATCATCTCCCATGCTCCTCTTGAAGCATGAAGCATAAAAGGTGTGGGGAATTTCATTCCCCATGGACACATCCAACCAATGTGTCTCTCCTCCAATCATGTTCCCAACAAAGATAAGGACATGATCAGCATATGGAATCATAATTAAAGTCATGATAGTTGTTATATGTAATAAGGGAGAAGGAAAATGGTCCCTCTAGTGAAACAAACGCAATTTTACTCTTAACTATATCAGAATATGGCATGATGAGTGTTTTCCCAACCACTTGTTTGCTGCCCCAATATCCTCACAAGTTTGGAGAAGGTGTATGTTGTATGGTGCAATTTGAGCATACCCTACATAATATATCATCTCCCCAAGACCTCCTAGGGAGTGACCATCGTCAATGTTGCTTATGGCCTCAAGTAGAACATGAAGTCTAGAAGGAAGAATGCTCCTTCTTGGAGCAATGGCCTGCACATATATGGTTAAGGAATGCACATATTCATTATATAAATCATTATGCAACCAAATAGTATCCTTACCATATGCTTTGCTCATGCAAATGGAGTGGCTCATAGATAAATCCCCTCTCATCCTCAAAGAGGAAAGAGGTGGTTGTGATAACTCCCCAAAGAGTTATGTATCTCCTCCATCTCCACATGATCCATGCATCTCCTCAAATGCTGATATATCTTCTCTTCAAAGCCTTCCCAAGTGTACCCCTCCATGATGGTGTGGTATGCTCTCATAGAATAAGTGTGGCTGAAGAGAAAATATTCATGGGCTGCTTGTAGTAACTTCTCCTTGAGCTTGGAAGCTCTAGATAAGAAGATCCTACCATGATAGTAGATGACCTCATCTCTGACTGAATATGCCTCCTCATGTAGCTGGTCATCAAGTATCATGCAAGTAAAGAGATCTCAAGATTCACCAATAGTCGATCTTCAATACATATAAACTTTGAATGAGTAACATCATCGTAGTCTAATTGCAGGGAAAATTTTAAGGATGGAAGTTTATTTTAAAGTTTAGCAACCTTGGTGAATATTTCTAGTCCCTAATATCCAAATTTGATAAAGTTTGATGATAATTTTGTAAAAGTGTTTAGATTTCTAATTATGTCATATTAGACAATATATAATATTGGTGATTTTTAAGGTAAAATAATTGTATACTATAAAATTTGGGAAAATTCAATTTTAGAAATATGGAAATTGGCGAATATTTTTTTGGAAAAAGCATGGAATATTATCCTGACTCTGAATATTAGTCCCTAAAATTTTCTTTCTCCTCTTGTAATCCCTCCCCGGTTTCCTGACTTTAATGGTAATACCATGAATTGCCCATATGTCGATGATCACCCAACAACATCTGGATTCTAATAAGGATCAGAGGTTACAGCCTCATCAAGAAGATGTGAGAGTGTTACAGAACATTAGTTTTGCCCCACAGTTTTTTTCTTAAATTTAATATACTTGTCAATGTATGTCTACCATCTTCTCAGTCAAATGGTTGCTTTTCATCGGGTTTCTATATGTATCTCTACTTCTGGTCTTAGTCTGTCTTTTGCTACGGGTCTCAATTTGTAATGCTACCCCTATCCTCTACTACTCTTGTAATTGTAAAAAGTTCTCTTAGATGGAAATGGGAAGGTTTTGTTTACTTAGTGCTAGAGCAAGGCTTGCACTCAAGAGATTGTCATGTAAATAAGGTTTTTTATTTATAATATACTATCTTGAGTAATATATATATATATATATATATATATATATATTAAAAGTATTATTACATTTTAAGTTAAAAATATTTTGTTATTTAGAAAATGAAAGGAAGATAAGATACTACAAAGAGGTGGTCATCCTTAATTTTGAAAATCAAAAGTATCTTATAATTATAAATAGAATAAAGAAGAAAATTAACATTGGTAAAATAGGAACCAACTTCTATAAGCTTCATAGTGAAATTGGACATTGGAAAACTCTCGAAACATTTGGGATGCAAGAATATCTCATCTTTGTGACACTAAGAGAGTTGAAAGTGAAAGGAAGTTTCTCTAGGGTATCCCAGATACTCCCAAATTAAAACTTAATTTCAAGTTATTTGTTACAACATTCCTAATCTCCTAAGTCATAAAAATATGATAATCTCGAAACTCTTCTTTTTATGTTTTTTAATACAAATTATCTCTAGCCTGAAGTTGAATCTCAAGATTTTTTTGGGGATGGACGTAATGAGACGGAGGAAGGTCACCATGAAGGCGACTTGGACGCTCTTCTGTCCTTTAAAAGGCATATCAAAAGTGATCAAACGGGAAGATGCGCAACTGGACAATTCACAATTCAAAGTAGGTATGCTCCTCCTGGTTTGTTATTTACTGCAGTCAATACACCACAAGAATTATTGCCATAATACTTCTTGTTCCCATAATTGATCTTGGAGTCAAGTATGATCCTGAGTTTTCGGGGGATACACATTTGAATTGGTAGGTACCCTCTCGCCCTCTCTTAGAAACCTTTCTTCACTGCTGACGTCCTTACATCCTTATCCAAAAGATGAATGATTAGGAAGTGATGAGTTATCAGCCATAAAAACCTAGTTTCCCTCCTTCTAGTGACAAAACGTTGACAGTGTTTGAACTCGCCAACATACAAGGGATATCCTTGATATGAGGTCCTAATTAGACCGCACACAGTTTGGTGTAGGAGTCCCATTCGAAAGTATGGTTCGACTGCCATTAAATTAGATATTTTCCTTGGCTTAGGCTCTCAACATGAGAGAGTATCGAACATGTGCTTTTGAATAAGCAAGAGAATGTGCCTTGTAGAATGTTAGATTGTAAATGTATCAATGTTCTTTCATTGCAAGGAGGAAATAATTAGAGGAAATTTCAGCCTAAAAGTGCCCATGAATTTTTCACATAAAATCCATGCCATAATATGTAAACCAATCAAAATCATTTAAATTTAAAAAGAGATACATGTCTTAAATAATTTTAAATTGTTTAAAATTGGGTATTCATGAAATATTTTATTAATATTGTTTAACTACCTTATCCATGTGAATTAGAATATCAAAAAAATTATTAATCCAATGTAATTCTTGATATTAGTGAAAAAATATAGATTAAAAATGAGATCCCATTTGACTTTAATAACCATGCACCAAAAAAATACCAAAAATATAGTTAAATATACAATAGTTAAAAATAAAATATAGTTATAATTAAATATAGAATAGTTAAATACTTACAAAATATTTTAAATATAAAGTAGTCAAATAGTTAAAAAAACATATTCCACAAATGACAAATAACCATATTCCAGCCAAAAATATAAAATATATGGTTAAATATAAAGTAGTGAAATAGTTAAAAAAATATTTATATATAAAATAGTTAAAAAACATATTTTTGTTGGGGATTTTTGGATTAGAACTATGTAGCATTTATGATGGATGGAGTTACCATCCAAAACATTGACGAATAAAAAATGCTACACAATTATAATCCGGAAATTCCCAACGAAAATATGAATAACCATGGAAGTCTCCAAACACTCATAAACAAATATTTCCGAAATGACACATTACCGGACTCCAATAAAAAATATAAAGTATATAGTTAAATAGTTAAATATAGTTAAATAAAAAATAGTTAAATAGTGTAATATTCCCAAATGGGGAAAGCAACAATATGGCTCATAAAATGAAAGAACCAGCAATTATTTAACACATGAAACCATGAGACCAATATGGAGTCATAACATTATGTATTTAGAACTGAAAATCAATACAAAATAGTGAGGCATAGATCATATACAATGAGGAAACAAGCCTCCCATAAGAAATCACTCTCAACTATGAGTTGTTGTCACAAACAAAATGACAGAGAGAAACTACAACATAGTCATATTGCGTATAACTACAATTGGAGATGATAAAATGATGTAAAAATAATGATATAGGCCCTAATAGAATCTAAACATACATATCTGGGCACTAGATCAGCTTTCCAAGCTAACCCAACAGGGTTTTCGGAAAATGCACACAATGTGCCAATGTAAGCTACAGCCCTAGGGCTAAAGATATGCTGCAACAATTGAAATGGGAAGATATGGATAAAGATGATGTATAACCTACAACTCTTCTCCAATAGATCCTTTGGATGAAATAATGGCTCCTCCACTGAAGAAATAACCTCCCAAAACAACCACTACAACTACCCCTGCAGCTCCTCCCTAAAATAACGCAGATCTGGGCTGAAACTGTGCTGTAGGGAATAAATTCTCCTTATCCTAGTGCTAAATGTGTCAATAAAGCTTAAGGGGCTTCTTTACAGGCCTTCCAATGGATGTAAACCTTCCTCCACTGCTAAACTAGCTCTGAAGACACCCGATCTAATTCTCCACTGCTGCACCCTACAACACAACACAATATCCTGCAGAAACTGCACTGATGAAGAAAGTTGTAGCTTTTTCTAAAACCAGAATGTCGAAATGAAATGAAATTCTCTTCCAAGAGGCCTCTTAAGGAAAGAGGCGGGATTCCCACTCGATAACACCCAGTGCTAAACAGCACAACAATCTCAACTAAACAGCGAAAGAATGCAAGAAGTCTAAACAGACCACATACAAAATAATAATCCAAAACATAACCCCATATGGGTGCCATCCTCTTCCTTATATAGATTATGAGCTTCCTTGCCCTTGGCCCCACTCAATTAGGCCATTTCCTTCTTGAAATAAATCTCCCTCCAAAACTGTGTTATTCCTCATTCAATGTCCACTACTCCATAACAACACTGTTGACTTGGTCAAAGTTTAATTGGTCAAAGTTGACTTGTTCAACATGATCCAACCCCTATTCATACTTGAAGGTGCTTTATTTAGCTGTTTAGAAGGTCTCCTTTCACACTTGAAGTGTTTTTATTGTAGCTAAGGATATTTATGGGCCTTCCCATCCATTTATTCACCTACCTAGTGACAAAATAATCTATAATATTCCATTTAGCTAAAAGCTAAATTTTAGGAATATTATAGTCCTCCCCTCCAAAATGTTGCTTGTCCTCAAGCAACTGTAAGGGTGAGAAAAATTCTCCCCTCCTCCTCTTGTGGCCTCCTCATCAAATAGTCTCCTCCATTGCTTTAGATCTTCTAGAACAATTCTGTCTCCTAATGGTTCCCCCCAAATGTGCAAGTTGGCCTTTGGTGGATAAACCAAATGGCTCTCATCATGAGAAAATGGAAGGTATATATGGAAAAATCCTTGCTTTCCAATGGCATCTTCAAGGTAGGAGTGATGATAAGCATAGGGGATCTCATTCCCAATGAGAGACTCCCATCTCCATGCTATCATCCAAATTAAATGAATCACCTTTGAGCATGGTAATTCATAGAAAAGTTCCTCCCGATTTTTCATGAGAGGCATATCCCAAGTGCTCCAAACAATCATATGGCCCAGCTCATAAAGAAACAAGTGATCTACTGTAGTGATCATCTCCCATGCTCCTCTTGAAGCATGAAGCATAAAAGGTGTGGGGAATTTCATTCCCCATGGACACATCCAACCAATGTGTCTCTCCTCCAATCATGTTCCCAACAAAGATAAGGACATCATCAGCATATGGAATCATAATTAAAGTCATGATAGCTACTATATGTAATAAGGGAGAAGGACAATGGTCCCTCTAGTGAAACCAACGCAATTTTACTCTTAACCGTATCAGAATATGGCATGATGAGTGGTTTCCCAACCACTTGTTTGCTGCCCCAATCTCCTCACAAATTTGGAGAAGGTGTATGGTGCAATTTGAGCATACCCTACATAATATATCATCTCCCCAAGACCTCCTAGGGAGTGACCATCGTCAATGTTGCTTATGGCCTCAAGTAGACCATGAAGTCTAGAAGGAAGAATGCTCCTTCTTGGAGCAATGGCCTGCACATATATGGTTAAGGAATGCACATATTCATTATATAAATCATTATGAAACCAAATAGTATCCTTACCATATGCTTTTCTCATGCAAATGGAGTGGCTCATAGATAAATCCCCTCTCATCCTCAAAGAGGAAAGAGGTGGTTGTGATAACTCCCCAAAGAGTTATGTATCTCCTCCATCTCCACATGATCCATGCATCTCCTCAAATGCTGATATATCTTCTCTTCAAAGCCTTCCCAAGTGTACCCCTCCATGATGGTGTGGTATGCTCTCATAGAATAAGTGTGGCTGAAGAGAAAATCTTCATGGGCTGCTTGTAGTAACTTCTCCTTGAGCTTGAAAGCTCTAGATAAGAAGATCCTACCATGATAGTAGATGACCTCATCTCTGACTGAATATGCCTCCTCATGTAGCTGGTCATCAAGTATCATGCAAGTAAAGAGATTCTTGGAATATTCCACCAATAGCTGGGATCTTCAATAAGTATCTAAACTCTCTAATGGAAACACTACTAATCTATACTGTGTAGCAGGGAAAATTTTAAGGATGGAAGTTTATCTTAAAGTTTAGCACCTTAGCGAATCTTACTTTTCCCTAATATCAAAATTTAAAAAGTTTGATGATAATTTTGTAAAAATGTTTAGGTTTTTAATTATTTTATATTAGAAAATGTATAATATTGGCAATTTTTAAGGTAAAATAATTGTATACTATAAAATTTGAGCGAATTCATTTTTAGAAAAATTGAAATTGACGAATCTTTTTTTTGGAGAAAGCATGGAATATTAGCCCACTTGCAAATATTAGCACCTAAAATTTTCCCTTCTCCTCTTGCAATCCTCCTGGGTCGTCCAACTTTAATGGCATCACTCATGAAATGCCCATAAGTTTGGATGATCACCCAGTTGTTGTCTGAAGACCTTGGCCATGACTGTAGGTTGGCAGCCTCATCGGTGAATATCGGTGAGAGTGTTACAGAACATTAGTTTTGCCCCACAGTTTTTTTCTTAAATTTAATATACTTGTCAATGTATGTATACCATCTTCTCAGTCAAATGGTTGCTCTTCATCGGGTTTCTATATGTAGCTCTACTTCTGGTCTTAGTCTGTCTTTTGCTACAGGTCTCAATTTGTAATGCTACTCCTATCCTCTACTACTCTTGTAATTGTAAAAAGTTCTCTTAGATGGAAATGGGAAGGTTTTGTTTACTTAGTGCTAGAGCAAGGCTTGCACTCAAGAGATTGTCATGTAACTAAGGTTTTTTATTTATAATATACTATCTTGAGTAATATATATATATATATATATATACACATATATATTAAAATTATTATTACATTTTAAGTTAAAAATATTTTGTTATTTAGAAAATGAAAGGAAGATAAGATACTACAAAGAGGTGGTCATCCTTAATTTTGAAAATCAAAAGTATCTTATAATTATAAATAGCATAAGGAAGAAAATTAACATTGGTAAAATAGGAACCAACTTCTATAAGCTTCATAGTGAAATTGGACATTGGAAAACTCTCTAAACATTTGGGATGCAAGAATATCTCATCTTTGTGACACTAAGAGAGTTGAAAGTGAAAGGAAGTTTCTCTAGGGTATCCCAGATACTCCCAAATTAAAACTTAATTTCAAGTTATTTGTTACAACATTCCTAATCTCCTAAGTCATAAAAATATGATAATCTCGAAACTCTTCTTTTTATGTTTTTTAATACAAATTATCTCCAGCCTGAAGTTGAATCTCAAGATTTTTTTGGGGATGGACGTAATGAGATGGAGGAAGGTCACCATGAAGGCGACTTGGACGCTCTTCTGTCCTTTAAAAGGCATATCAAAAGTGATCAAACGGGAAGATGCGCAACTGGACAACCCACAATTCAAAGTAGGTATGCTCCTCCTGGTTTTTTATTTACTGCAGTCAATACACCACAAGAATTATTGCCATAATACTTCTTGTTCCCATAATTGATCTTGGAGTCAAGTATGATCCTGAGTTTTCGGGGGATGCTACATTTGAATTGGTAGGTACCCTCTCGCCCTCTCTTAGCAACATTTCTTCACTGTTGACGTTGAATCTTGGTGGAAATAATTTCTAAGGACTGAATCGTGTAGACTCTGTCATGTGGTTTCCTTCTTCCATGACATCTCCTATGCCAAATTCAAGCACCGGTATGCTGCTGACATGTTCTTGTTTCTCCTCCTGTAGCTGCTCATGCTCAAATGAAATTTGAAGCTTTTGGAGGCTAGTCTTCCATAGGAAGCTATCACCTATCCAAAGTCTCGTAAATCTGGCCAATGCATGCATGAGTGGCCACCCTCCTCTACCAAATAGGGGAGATTCCTTCCTATGTGGAGGTATCCTCCTATCCTCTAATTCCATGGAGTGGTATCCTTGCACCATGATGGTGCCATCCTCCATCCCAGAAACATCCTCTCCCAACGCAGAATAGCTGATGAGAGTGGGCAATGATGATATTGGAAGAACATCTCCCTCCTCCTTGAGTCTACCTAAGACTCTCAATGCTATGTCAAGTCCTCCCAAGGTCCTCACCCTTCTGGGATCAGTGAGTGGTGCAACCAAATTTGAAGCATCTCTCAACATCTCCTGATCTGGTGGTCTCCCAGGTGGAATGACTCCAGGCAATGATACATCTACATCAAGAGTAGACTGCATATATGAATGGACAACTTTGTCCTTGTCCTCACTGCACAAATCAGTCTGCCTCTTCTGTGCATCAATCTTCTAAAATAGAAAGGGGTGTGTGCTCTCAATTATATGATACTAATCATCATCCCCATATGCTTCTTTTATCTTCAAAATCTCACCATCTATCAATGGTGGCACATGCTGCTCATGGAATGTGCCTTGATCCCCACATGTGAGATTCTTGGGAAATGTTTGTGAACATACAAGAATTCCTCTTATTGGAGAAAGTAATCCATTTTCCTTTTCATGAGGTGCTAGATATTCTCTTGATATGACAACATTGTTACCTTCAGCCTTCTCTTCCTCTTCAATATCAATGAGAGTTACCTTGTCAATAAGAGAATCCTCTTTTGAAAAAGGGATCTCCATGTCCTCTTTTCCAGGAGAATGAAATAGGGAACTTGCCTCTAGCAAGGGATCATGCAATATGTTATCCTCCTCAATAGTTTTCTGAAATGGAGTTGGGTTTAGAGATCCTTCTAATCCATGCAAAGGTTTTGTTTGTTTTGGTTTGACTATCTCCGCCAAAGGTGTTTCAAAATGTTTTCATCAAACCTTTCTACTACCCTTCTAGTGAAGCTTCCATAAGTATATGTGTTAGCATTTTTTTAATGAAAAAGACTCAAATAACCACCAAGCATAAGCTTTACCTTCAAAATGCAGCGCTGCTACTTTTATGACTTCATTCTCTAAAACTTGGTGTTGTTGCAAGTAGGTGTCTAGCTCCTCCACACAAGCGCTAGTTGAACATTTAGGTGAACCATAAAAAATAGATTGAAAGAATCTACTCACATCATGATTCTTGCACCTTGTGCTTATTTCCTCCTTGATCTTACAAAATCCTTGAAATTTTAGGTGATCTTTGAACCTCTTAGATTGGGATTCATACTCTTGTAAATAATCACCAAGAGTCTCCTTCTTTGGCACATCTTCTTCCTCCATTTCTCTTGCAGTAAATATAGGCATAAAACTATGTTGTGGATCATAATGTGTTGCTGCATGCTCACACCCATCATGTAAAAATCTAGGGTTTGCTTCAGATTCAAACCCCCTTGAAGATTCTCTACACATCTCCCTTCTCATCTTCTTGATATCTCCCTTAATGCTCTGCATAGTTTGAAAAAGAAGCTTTGAGAGCCTCCCTTCCTCCCTTCCTCAAAATAATGAAGTCATGTATTTGTTTCTTTTGTACATCTCCTCTTCTTGTGATAAGCTTCTCCTTATGATGACATATTGGTTGAATGCACATGCTGAGCCAAGATTATGCTCTAATACCACTGTAGTATTCCCAAATGGGGAAAGCAACAATATGGCTCATAAAATGAAAGCAGTAGAAATTATTTAACACATGAAACCATGAGACCAATATGGAGTCATAACATTATGTATTTAGAATAGAAAATAAATACAAAATAGTGAGGCATAGATCATATACAATAAGGAAACAAGCCTCCCATAAGCAATCACTCTCAACTATGAGTTTTTGTCACAAAATAAAATGCTAGAGAGAAACTACATCGTAGTCATATTGGGTATAACTACAACTGGAGATGATACAATGATGTAAAAATACTAATATAGGCCCCAATAGAATATAAACATATAGATCCGGGCACTAGATCAGTTTTCCAAGTCAACCCAAGAGGGTTTCCAGAAAATGCACACAATGTGCCAATGTAAGCTACAACCCTAGGGCTGAAGATATGTTGCAACAACTGAAATGAGAAGATATGGCTGAAGCTGATGTATAACCTACAACTCTTCTCCAATAGATCCTCTGGATGAAATAATGGCTCCTCCACTGAAGAAATCACCTCCCAAAACAACCACTGCAACTACCCCTGCAACTCCTCCCTTAAATAATGCAGATCTGGGTTGAAACTGCGCTGTAGGGGATAAATTCTCCTTATCCTGCTGCTAAATGTGTCAATAAATCTCAAGGGGCTTCTTTATAGGCCTTCCAATGGATGGAAACCTTCCTCCATTGTAAAACTAGCTCTGAAGACACCCGAACGAATTCTCCACTGCTACACCCTGCAACATAGCACAATATCCTGCAAAAATTGCACTGATGAAGAAAGTTGTAGCTTGGTCTGAAACCTGAATGTGGAAATGAAATGCAATGATCTTCCAAGAGACCTCTCAAGGAAAGAGGTGGGATTCCCGCTCGAGAACACCCGGTGCTAAACATCACAGCAATCTCAACTAAACAGCTGAAGAATGCAAGAAGTCTAAACAAACCACATACAAAATAATAATCCAAAACATAACCCCATATGGCTGCCATCCTCTTCCATATATAGGTTATGAGCTTCCTTTCCCTTTGCCCCACTCAATTAGGTCATTTACTTTATGAAATAAATCTCCCTCCAAAACTTCATTATTCCTCATTCAATGTCCACTCCTCCATAATAGCGCAGTTGACTTGGTCAAAGTTGACTTGTTCAACATGATCCAACCCATGTTCATACTCGAAGGTGTTTTATTTATCTATTTAGAAGGTCTCCTTTCACACTTGAATTTTTTTTATTGCGGCTAAGGAGATTTATGGGCCTCCCCATCCATTTATTCACCTACCTAGTGGAAAAATAATCTATAATATTCCATTTAGCTAAAAGCTAAATTTTTTGAATATTACAAATAGTTAAAAAATAAAATAATTCGCAAAACTCATTTGTGATCATTCAATTCTCAGGTCCTTAACGATGGGTGGAGTGTCCACCTGAAATGTTGGACGGGATTAACATTCCTTCATTCAGTTTCACCTGCAAAATTTATCTCAATACTTAAAAAATAGTTAAATAGTTAAAACATGTACTCCATAAAGGACAAATTACTAGATTCCAGCTAAAAAATATATTACAGGCAAAATTCTAGCCTTAGTAAACAACGTCGTTAAAAAAATCCAATAAGAATAGTTAAATATAGAATATATATAGACAGTTAGATATAAAAAATAAATATAGGTAATCAAATTTAAATATAAAATATATATAGACAATTATTTAAAATGAAGTTCCATATATTGAAGGCTTTTGATAAAAGTAAAAAATTATATAATATATTAAAAAAATTATTAAACCTTGTGCTAATAAATATTGTAGAACATAGAGAAAATTAAAGTAATATTAAAAAATTATTTACATAACATTTTTTATTAATTTCTTGATTTTTCCTTAGGAGGCAACTTTTAGGCTGAAGTTTATTCTAATGTGAGTCTCTAAAAGAAAATTAATAATACTAATATAGAAAAGACACACACACACACATAAACAAGGAAGAATTATTAGGCATCAAGCGAAACAATTCACATAGATGCAACAATCATTGTTCCACACCAAGGTCACCGAAATATGACAAGAAAGTATTTCCATTCTTGTATGCAAGAGTAAAACTTTGGAAGTTTTGGAGGAGGCTAACCTTTGGCTCCCCTCAACTTCAATCTTGTCTTGAGCAAGATCAGCTGCAAGGAAGGCAGCAAAATAAATTTGGAAATACTCCATGTGACTTTGACATCAATCACGTCAAGGAGGAGAGCCATCATATGACAGATGCCTCATTTCAGACTGCTACAGTGCTGTCAATGTTGGGAAGCCTAGATCCTTATTGGGAGTCCCAACTCTTGATGGAATATTCCAAGGACCTTTTCACATGTGAGGTTCTTGATGGGCAAGCAATGGATGGGAAGTATAAGGTAGTTAATGGAATCATTCATGTTCATGATCAGATCTACTTAACCAAAGATTCCAAACTCAAGAATAAACTACTTAATACACCCTACGAGGTCTTGCTTTCAAACCCCACTGATTTCATTAGAACACATCATACTATCTTAGATGGATTCATGTGGGAAGATTACAATTAGGAGATTCACTCTCTTATGAGTAAGTGCATGCATCATTTTTTGGTTAAGGAGGAACATAGCTCTTGGGAGCAAGCATATTCAACACCTCCTTATTCATTGAGTGTGAGATGGGACCCATTCATGAGTTACCTCACTAATGTAAGACAAGTATATGGGGGAACTTGTATCTTTGAATATCCTGATGTATCTACTATATGCTTGTATTTTTCTAACACTCATGTGCAGGGCTTTTCTCCAAGAGGGAGAATTATTTCTGATGGGTTTCATAGGCCACTTGGGGCTATGAAAAATGGTGATTATGGCCATTCCTTGGAGGATCTTGGAGAGATGATATAATCTTCATGGTGTAATTCTTTTACACCAACTATCGTGCACTTTCTCCAAGCATGCAAGAAGGATGGGGCAGCAAACAAGTGTTTGGAAGAACACTTTTTATATCATTTTCCAAGGCAATTAGGAGTAGAACTGCGCTGGTTACACTTGAGGGACCATCGTCCTTTCCATTATTTCATATGGCAGCTAGAATGAATCTAATTCTGATTCCATATGCTGAAGATGTTCTTATATTTGTTGGGAACATGGTTGGAGGAGAGACACATTTATTGGATGTGTCCTTAGGGGAAGAAAGTCCCTACATTTTCTACAATACATGCTCTAAGGGGAGCATGGAAAACTATATGGCCACTATTGTATACCACTTGTTTCTTTATGATGTGGACCATATGTTTGGTTGGAGCACTTGGGGCATGCCTCTCATGAGCAATTGGGAGGAGATTTTCCATGAATTACCAAGCTAGGAGGTAATTCATTTTATTTAAATGATAGCATTGAGGAGGGAGACCTTCATTAATGATGAGAGTCGCCATGATTGTCATCACTTATATCTTGAGAAGGCCATGGATCAGCAAGGAGGTTTCCACATAGACCTTCCATTCTTTCATAAGGAGGACCCTTGGGTTTAATCACCAAAGGCCAACTTACACACTTGGGAGGAGCCATTGGGAGATGTTTTTTGCAGAAATTCCGAAGCAATGGTGGAGACTATTGGATGAGAGGGCCACAAGAGAAGGAGGGGAGATTTTGCAGAATTCACCTTATTAGTTTCTTGAGGACAAGCAAAATTTTGGAGGGGACGACTGTAATATTCCTACTTAGCCTGAGCTAAGAGGAATATGCAATTTTGTCTCATTTTGTGTTGCATGAATAAATGAATAAAGGAGGACATGTAAAACTCCTAAAAGAATGAATAAATCAATGCCCATATGAACATGGATAAATTTGGGCCATGTAAACAAATCACTTTCCAGTGTGAAAGGGGTTTGAGCTATGAGACTGGGTCAACCTTGACCAAATCTACAACGCTGTCTAGGTACAATGTAGCTCATGAAGGGACAACGTAGTTATAGAAGGAGGCCCCTCATGTGAAAGGAGCTAAGTCATCAAGGTGGTTTAGGGTTTGCAAAGGATTTCATCTTATAAAAGGAAGGGGAAGGCAGCAAGAGAAGGTTGTTGATTGTCTATATTTCTGAGTATCTTGTCTGTTTAGACAAATACCATCCTCTGTTGTTCAGTGGAGAATAGTGTCGCTTATCACTTGGAGTTCCTATGTAGGGATTTAACCTCTTCCATTGAGGATTCTTGGAGGATTATTGCTGATTTAATCCACTATCAGACATTTTTCCAAGCTCTACTTCCAACTGCAATGCAGATCCAGTGAGTGTTTGTTTGCTTTTGTAGGCTGCAGCGACACTAGATCTATTCAGATCTAGCTTGTATTGGTGCCTCTTCTCAATGAGTGTGTCTTTTAACCTCCTGGAATGGTGCATCATTTTTTTGAGCTTCAAATTTGTATCTTGGCATCAGGCCAACCTAGTTATTCAAGCTACAGTGCAGTTATCCTTGAGGGACTGCGTTATTTTCAGTGGAGGTTTTGCAAGGTGTTTTGATCCCATTTTTTATGAGAGATCTCTGGTGTTGGGCTTTGCCTTTCACTTTGGTGATCCATGGATTAGCTTGCTGATCCATGTTCTGTATGGATTTGATCTATTTTAATGTAAAGTCATCTTCAGAAATTTCAAAATAATATTGCAGATCTGCAAATTAAAACATAGATCTACTCTTTGTATTGCATGATTTTTGTGAAAACCCCAAGGAGATATTGTAATAGAGCCTTTCTAGTGTACAGATTTGAAATGGATCTGATCTTTTGTACACAGATCTTCTCTAGATCTGAAATGTAACATTCATCTGGTGCAACTCCATAAAATAACGATGTTAAGATATTTTATAGTATATACATGTGTTGTAACCTCCTTTTCTGAAGGTTTCTTTCTCTCTTGTCTTCTGTATTCTACTGTATAATGTAAGAGCATCATTGTAAATGTGATTTTCTACTGTACATTCAAAATTTGATCTTATTTGATGGCCTCCTACCCATGCTTTCCAATACTGCATTATTTCTGAAGCAGTTTATTGTGCATAGCTGCAACCCCTCTTGTAGGGTGTTTTTCAGCTAGACTAGGTGGTGGGAGATCTGTTTACCACACCTAATTTGATTTGTTTTTTCTCCCCTTTTTGATCTAGACTCTAGATATGTTGATATAAGGGATCGCAGTGCTTCCAACTCATTTCTGTGCATAAATCTCCCAATAGTGCATTATTTCACCAGGCTTGCTATGCAATCCAAATTTTTGGATATTTTAGTGGCATCAAAGCTTCCTTCTTGGCTCAGCCTGTGAGCTTCAAGAATTATGGAGTCTTCTCATGAGGAGGAGGAGATATGCAAGAAGAATTAGAGCAAACCCTTGTTTTCTAGAGAGAGGGAGCTCACAAAACTTCTATCTCAAGTTCTGCGGGGTATCAACAAGGACATCGAAGAAATGAGTAGGGAAAAGCATGGAGATCCCTCAAACAGATCTACAAGATCTATACATGAGGAATGTTCTAAGTCTTCATCTCATGGATATGAGCACTCATCCATATCATCAAATCTACAATGTTATGTCAGCAACTTCTTCATGAAGAGGAAGGAAGGAGATGTGTCAAAGAGAGAAAATCTCTTGAGTTTCCAAGGATCTTGCAATATCAAGGAAGAAAGGGTTGTACATGATAACGTAGTCATAAAAAAATCACATCTAAGACTTCATGAAGAGGAAGATGGAGCATTTTCTGTTGAAACTCTAATTAAACTGAGAGGGGGGGGGGGGTGAATCAGTTTAATACATTCCTGATCTTTTAAAACTTTTCATTAAACTTATTTACACCTTCATTTCAAACTCAATTTGATGTGAGAGTAATTTTAGAATGTAATCAGAAAGTATTAGTTTAATAGAGCAGTAGACTTAATATGAGAGCAGCAGGTATTAAGCAAATGATACATATCAGATCAATACATAAATATCATGCACAGAAACACCAGATATAAGTGGAAACCCATAAAGGGAGAAAACCACATCTTATTATTATTGTGATGCAAAGGCAAGCTCCAACTCCCTCTCACCACTGTTTTTCTGCAGGCACCAACCTACAGGAGGCTCCTACCTCAATTATGCAAGCTACAACTTGCAAGGAAGCACCAAATCCCTTCAGTTTTCTGCAGGCACCAACCTACAGGAGGCTCCAACCTCAGTCAGCTACAACTGACGACTATCAAGCTGCAACTTGATAGGGAAGCTCCAACTTCCTCAATTTATCAAACTGAAATTTTGCTAATTTACCTCAGATATCAGCCCTGTTATGTAGCTTCTCCTTCTGTTCTGCTTTTCTTAATCTTCTCTGCCTCACTCTTCTATATTCTGCCTTCTCTTGATTTACTCTTTCCTTTTTTTTTTGAATATCAAGATGATATTATTTATAGATTTCCTCACTTGACTGTTTGTATTCTACTTGGAATTCGAAATGGAAAGTCATGTCTCTTTGCCTTCTGCCTTCTCACTCCTTTTATCAGCTTACTCAGAAATTATAACTGTAGGTGTCAATTTTAACATTACAGTGGGAGTTTTTTTTCTCTCGGAGACTTGTCAATGCATCACAAACAATAAAAACAATTAAACCATTTACATTCGAATTACAATGTGAATTCCAGCTCACTTATTTTGTCTCTTGGGTTGCTGCGCATTTGTCTTTTCTGTGACTGTGTTTTGACTCTTTTCTTCTCTGTATGCTTTTCTGTCCTCTGCTGTGGTGTATTTGCTGCATACGTGTAACAGTGATTTTATATCAGTGCCTCTTAGAAAAATACGTGACTGCTGACTTGCAGCAAGTGTCTTGTTGACGTGGAACTTTCCACAAGCGGAACGGACATATATCACAGTCATTGTATATTAAGAATTGCCCTCCCGTTACGCTGAGGCCCATGGGTCTACAGACCACACGGCTTATCGCAACAACGTTATATATATAACAACGCCCTTTCATATATATATAAGTAATTTCAACACTCAGCATACATACAACCTTCCTTTTAAAAAGACTTAAATCAATTCTCGGCATTATATAATAAAAACTCTTTAAACAAATAAGAACTCCTTTCGGGCTCACTCGCCAATCTTTCCGATGCGATGTATCACTCCTCAGCCTCTTCCGATTGCGATTATTCACTGTTATGGCGAAACTTCAACATATATCAGTCTTTGCTTATAAACCCATCGGGTCCGGCCTTTCAATCGCAATCGCAATTCTTTGTTAACATGTTCCGGAACTCAAACCTATCAAGTCACAGTTTATCAATCCATCGGGTCCGAATCTCAATCGCAATCACAAATTTATGTTGTGATGTTCCGATGCTCCACTTTACCTCCGATGTGATTGACCATGGAACTGAAACATTTGTTAGTCATAATTTATAAGCCCATCGGGTTCGGGCTTCAATCGCAATCGCAAGTCTTTAACATGTGTTCCGATTGACTAGTGCCGATGCGATTGGAACATGGAATTGAAACATTTTTTAATCATAATTTATAAGCCCATCGGGTCCGGGCTTCCAATCGCAATCGCAACTCATATATTCTCCGATGCGATTGACCAGTGCCGATGCGATTAGACCTGGAACTCAAATATATGTTAACCATGATTTATAGACCCGTCGGGTCCGAACTTCAATCGCAATCGCAACTTCCTGTTGGTTACATGTTCTGCTGCCCTTGCGATCTCCGATTGCGATTGGGGGGGGTCCCACCTTATAAACTTTGTTTTATGCGCTCCACTTATATAACATAATATATATGCCTTGGTCCTTTGCAGCATACGTAATGCGCGGCATTTATATGTAAGATGATGGATATATATATATATGTATCCTCCATCGAGGTAGGCGATTCCCGGAATAATATTTGTGTTGTATAACGCCGGTTGGAGTGTGCGATTCCCGGAATATGGTTCTGTATTATATGCATTGCATTACCGCTGGAGTTAAGTGATTCCTGGAATAAGGATTATGTATTATATGTGTAACGTCGGTTGGAGTGTGTGATTCCCGGAATTTTGTAACGGCTCTCTGCCTCTGTCACTTAGTCTCTCGCCCGCTCTCCGCCGCCCCCCCCGCGGCCCGCCTCCTTCCTACCTTCCGATAACGGTTCTTCATCGTGTCTATGACTGTTACATTTTGACTTTCTTCTTGCTGCCTCTATTGCTTTCGCTGTGCCTCTTTTGCCTTCCTCTGCTTCAGCGCTGCCTCTTTTGCTTGAGTGCTGCCTCCTTTGCCATCAATGACAATATTTCCAAAATTTTCTCCAAGGGAAGAAACTCTTGCACTCTTGCAAGAAATTCCAAAGAGTCTCACATATGGAGATTGTGGCACAGTCCATGTGCAGCATGTGCCACCATCCTCAAAGAGTGAGATCTTGAAGATAGAAGAAGGGAGAGAGGAGGGCAAGCATCACATGATGAATAGCACATGTCCCTCTATGTTTCAGAATTTTGATGCACAAAGGAGGCATGAGGATCTATGCAATGAAGGCAAGGACAAGTCATTCCATACATCTATGGATCCTGCTCTATGACTTGATGTCTCTTTGCATGGAGGAATTCCACCAGGGAGACCCCCTGATTGGAAGCAAGCTAAAGTTTTCTCTCAACTATATGCAGCAGCAACATATCTATCTAAAGAGGGAACCTTGAGAGGAGCTACTACAACGCTGAGAATCATTGATGGGGAGCTAAGCAATTTTCTGAAATTGACTTTGCTAACCTCCACTCATCTATTTGTGCTGAAAATAAGAGATTCACAAATATGTGTTGACATGATCATGGTATCAGAAGGCCACTCCATAGCCTTGGAGCAGCAAAATATACTCCAATATATAATGAAAATTTCTTAATATGAAAAGAAAGTATTTCCATTCTTGTATGCAGGAGAAAAACTTTGGAAGTTTTGGAGGAGGAGAACCTTTGGCTCCCCTGAACTTCAATCTTGTCTTGAGAAAGATCAGCTACAAGGAACACAACAAAATAAAGTTGGAAATACTCCAACATGTGACTTTGACATCAAGCATGTCAAGGAGGAGAGCCATCATATGACAAATGCCTCATTTCAGACTGTTACAACACTGTCAATGTTGGGAAGCCTAGATCCTTATTGGGAGTCCCAACTCTTGACGTAATATTCCAAGGACCTTGTCACATTTGAGGTTCTTGATGGGAAAGCAATGGATGGGAAGTATAAGGTAGTTAATGGAATCATTCATGTTCATGATTAGATCTACTTAACCAAAGATTCCAAACTCAAGAATAAACTACTTAATACACCCTATGAGGTCTTGCTTTCAAACCCCACTAATTTCATTAGAACATATCATACTATCCTAGATGAATTCATGTGGGAATATTTCAATAAGGAGATGCACTCTCTTATGAGTAATTGCATGAATCATTTGCTGGTTAAGGAGGAAGATATCTCTTGGGAGTAGGCATGTTCAACACCTCCTTATCCATTAAGTGTGAGGTGGGACTCATTCATGACTTACCTCACTAATGTAAGACAAGTATATGGGGGAAATTGTATCTTTGAATATCCTGATGTATCTAATATAAGCTTGTATTTTTCTAACACTCATGTGCAGGGCTTTTCTCCAAGAGGGAGCATTATTTCTGATGGGTTTCATAGGCCACTTGGGGCTATGAAGAATGGTGATTATGGCCATTCCTTGGAGAATCTTGGAGACATGATATACTCTTCATGGTGTAATTCCTTTACACCAAATATCATGCAATTTCTCCAAGCATGCAAGAAGGATGGGGTAGCAAACAAGTGTTGGGAAGAACACTTGTCATATCATTTTCCAGGGAAGTTAGGAGTAAAACTGCGCTGGTTAAACTTGAGGGACCATTGTCCTTCTCCATTATTGCATATGGCAGCTAGCATGAATCTAATTCTGATTCCATTTGTTGAAGATGTTCTTATCTTTGTTGGGAACATGGTTGGAGGAGAGACACATTTGTTGGATGTGTCCTTGGGGGAAGAAAGTCCCTACATTTTCTGTACTACATGCTCTAAGGGGAGCATGGAATACTATATGGCCACTATTTTATACAACTTGTTTCTTTATGATGTGGACCATATGTTTTGTTGGAGCACTTGGGGCATGCGTCTCATGAGAAATTGGGAGGAGCTTTTCCATGAATTACCAAGCTGGGAGGTAATTCATTTTATTTGGATGATAGCATGGAGGAGGTAGACCTTCATTGATGATGAGAGTCCCCATGATTTTCATCACTTCTATATTGAGAAGGCCATGGATCAGCAAGGAGGTTTCCATATAGATCTTCCATTATTTCATAAGGAGGGCCCTTGGGTTTCTTCACCAAAGGCCAACTTGCACACTTGGGAGGAGCCATTGGGAGATGAATTTTTTGCAGAAATTCTGAAGCAATGCTGGAGACTATTGGATGAGGGGGTCACAAGAGAAGGAGGGGAGATTTTTCAGCACTCAGCTTATCAGTTGCCTGAGGACAAGCAACATTTTGGAGGGGAGGACTGTAATATTCATACTTAGCCTGAGCTAAGAGGAATATGCAATTTTGTCTCATTTTCTGTTGCATGAATAAATGAATAAAGGAGGACATGTAAAACTCCTAAAATAATGAATAAATCAATTCCCATGTGAACATGGATAAATTTGGTCCATGTAAACAAATCACTTGCAGGTGTGAAAGGGGTTTGAGCTATGAGATTGGGTCAACCTTAACCAAATCTACAGTGCTGTCTAGGTACAATGTACCTCATGAAGGGACAACACAGTTATAGAAGGAGGCCCCTCATGTGAAAGAAGCTAAATCATCAAGGTGGTTTAGGGTTTGCAAAGGCTTTCATCTTATAAAAGGAAGGGGAAGGTAGCAAGAGAAGGTTATTGATTGTCTATATTTCTGAGTATCTTGTCTGTTTAGACAAATACCATTCTCTTTTGTTCAGTGGAGAATAGTGCTACTTAGCACTTGGAGTTCCTATACAGGGATTTTACCTCTTCCATTGAGGATTCTTGGAGGAGTCTTGTTGATTTCATCCACTATCAGGCATTTGGCCAAGCTCTACTTCCAACTGCAACGCAGATACAGTGAGGGTTTGGTTGCTTTTGTAGGCTGCAACAAGTGGACACTAGATCTGTTAAAATCTAGCTTGTATTGGTGCCTCTTCTAAGTGAGTGTGTCTTTTAACCTCCTGGAAGAGTGCATTAGTTTTTTGAGCTTCATATTTGTATCTTGGCATCAATCCAACCCAGTTATTCAAGCTACAATGCAGTTTCCCTTGAGGGTCTGCGTTATTTTCAGTGGAGGTTTTGCAGGGTGTTTTGATCCCATTTTTTATGAGATATCTCTAGTGCTGGGCTTTGTCTTTGAATTTGGTGATCCATCGATTAGCTTGTTGATCCATGTTTTGTATAGATCTGATTTGTTTTAATATAAATTAATTTTCAAAAATTTCTGAATAATATTGTAGATCTGCAACTTAAAACTCAGATCTACTCTTTGTATTGCATGATTTGGTCAAAACCCCAAGGGGATCTTGTAATAGAGCCTTTCTAGTGTACAGATTTGAAATGGATCTGATATTCTCTACACAGATCTGCTCTAGATATGAAATGTAACATTCAGCTGGTGCAGGTCCATAAAATAACACTATTAAGCTATTTTTTAGTATATACATGTGTTGCAGCCTCCTTTTCTGAAGGTTTCTTTCTCTCTTGTCTTCTATATTCTACAGTATAATGTAAGAGCATCATTGTTAATGTGATTTTCTACTGTATATTCAAAATTTGATCTTATTTTATGGCCTCCTACCCATGCTTTCCAAGACTACATTATTTTTGAAGCAGTTTATTGTGCATAGCTGCAGCCCCTCTTGTAGGGTGTTTTTCATCTAGACTAGGTGGTGGGATATCTGTTTACCACACCTAGTTTGATTTTTTTTTGCTCCCCTTTTGGATCTAGACTCTAGATTTGCTGATCTAAGGGATCCAAGGGCTGTAAACTCATTTCTGTGCATAAATCTCCCAGAAGTGCATTATTTCAGCAGGCTTGTTGTGCAATCCCAATTTTGGGATATTACAGTGGTATCAATGCTTCCTTCTTGGCTCAGCCTGTGAGCTTCAAGCATTATGGATTCGTCTCATGAGGAGGAGGAGATATGCAAGAAGAATCACAGCAAACCCTTTTTTTCTAGAGAGAAGGAGTTCACAAAACTTCTATCTCAAGTTCTGCGGGGTATCATCAAGGACATCAAAGAAATGAGGAGGGAAAATCATGGAGATCCCTCAACCAGATATAGAAGATCTATACATGAGTAATTTTCTAAGTCCTCATCTCATGGATATGAGCACTCAGCCATATCATCAAAGCTACAACATTCTGTCAGCAACTTCTTCATGAAGAGGAAGGAAGTAGATGTGTCAAAGAGATAAAATCTCTTGAGCTTCCAAAGATCTTGCAAGATCAAGGAAGAAAGGGTTGTAGATGATAACACAGTCATAAAAAAATCACATATAATAACTCATGAAGAGGAAGATGGAGCATTTTCTCCAAGGGAAGAAACTCTTGCACTCTTGCAAGAAATTCCAAAGAGTCTTACATATGGAGATTGTGGCACAGTCCATGTGCAGCATGCGCCACCATCCTCAAAGGCTGAGATCTTGAAGATAGAGGAAGGAAGAGAGGAGGAAAAGAATCACATGATGAATAGCACATATCCCTCTTTGTTTCATAATTTTGATACACAAAGGAGGCATGAGGATCTATACAATGAAGGCAAGGACAAGTCAGTCCATACATCTATGTATCCTTCTTTATCCCTTGATGTCTCTTTGCAGGGAGGAATTCCACCAGGGAGACCCCATGATTGGAAGCAAGCTAAAGTGTTCTCTCAACTATATGTAGCAACAACATATCTATCTAAAGAAGGAACCTTGAGAGGAGCTACTACAACACTGAGAATCATTGATGTGGAGCTAAGAAATTTTCTGAAATTGACTTTGCTAACCTCCACTCATCTATTTGCACTAAAAAGAAGAGACTCATAAATCTATGTTGACATGAGCATGGTATCAGAAGGCCACTCCATGGCCTTGGAGCAGCAAAATATACTCCAATATATAATGAAAATTTCTGAATATGACAAGAAAGTATTTCCATTCTTGTATGTAGGAGAAAAACTTTGGAAGTTTTGGAGGAGGAGAACCTTTGGCTCCCCTGAACTTCAATCTTGTCTTGAGCAAGATCAGCTACAAGGAAGGCAGCAAAAGAAAGTTGGAAATACTCCAACATGTGACTTTGACATCAAACATGTCAAGGAGGAGAGCCATCATATGACAGATGCCTCATTTCAAATTGCTACAGCGTTGTCAATGTTGGGAAGCCTAGATCCTTATTGGAAGTCCCAACTCTTGATGGAATATTCAAACGGCCTTGTCACATGTGAGGTTCTTTATGGGCAAGAAATGGATGGGAAGTATAAGGTAGTTAATGGAATCATTCATGTTCATGGTCAGATCTACTTAACCAAAGATTCCAAACTCAAGAATAAACTACTTAATACACCCTATGAGGTCTTGCATTCAAACCCCACTGATTTAATTAGAACATATCATACTATCCTAGATGAATTCGTGTGGGAATATTTCAATAAGGAGATGCACTCTCTTATGAGTGAGTGCACGAATCATTTGCTGGTTAAGGAGGAAGATAGCTCTTGGGAGCAGGCATCTTCAACACCTCCTTATTCATTGAGTGTGAGAGGGGACTCATTCATGAGTTACCTCACTAATGTAAGACAAGTATATGGGGGAAATTCTATCTTTGAATATCCTGATGTATCTACTATATGCTTGTATTTTTCTAACACTCATGTGCAAGGCTTTGCTCCAAGAGGGAGCATTATTTCTAATGGGTTTCATAGGCCACTTGGGGTTATGAACAATGGTGATTATGGCCATTACTTGGAGGATCTTCAAGAGATGATATACTCTTCATGGTGTAATTCCTTTACACCAAATATCATGCACTTTCTCCAAGCATGCAAGAAGGATGGGGCATCAAACAAGTGTTGGGAATAACACTTGTCATATCATTTTCCAAGGCAGTTAGGAGTAAAACTGCGTTGGTTACACTTGAGGGACCATTTTCCTTCTCCATTAATTCATATGGAAGCTACCATGACTCTAATTCTGATTCCATATGTTGAAGATGTTCTTATCTTTGTTGGAAACATGGTTGGAGGAGAGACACATTTGTTGGATGTGTCCTTGGGGTAAGAAAGTCCCTACATTTTCTGCATTACATGCTCTAAGGGGAGCATGGAAAACTATATGGCCACTATTGTATACCAATTCTTTCTTTATGATGTGGATCATATGTTTTTTTGGAGCACTTGGGGCACGCCTATCATGAGAAATTGGGAGGAGCTTTTCCATGAATTACCAAGTTGGGAGGTAATTCATTTTATTTGGATGATAGCATGGAAGAGGGAGACCTTGATTGATGATGAGAGTCCCCATGATTTTCATCACTTCTATCTTGAGAAGGCCATGGATCAACAAGGAGGTTTCCACATAGACCTTCCATTCTTTCATAAGGAGGGCCCTTGGGTTTATTCACCAAAGGCCAACTTGCACACTTGGGAGGATCCATTGGGAGATGAAATTTTTGCAGAAATTCTGAAGCAATGGTGGAGACTATTGGATGAGGGGGCCACAAGAGAAGGAGGGGAGATTTTTCAGCACTCAACTTATCAGTTGCTTGAGGACAAGCAACATTTTGGAGGGGAGGATTGTAATATTCCTACTTAGCCTAACTTTAGAGGAATATGCAATTTTGTCTCATTTTTTTGTTGCATGAATAAATGAATAAAGGAGAACATGTAAAACTCCTAAAAGAATGAATAAATCAATTCCCATATGAACATGGATAAATCTTGGCCATGTAAAAAAATCACTTGCAGGTGTGAAAGGGGTTTGAGCTATGAGACTGGGTCAACCTTGACCAAATCTACAACACTGTCTAGGTACAATGTACCTCATGAAGGGACATTGCAGTTATAGAAGGAGGCCCCTCATGTGAAAGGAGATAACTCATCAAGGTGGTTTAGGGTTTGCAAAGGCTTTCATATTATAAAAGGAAGGGGAAGGCAGCAAGAGAAGGTTGTTGATTGTCTATATTTCTAAGTATCTTGTCTGTTTAGACAAATACCATTCTCTGTTGTTCAGTGGAGAATAGTGCTGCTTAGCACTTGGAGTTCCTATGCAGGGATTTCACCTCTTCCATTGAGGATTCTTGGAGGAGTCTTGTAGATTTCATCCACTATCAGGCATTTTTCCAAGCTCTTCTTCCAACTGCAATGCAGATCCAGTGAGGGTTTGGTTGCTTTTGTAGGCTGCAGCAAGTGGACACTAGATGTGTTCAGATCTAGCTTGTATTGGTGCCTCTTCTCAGTGAGTGTGTCTTTTAACCTCCTGGAAGAGTGCATTAGTATTTTTAGCTTCATATTTGTATCTTGGCATCAGTCCAACCCAGTTATTCAAGCTACAGCATAGTTTCCCTTGAGGGACTGCGTTATTTTCACTGGAGTTTTTGCAGGGTGTTTTGATCCCATTTTTTATGAGAGATCTCTGGTGCTAGGCTTTGCCTTTCACTTTGGTGATCCATGGATGAGCTTGTTGATCCATGTTATGTATATATATAATCTATTTTAATGTCAATTCATCTTCAGAAATTTCTGAATAATATTGCAGATCTGCAACTTAAAACTCATATCTACTATTTTTATTGCATGATTTGGTCAAAACCCCAAGGAGATCTGTAATAGAGCCTTTCTAGTGTACAGATCTGAAATGGATCTGATATTTTGTACATATATCTATTCTATATCTGAAGTGTAACATTGAGTTGGTGCAGCTCCATAAAATAACGTTGTTAAGCTATTTTGCAGTATATACATGTGTTGCAACCTCCTTTTCTGAAGGTTTCTTTCTCTCTTGTCTTTTGTATTATACTGTATAATGTAAGAGCATCATTGTAAATGTGATTTGATGTTGTATATTCAAAATTTGATATTATTTGATGGCCTCCTGGCCATGCTTTCCAAGACTGTGTTATTTTTGAAGCAGTTTATTGTGCATAGCTGCAACCCCTCTTGTAGGGTGTTTTTCAGCTAGACTAGGTGGTGGGAGATATGTTTACCACACCTAGTTTGATTTGTTTTTGCTCCCCTTTTGTATATAGACTCTAGATCTACTGATCTAAGGGATCCAAGGGCTTCAAACTCATTCTGTGCATAAATCTCCCATAATTACGTTATTTCAGTAGGCTTGTCGTGCAATCCCAATTTTGTGATATTACAGTGGTATCAAAGCTTCCTTCTTGGCTGAGCTGGTGAGCTTCAAGAATTATGGAGTCTTATCATGAGGAGGAGGAGATATGCAAGAAGAATCATATCAAACCCTTATTTTCTAGAGAGAATGAGTTCACAAAACTTCTATCTCAAGTTCTGCGGGGTATCAGCAAGGACATCGAAGAAATGAGGAGGGAAAATCATGGAGATCCCTCAAACAGATCTACTAGATATATACATGAGGAATGTTATAATTCCTCATCTCATGGATATGAGTACTCAGCCATATCATCAAATCTGCAACGTTCTGTCAGCAACTTCTTCATGAAGAGGAAGGAAGGAGATGTGTCTAACAGAGAAAATCTCTTGAGCTTCCAAGGGTCTTGCAAGATCAAGAAAGAAAGGGCTGTAGATGATAACGCAGTCATAAAAAAATAACATCTAAGACCTCATGAAGAGGAATATGGAGCATTTTCTCCAAGGGAAGAAACTCTTGCACTCTTGCAAGAAATTCCAAAGAGTCTCACATATGGAGATTGTGGGACAGTCCATGTGCAGCATGTGCCACCATCCTTAAAGGGTGAGATATTGAATATAGAAGAAGAAAGAGAGGAGTGCAAGCATCACATTATGAATAGCACATATCCCTCTTTGCTTTAGAAGTTTGATGCACAAAGGAGGCATGAGGATCTATGCAATGAAGGCAAGGACAATTCAGTCCATACATATATGTATCCTGCTCTATGCCTTGATGTCTCTTTGCATGGAGGCATTCCACCAGGGAGACCCCCTGATTGGAAGCAAGCTAAAGTATTCTCTCAACTATATGCAGCAGCAGCATACCTATATAACGAGGGAACCTTGAGAGGAGCTACTACAGCGCTGAGAACCATTGATGGGGAGCTAAGCAATTTTCTGAAATTGACTTTGCTAACCTCCACTCATTTATTTTCACTGGAAATAAGAGATTTTGAAATCTATGTTGACATGAGCATGTTATCAGAAGGCCACTCCATAACCTTGGAGTAGAAAAATATACTCTAATATATAATGAAAATTTCTGAATATGACAAGAAAGTATTTTCGTTTTTGTATGCAGTAGAAAAACTTTGGAAGTTTTGGAGGAGGAGTACCTTTGGCTCCTCTGAACTTCAATCTTGTCTTGAGCAAGATCGGCTGCAAGGAAGGCAGCAAAAGAAAGTTGGAAATACTCAAACATGTGACTTTGACATCAAGCATGTCAAGGAGGAGAGACATCATATGACAAATGCCTTATTTCAGACTACTATAGTGCTGTCAATGTTGTGAAGCCTAGATCCTTATTGGGAGTCCCAACTCTTGATGTAATATTGCAAGGACCTTGTCACATGTGAGGTTATTGATGGGAAAGAAATGGATGGGAAGTATAAGGTAGTTAATGGAATCATTCATGTTCATGATCAGATCTACTTAACCAAATATTCTAAACTCAAGAATAAACTACTTAATACACCCTATGAGGTCTTCCTTTCAAACCCCACTGATTTCATTAGAACATATCATACTATCCTAGATGGATTCATGTGGGAAGATTTCAATAAGGAGATGCAATCTCTTATGAGTAAGTGCATGAATCATTTTCTGGTTATGGAGGAACATAGCTCTTGGGAGCAGGCATCTTCAACACCTCCTTATTCATTGAGTGTGAGAGGGGACTCATTCATGAGTTACCTCACTAATGTAAGAAAATTATATGGGGGAACTTGTATCTTTGAATATCCTAATGTATCTACTATATGCTTGTATTTTTCTAACACTCATGTGCAGGGCTTTGCTCCAAGAGGGAGCATTATTTCTTATGGGTTTCATAGGTCACTTGGGGCTATGAACAATGGTGATTATGGCCATTCCTTGGAGGATCTTGGAGAGATGATATACTCTTCATGGTGTAATTCCTTTACACCAACTATCATGCACTTTCTCCAAGCATTCAAGAAGGATGGGGCAACAAACAAGTGTTGGGAAGAACACTTGTCATATCATTTTCCAAGGCAGTTAGGATTAAAAATGCGCTAGTTACACTTGAGGGACCATTGTCATTCTCCATTATTGCATATGGCAACTAGAATGAATCACTGGGGAAGAAAGTCCCTACATTTTCTACACTACATGCTCTAAGGGGAGCATGGAAAACTATATGGACACTATTTTATACCACTTGTTTCTTTATGATGTGGACCATATGTTTGGTTGAAGCACTTGGGGCATGCCTCTCATGAGAAATTGGGAGGATATTTTCCATGAATTACCAAGCTGGGAGGTAATTCATTTTATATGGATGATAGCATGGAGGAGGGAGACCTTCATTGATGATGATAGTCTCCCTGATTGTCATCACTTCTATCTTGAGAAGGCCATGGATCAGCAAGGATTTTTCCACATGGACCTTCCATTCTTTCATAAAGAGGGCCCTTGGGTTTATTCACCAAAGGCCAAGTTGGACACTTGGGAGGAGCCATTGGGAGATGAAATTTTTGCAGAAATTCTGAAGCAATGATGGAGACTATTGCATGAGGGGGCCACAAGAGAAGGAGGGGAGATTTTGCAACACTCACCTTATCAGTTGCTTGAGGACAAGAAACATTTTGGAAGGGAGGACTGTAATATTCCTACTTAGCATAAGCTAAGAGGAATATGCAATTTTTTCTCATTTTATGTTGCATGAATAAATGAATAAAGGAGGACATGTAAAACTCCTAAAAGAATGAATAAATATTTTCCCATGTGAACATGGATAAATCTGGGCCATGTAAAAAAATCACTTACAGGTGTGAAAGGGGTTTAAGCTATGAGACTGGGAGAACCTTGACCAAATCTACACTGTTGTCTAGGTACAATGTACCTCATGAAGGGACAACAAAGTTCTAGAAGGAGGCCCCTCATGTGAAAGGAGCTAACTCATCAAGGTGGTCTAGGGTTTGCAAAGGCTTTCATATTATAAAAGGAAGGGGAAGGCAATAAGATAAGGTTTTTGATTGTCTATATTTCTGAGTATCTTGTATGTTTAGACAAATACCATTCTCTGTTGTTCAGTGGAGAATAGTGATGCTTAGCACTTGGAGTTCCTATGCAGGGATTTCACCTCTTCCATTGAGGATTCTTGGAGGAGTCTTGCTGATTTCATCCACTATCAGGCATTTGGCCAAGCTCTACTTCCAACCGCAATGCAGATCCTATGAGGGTTTGGTTTCTTTTGCAGGCTGTAGCAAGTGGGCACTAGATCTGTTCATATCTAGCTTGTATTGGTGCCTCTTCTCAGTGAGTGTGTCTTTTAACATCCTGGAAGAGTGCATCAGTTGTTTGAGCTTCAAATTTGTATCTTGGCATCAGGCCAACCTAGTTATTCAAGCTACAGCACAGTTTCCCTTGAGGGACTGCGTTATTTTCAGTGGAGGTTTTGTAGGGTGTTTTGATCCCATTTTTTATGAGAGATCTCTAGTGCTGGGCTTTTCCTTTCACTTTGGTGATACATGGATTAGCTTGCTGATCCATGTTCTGTATAGATCTAATTTTTTTTAATGTAAAGTCATCTTCAGAAATTTCTAAATAATATTGCAGATCTGCAACTTAAAACTTAGATCTACTCTTTGTATTGCATGATTTGGTCAAAACCACAAGAGGATCTTGTAATAGAGCCTTTCTAGTGTAAAGATTTGAAATGGATCTAATATTTTGTACATAGATCTTCTCTAGATCTGAATTGTAACATTCAGCTGGTGTAGGTCCATAAAATAATGTTGTTAAGCTATTTTGCAGTATATACATGTGTTGCAGCCTCCTTTTCTGAATGTTTCTTTCTCTTTTGTCTTCTGTATTCTACTGTATAATGTAAGAGCGTCATTGTAAATCTTATTTTGTGCTGTATATTAAAAATTTGATCTTATTTGATGGCCTCCTACCCATTATTTCCAAGATTTCATTATTTATAAAGCAGTTTATTGTGCATAGCTGCAGCCCCTCTTATAGGGTGTTTTTCAGCTAGACTAGGTGGCAGGAGATCTGTTTACCACACCTAGTTTGATTTGTTTTTTCTCCCCTTTTGAATATAGAATCTAGATCTACTGATCTAAGGGATCCAAGGGCTACAAACTCATTTATGTGCATAAATCTCCCAGAAGTGCATTATTTCAGCAGGCTTGTTGTGCAATCCCAATTTTGGGATATTACAGTGGTATCAAAGCTTCCTTCTTGGAACAGCTTGTGAGCTTCAAGAATTATGGAGTCTTCTCATGAGGAGGAGGAGATTTGCAAGAATAATCAGAGCAAACCCTTATTTTCTAGAGAGAAGAAGTTCATAAAACTTCTATCTCAAGTTCTGTGGGGTATCAGCAAGGACATCGAAGAAATGAGGAGGGAAAAGCATGGAGATCCCTTAACTAGATCTACAAGATCTATAAATGAGGAATGTTCTAAGTCATCATCTCATGGATATAAGCACTCAGCCATATCATCAAATTTGCAATGTTCTGTCAGCAACTTCTTCATGAAGAGGAAGGAAGGAGATGTGTCAAAGAGAGAAAATCTCTTGAGCTTCCAAGGATCTTGCAAGATCAAGGAAGAAAGGGTTGTAGATGATAACGCAGTCATAAAAAAATAATATTTAAGACCTCATGAAGAGGAATATGGAGCATTTTCTCCAAGGGAAGAAACTCTTTCACTCTTGCAAGAAATTCCAAAGAGTCTCACATATGGATATTGTGCCACAGTCCATGTGCAGCATGTGCCACCATCCTCAAAGGGTGAGATCTTGAAGATAGAATAAGGAAGAGAGGAGGGCAAGCATCACATGACGAAGAGCACATATCCCTCTTTGTTTCAATAGTTTGATGCACAAAGGAGGCATGAGGATCTATGCAATGAAGGCAAGGAAAAGTCAGTCCATACATCTATGTATCCTTCTCTATGCCTTGATGTCTCTTTGCATGGAGGAATTCCACCAGGCAGACCCCCTGATTGGAAGCAAGCTAAATTTTTCTCTCAAATATATGTAGCAGCAGCATATCTATCTAAAGAGGGAACCTTGAGAGGAGCTACTACAACACTGAGAATCATTGATGGGGAGCTAAGAAATTTTCTGAAATTGACTTTGCTAACCTCCACTCATATATTTGCACTGAAAAGAAGAGATTCAAAAATATGTGTTGAGATGAGCATGGTATCAGAAGGCCACTCCATAGCCTTAGAGAAGCAAAAGATACTCCAATATATAATGAAAATTTCTGAATATGAAAAGAAAGTATTTCCATTCTTGTATGTAGGAGCAAAACTTTGGAAGTTTTGGAGGAGGAGAACCTTTGGCTCCCCTGAACTTCAATATTGTCTTGAGAAAGATCATTTGCAAGGAAGGTAGCAAAAGAAAGGTGGAAATACTCCAACATGTGACTTTGACATCAATCATGTCAAGGAGGAGAGCCATCATATCAAAAATTCCTCATTTCAGACTGCTACAGTGCTGTCAATGTTGGGAAGCCTAGATCCTTGTTGGGAGTCCCAACTCTTGATGGAATATTCCAAGGACCTTGTCACATGTGAGGTTCTTGATGGGCAAGTAATGGATGGGAAGTATAAGGTAGTTAATGGAATCATTCATGTTCATGATCATAGCTACTTAACCAAATATTCCAAACTCAAGAATAAACTACTTAATACACGCTATGAGGTCTTCCTTTCAAACCCCACTGATTTCATTAGAACATATCATACTATCCTATATGAATTCATGTGGGAAGATTTCAATAAGGAGATGCACTCTCTTATGAGCAAGTGCATGAATCATTCGTTGGTTAAGGAGGAACATAGCTCTTGGGAGTAGGCATCTTCAACACCTCCTTATTCACTGAGTGTGAGAGGGGACTCATTCATGAGTTACCTCACTAATGTAAGACAAGTATATGGAGGAACTTGTATCTTTTAATATCCTGATGTATCTACTATATGCCTATTTTTTTCTAACACTCATGTGCAGGGCTTTGCTCCAAGAGGGAGCATTATTTCTGATGGGTTTCATAGGCCACTTGGGGCTATGAGAAATTGTGATTATAACCATTCCTTAGAGGATCTTGGAGAGATGAAATACTCTTCATGGTCTAATTCCTTTACACCAACTATCATGCACTTTCTCCAAGCATGCAAGAAGGACGGGGCAGTAAAAAAGTGTTGCGAAGAACACTTGTCATATCGTTTTCCAAGGCAGTTAGGAGTAAAACTGCATTGGTTACACTTGAAGGACCATTGTCCTTCTCCATTATTGCATATGGCAGCTAGCATGACTCTAATTTTGATTCCATATGCTGAAGATGTTCTTATCTTTGTTGGTAACATGGTTGGAGGAGAGACACATTTGTTGGATGTGTCCTTGGGGGAAGAAAGTCCCTACATTTTCTACACTACATGCTCTAAGGGGAGCATGGAAAACTATATGGCCACTATTGTATACCACTTGTTTGTTTATGATGTGGACCATATGTTTGGTTGTAGCACACGGGGCATGCCTCTCATGAGAAATTGGGAGGAGCTTTTCCATGAATTACCAAGCTGGGAGGTAATTCATTTTATTTAGATGATAGCATGGAGGAGGGAGACCGTCATTGATGATGAGAGTCCCCATGATTGTCATCACTTCTATCTTGAGAAGGCCATGGATCAGCAAGGAGGTTTCCCAGGTGGAAATATATTCATTATTCATCCTCCTAGGATTTTATCCTTGATCTGCTAGGAAATATAGATCTAACAAATAGATGGTTGAAATATGTCACAAGATCAAATCTAAGCTTGAAGGTTTGATCCCTTCTTCAGATCTACAAGCTAGAAGCTCTAGATCTAGCTTCTCAATCCTCCAATGGTAATTACAACTACTGCAACACAACTACCAATAGAAGCTTCACTGTGAGGGAAAGAGAGGCCTTCTGCCTGCTAAAATATGCTGCAATAAACTCCAGGCTGATGGAAATACTGATGGCAAGGTGAGGGGATGATCCCTCACAGGATTACTAGTTGATATGCTAGCAACTTCCTTCCTCATTTTGGATCTACAAAATGGACAACGTAATTCCTGAATGTATTACTAATGTTAGGAGGTCAATAAATTTTGGCCTGATGCCAGATCTAAAATGAAGCTCTGGGAATGCTGATCTATAAGCCCAAGGTGATAGGAATAAACCTTCACCAGTTCTCCAGCTAAAGTACTGAAGACAACTTCGACCTTCCAAATTGATCTTCAGAAATCTACAATTTCTAAATATGAATGTTCTGCAGAAAGTAGGAAAATATATGTGGCACCAATTCCTGATGTATAATGAAGTAAAATACTCTTTCCAGAGCTACCCAAAGAAAGAGGCAGGATTTCCGACCAAGAACACCCTGTGCTAAATAGCACTTGCAATCTCTGCTAAACAACCCAAGAAATAAGTGAAATGTCACATGACAATTCCAGATCTAAAAATATCCTCAACATCAGTAATCATAAGCATGTCTTCATCCTTGCCTTCACCTTCTTTATATAATGTTTGAGCCTTCCCATGCCTTGGCCCTCATCTAAACTGCGCTGTGCATGTGGACAAGATCCTCCATATTAGACTGCACTGTTTGACCAATTTATCTATCATGTCTAGGTGCAATGTACACCCTTTCCATCATGTGTGCATTAATTGCACAAATTATTCCATCACTTTCTCATGAATGATCCATGATCTTATGTTTCATCCCTTCAAGATCTTAGTTGACTGTGTCAACCTCCATGATCTATCTCAATTAATGAGACACGATCTCTAATTTCATTCACATTATTAGTTGCTCAACTACCTCATTAATTAGATCTAGTCTTAATTAATCCACATTCACACACAAAAAGTGGATATTTATTCATATTGAGGATTATGGGTCCCTCCACCCTTTTATTTACTTAATTCATTAAGGAAGTTAAGAACTCTAATATTCCAAATATCAGGTCAAAATTTGGGAATATTGCAAATATATTTATGCTGATATAATGCTCCAAAAATGGTAAGGCTAGAGATACATGCTCCAAAATAGAATTCCAGGACAACCCAAAAAAGGTTTTCGGAAATATACACTATACAAAATATAGCAGATTTGGCTCTAGGGCTGAATAATCTCTGCAAATAAATCACTAATGGGAGATGGATGATCTAATATACAATATGGTTGATCCTCCTCCAATAGATCTCCTAAATGAAGGGTTGATCCCCACACAGGAAACCAAAACACTCCAAATAGGGCAATAAACCCACTACTGCAGTTTCTCTCCAAAATAATGTAGTCCCTACATGAAACTGCACTATAGCTGATGGCTACTACTTGGCCTGGTGCCAAAATATGTCTTGAAGCCCTAAGTCTTCCTCACAAGCCTCCAGATGAAAGGAAGATCCCTCCAAAGGAAAACTGGCTCATAATTTGGATATTTCTCTCCTCCACTACTACACCCTATAACACAACCCAACTCTAAATAGAACTACGTTGTACATGAGACTGAAGCTTGGCCAAATTCCCGAATGTGGAAGTATAGTGAAAACTCCTCCAAGAGCTTGTCTAAGGAAGAGGTGGGATTCTCAATCAGGAACACCCTGTGCTAAACAACACATGCGTCAAGCCCCATCCATTAATGACACTAATTCCTTACAATGTGTCTCCATCTAAAAATACGTTGTCCCTCCATTAATGTCCACTCCTCCATCACAACGTTGTTGATTTGGTCAAAGTTGACCCAGCCACATGTTTTAGCCCCTGTTCACACCTTAGGGTGCTTTATTAAGCTGAAAAGATGATCCACTTTCACATGAGAAGTGGCTTTATTCTTCATAAAGAGATTTATGGGTCTCCCTACCCATTTATTCACCTATCTAAGTGACAAAACAAAATTTTAATATTCCCATTAGCTTCAAGCTAATTTAGGAATATTACAAATTGAATATAGAACAATAAATGCAATGACAATAGGAGACAATCAACACATCAACAAGAGATATTGATTTGGTCAAAGACAAGGGGAAAACCCCACAAGGGGTAAAACCCATTGAAATTATTCTTCTATTAGTTTGTCTTGAAATGTTCAATAGAGAGTACAATGAACCCAAATCCACAAATAATAATCAAACTCAAAGTTTGACTTATCCAAAAATACAACCAAAAAAAATCCAAAATATCAGCCAGTAGTCAAATCTGGTCAAAGTCAAAGTTGGTCAATGTTAATGACGATAGTAGCAATAGAAAATGGTCAATGTTCAACATACCACCAAATGAACTCAGCCAACAAGTAAAAAATGTGGCCTAATCAACTGATGAAAGTGCTCCTAAAACAGTCCAAAAATTCACCTTCAATGTTGGTCAAAGTTAAAGTCAAAGGTTTCATAAACCCTAGTTGTAGATCTGAAGTCAACCATAGTCAACATTCTCAAAAAATATTGATTTTTGTGCCCAGAAATTCAGCCCTCCAAAATAGTCCAATAACCTAAGTGAAAATGAGTCAAAACACGCCTAATATCGAAAAGTCAACCCAAGTTAAAGTGTAGGTCAAAATCAAAATTCAACCTCCCTGCAATTTCTCCTTCCTCTTTCTCACACATGTGACAAGAAGCTCATACAATTTCAGATGTATCAAACCCAAGAACAAAGAGAGAAGTGTGTGATGAATGATCTCCAAATGAGCTTTAGGTGTCCTTAATTTATAGGTGTTGGAGGAGGGCTAATTAGCCTCTAGGCTGACCTTATCAAATTTCTTATTGTGGGTTTTAGGAAAAAATTCAGGGGCGAAATTTCACAAAGGGGCTATTTTTGGACATTTTTGAAAAAAATAGTCACCAATTTGGTTAAAAATCTGCCTACCTTTTACATATACTTTCCCTTATTTGAATTTTGTGCTTCATGTAGGAATTTACAGGGTAAGTTCCTTAGATCAAGCACCAAAGGTTACCGCTCACAAATAGATCACAGATCAATACACCAGTATTTGACGTTGTTAAAACCATCAAAGAGGGAAATAGTCCACGGCCTGAGCCAGCGTGGCCACTTCAAGAAATTTATTAATATAGAGAAAGAAAATTTGCATAAGCTTCTCTCATAAATGGTTACCAGAGAAATGACCCTCCATGCTCTTTAAATAGAGATCATGGACAAATCGAGTACTAAGCCACGAATCAAGTGTCGGTAATACCAAGGAGGGAGTGAACCATCATATCACTACATATTGTGACCATCGAATTATAAGTTACAAATAAACATAGTAAAGAAACACACTTTACCCTCTACGCTAGACCAAGTTATACTTAACTATTTCCTATGTGTCAGAATATCCTAACATCCCCCCTTAAGAAAAAATTGGGATAGGATTGAAGGATTTACAAAGGTGACACAATAGGAGAATATTTCCTATGTGTCAGAATATCCTAACATCCCCCCTTAAGAACAACTTGGGATAGGATTGAAGGATTTACAAAGGTGACATAATAGGAGAAGGAAGGAAGCATTGGAGCCTATCCCCCTTAATGATAACTTTCCTGAACTCCAAGCATATATCAAAGTTTGGTAAACTTCGCTTCTGTGAGAGCATTTGTAAAGATATCGGTAACTTGATATTTGGTTGAACAATACTTCACTTCAAGAACACGATCACGAATTCACTTTCTTATGAAGTGTATGTGTAGCTCAATGTGTTTCATGCGCTGATGCGGAACTGGATCTTTGCATAGTTGAATGGCACTTTGATTATCACACCAAAGTGTGGTTAGATGTTGCTGATGAAGACTAAATTCGGTCAGGATCTAACGAATCCACAGGTCTTCCTTACTGGCTTCAACTGCACCACGATACTTTGATTCTATCAAAGAAAGAGAGATGGCCCTTTTTTTCTTACAAGACCATGTAATAGGTCCTAAACCAAGAGTGAATACATAAGCTGCATTAGACTTTCAATCATCAAGGTCACCATCTCACTTAGAATTAGTGAAACCAATACAAAATGGAGATGCTCCTGCACTATAATGAATCCTGAACTGAACTATACCTCAAATATATTGAAGTATTCTTGTAGCCGCTTGTGAGTGAATTTCATGAGGTTTGCGCATAAACTGAGAAACAAGACCAAAAACAAAGGAAAGGTCAGGACAGGTATGGGTTAGATACATAAGTTTACCAACAAGTTGATGGTATAAGGTAGCATCAACTTCAGGCACAGTACATGTGACTAAAATATTGACTCCATATTGAAAGGGAGAAGGGGTTGGCTTACATTATTCCATGCGAAAGTGGCATAGAAGATCAGAGGCATACTTGGACTAAGAAAGGGTAATACCTTCTTTGGATTGCAAGAATTGATGACCAAGGAAATAATACCTATCCTAAGTCTATCATTTCAAACTTCTTTTTGAGGCTAGACTTCACATGGTCTATATTGTTAGGATCACTACCAATAAGGATAATATCATCAACAAAAATAACAAGGATAATTAAGGACTTACCCACTTTCTTGGTGTAGACAGTGTTGTCGGAATGACATCTAGAAAATCCATTATCTAAGAGAAAGCTATCAATTTTGGAATAACAAGCCCAAGGGGCTTGTTTGAGACCATATAGAGACTTCCTAAGGTGACGAACAAGGCTAGAGTAATTTGGATAAAGCCACGGGGTTATTCCATGTAGATTTCTTCATGAAAATCGCCATTTAAGAAGGAAGATTTAACATCCATCTGATGGACTTCCCATTTAAAGGAGGCAGCAAGGGAAAGAACAAGGTGGATAGAATTCATTTTGGAAACATGGGAGAACGTTTCAGTATAGTCAATACCTTCAACTTGTGAAAATCCTTTAGCAACAAAGTGAGCTTTATGTTTATCCACTTTTCCATCTGGTCGAAACTTTTTTTGTAAACCCATTTTCATTTGAAAAGTTTTCTTATCATTTTCCAATAAGGAACGATATTCTTCATTCATAGATACATCCCAATCTAGATGACCTAAAGCTTCTTCAAAGGTGTCTGGACCAGAATTTTCTGGAACTTGAGGCAATAAGGGAGAGGCTCTTTTTAACTGAGAATGTGTATGACGTTGATCTCCAGGGTCACCTGCAAGAGAACCTGCTACATCCTGAGAAGAGCGGACCCGTATTGGAAGCTGTGGAGTTGAAGGAATCTCTTGAGGAAGTGGAGGATAATTTTCATCCTCGTTGTCATCATTTGAATTAGAAGGAATGTTCTCAAAAATAAAAGAGATAGAGAGAGGTGGCACATATGTCGAATTAGGCTCGCAGACCAAACTTGATGGCACACCCGCCAAACTAGGCTCGCAGGCCGATATATTTTCATCAAATTTTACATATCTTCTAATGATTACCTTTTTGGATTTTGGTTGAAGAATTCTATATCCTTTGACATCTTCAGAATATCCAACAAAAATACATTTTTCACTCTTAGGTTTTAAGGCTTTATGTTTCACATCTAAAATATGGGCCCAAGCTTCACTTCAAAAAACATGAAAGTGACTTGCATATAGTTTGATTGAACTCCAAGCTTCTTCTGGAGTTATATTCCTTAAAACCTTAGTAGGAGTGCGATTTCTTACGTAATTTCCATATTTAGTTGCTTCTACCCAAAAATTAATATTAAGTCCTTTAGATTTAAGCATACAATTAGCCATTTCATTTAGAGTGCAATCTTGCTTTCAGCTACACATTTTTTTTGTGGAGTATATGGAATAGAATCTTTCAATTAAATTCCATGCTCAGTGCAAAAGTGGATAAATTTGTTGTTAAAATATTCTCCTCCATTTTCAGATCTTAACTTAAGAATGTGATGTCCACATTGTTTCTCAAAAAATCCCTTAAATGCCAAGAACATGTTAAAAACTTCACTCTTGAGTTTTAAGAAGTATACCCAAGTGTGTCTGGAAAAATCATCAATGAAAGTTAAGAAGTACTTGTATCCAGAGAAAGAAACAACTGGAAGTGGACAACATAAATCACTATGCACAAGCTTCAAACAGGCTGAAGCATGAAAAGAGGCATGTTTGTCAAAAATATCCCGATGATGTTTTCCGAGTACACATCTGGAACAAATACCATAGGAAGACTTGTCACCATATTTTCTTTACATAGAGTTTGAAGAGAACGATATTTTAAGTGACCAAATTGCTCATGCCAAAGTTTTCTCACTTCATAATTATGAGCAACAAAAACGGAGGGAAAACATGATGATCCAAAGTTGTCAAACTTATACAACCTTGTGGAATCATTAGCAATTCCAGTAGCCAAAATATGTCTTGGATATCTTAGATACTTAATTACAACATCATGAGGTGAAAATTATACTCTTTTCCCTTCACTTGAATGAGTTATCTGATTAAAAAATAGAAGGTTGCAGGACAAGGTAGGAACACAAAATACATCATTAAACTGATCATTATCTAGATGAATGGTTCCAAACCCTACAACACTGAAAGATTTATCATCACCAACATAATTGTTTTTGGTGTTACAATAATTTAAAGAAGAAAACATGGCTTTATTTTTTTCCATGTGGTAAGAGGCTCCAGAATCAATGAGTCACACATGAGAATGAGAAGAAGAAGATATATTCAATGCATAACCATATCTTAATGTTTTAAAACCACAAATAGAAAGTTCCATTCTTGAAGACGAAGTCGAAGAGTTCTCCAAATTGATGTTTTTCTTCTTCATTGCTGCTTCCAAGGATTCCATCTTCTTAAAACATTTTAACTCTACATAGCCATTACGATTACAAAAGTTGCAATGTATTTATGTCTTATTCACTTTTTCTTTATTTGCCTTATCAGTTTGTTGAGTTTCTTTTTCAGTTTGTAGCTGAAATTGCTTAAGACCCTTGTTTGGTTTAGGACCATTGTTTTTAGGATGTTGCTTCTTAGGATTCTTTAGATATGGTTGTTGCTGGGCTGTTAAGGCTTTCTTAGAAGATTTTATAGTATTAATAAGACCAAGGTGTAATATTTTTTCTTGTTCTCTTATCAAAGAATTGCAAAAGGAATCAAAAGAGGGGGGATTGTAGGCTATTCCTTGAGAAATAAGGGCTTCTCTAGTGGAATGGAAGGTGGAAACAAATACAGAGTATGCAGGGCCAAGCTTAGCAAGAATGGAATAGATAAGGCTACCATCTTCCTTTTTGACCTTACAACCTTCTAAAATAAGTCTAAGGGCCTTGAATTTGGAAAAAAACTCCTCAATAGAGGATAAATTATTGGGGTCCAAAGTAAGCAACTCATTTTCAAGCTGGCGGGCTCTGATTTCATTTTTAATGCCAAAAATAGCATTTAGCTTTTTCATATCTTCAATAGGGGAGTCAATTTCTTGGGTATGAAATCTAATAACTTGAGCAATGGACATTCCTATCAACCCTCGTGCTTGATCTTGTTTATTTTCCCATTTAGAGGCATTATCTCCATCGGTAGGTTTAGATTCTTGTCATGTGGCTATTCTATAAAGCCATTTACTTCTAATTAAATCTACCATGTAGGATAACCATTGGAAATAATTGGTGCTGTTAAGAATAATCGGGCATGCACTTTTCATTTTTTTTAAAAACCTGAAGTTGAAAATGTTGAAACTAACTGCTTCAATGGAAATATCTCGAAAAATTAGTCCTTTTCAAAAAAAGGCTCTGAAAACAGCTTCCGGATGAAGAAGTTATGCCTTTTTGAAAAAAAGTTGTAGTAGATGCCGAGTAGTTGCATGATAGGTTGAAATTTGATGATGAAGTTGTACTTAAAAAAAAAAAATCTTCCTTTTTCCAAACTTAATATAATAAGCTCACTTTAAAAAAAATACTATTTAATGTGCCCCACTTTTATAAATAAGTGGATTCACTTTTACAATGTTATTTTTACATGTTCTTTTTAAATCCGTAGTCTAACTAGACTTCTTTTTCACCCTGAAAAACATGGAAATTCTGGTAAGATTTTAAGAAAATACGGCAGGGATTTTTGTAAATCCATGTTATAACTATCAAACTTTAATATTTTGGGTGTTGTAGAAGTTTTTGATGGCGTTGAATCCATTTCCACCATCAAAATCATGATTCAAACACTGTTACTATAAGATTTCTTAACTTTTTCGACCCGGATTCCGGCCAATTTTGGTCGTCCGGAAAATTTGTCCATCTCATTAGACAACTCCCTTTTTAAATAAAACCCCCCTTTTTTTAAAAAAGAGGCAACTTGCCAAAAAAAAATTAAGAAAAATTAACTTGGCAAAATTTTTTTTAGAAAAAGAAGCTTGACAAACAGACTTGAACCCAAGACCTCTATTCTCATAAAGTAACTTTACACCAAGTGAGATTGTAAAATGATTCTGTAACTGTTTGAAAGGAGGAAGGTTTTTTTTTTAATCCGTGCACACAATAATAACAAAAAGTACAAGCATAACGACAAAATGTTAGATTTATGTTTAGTCCATCCTGCAACTATATATTTTTCTTGTTATTTCTGATTTCCTGAGATCGCACAAAGTCACGGGGAAAGAGCATACATAGCAGAAAAATCCCATCTTCCTTTTTCTGATTTTCTGAGATCACGCACAGCACACATCAAAGAGAATACGCAAAGAATAGGGTATAGATCAAGCAATAAAAAAACTAAACCAAAATAAATAGAGAGATTAATAAATATAACTACAAAAAAAATGATTTATACCTCCAGATCTAAAATGACATAACTTGGGCAATCGGAAACCTTCTCGCATGAAACAAAAGGGGTTTCTCACTGTAACAGAGGCTCTGAACACAACAAAGTAGTTTTCTTGGCTTGGAAGTGGTCAGAAATAGTAGATCAAGAAAATGGAAATCACATACGGTCAAATTGGCTTCAGATTTGGATCAACAACAGATGCGGTCCTCAAAAGAGCTCTAATACCATGTAGGAATTTACAAGGTAAGTTCCTTAGATCAAACACCAAATTTCACCACTCACAAATCGATCATAGATCAATACACCAGTGTTTGACATGTTAAAAACCCTCAAAGAGGGAAACATTCCACAGTTTGAACCAACGTGGCCACTTTAGGAAATTTATTAATATAAAGAAATAAAATTTACATAAGCGTCTCTCATAAATGGTTCCTTAACAAATGACCCTCCATGCTCTTTAAAAATATATCATGGACCAATCGGGTCTTAGAATAGGGATCAAGTGTCGGTAATACCAAGGAGAGAGTGAATCGTCAGATCACTACATATCGTGACTGTTAGATTATAAGTTACAAATGTACATAGTAAATAAACACACTTTACCTAACTCTATGCTAGACAAAGTTATACTTAATTATTTCCTATGTGTCGTAATATCCTAAAAATTCAAAAGTCAAAATTGGTCCTCTTGGAATGAGGAATCTTGTCAAATGACAAGAATTTGTTATTGAGTTTCCAAATTAACACTCCCTCTGAGCTAGGGAGAAATTCCAAATGCATCATTTGAACATTGTAAGTATCATATCATAAAATCATGAATTATATAAATTTTGAGGTCTAAAATGGGCCTCCTAAGGGATACTATAAAATAATAGTGAAAATAATAAAACAAGATTAGATTACATCATCAAATTTTGGAGGGAAAAAATAAAAAACTACTTTTTCAACTCATTTTCAACTTATCTACCCACTCTTTTACTCAAATTTCAAGCGGGAGCACTAGTTGGATACATAATTTAATTTCTCATCCAAGGAGTACCCATGTTTCATATTTTTGATGGATCTTGCTACATGAAAATAATAAATACATAAAAAAAATGTTATTCAAATCATGTTTTTCATCTACTTCTCATTTTTCATATAGCAGGGTCCATCTTAAGTATACAACATGGGTACTCCTTAGATGAGGAAATAAAGTATGCATTCAATAAGTGCTCCAATTCAAAATTTGAGTAAAATCATAGGGAGATAAGTTGAAAATATGAGTTGATTTTTTTTTCTTTACATTTTACTCCAAAAAATGGTGAATCATCCCCCATGGTTTACATCATCATCTTGAATCCTATTGGTTCTTATAAAGTTTATTATGCATGTACATTTTTTTTTTGAGACCCATTTTTTACATCAAAATTCTCTAATTGTCCCATCACTACTCAACTCTATATGTTGAAACATTCTCGAATCTAAAAAAGAAGAATCATAGGGGAGCTATAGATAATACCCACTTGGGATGATGGGGAATGTCCCATGGGACACTCTCACCCAAATTAATCTCATAGGGGAGAATATTACTTCCACCCTATATCAAGAAATAAGTGATATACAACTTACCAAGCAAGGATCAAAACCATCCTGCTGCCTACCGATCTTCCCAAAAATTATCCTAAAAATTCATGTTGTAGAACACCTACATCATAATCTGAGCTTTGGTGAGATACCCAAATTAACAAAGGTAAGGATGACACACCCCCAAGCCTCCTCAACATTTTGTCCAGATGGGGAGCGACAATCCCAACAATCCCATCTTGTGGGTATGATGCCAACTAGGGTATTCTCAGCTAGACCAAGATAGGAGGAGATACTAGACTTGTCAAAATTAAAAAGGATCACACACATTTTGTGGGTGAAAAATAGGGGAGATACCCTATTTTCTGGAGATCCCTCAACCCCAAAAGCCCTCAATAATCCATCCCTACCTTGGGAGCTCAACCAATGGGGAAGAGTTATTCTCAATGTCCTCGATCAGTGAAGCCCCTTATCAGGAGTAGTCACATTTGTGAGTCCAAGCTACTCTTTTAAGACCAAGACATTCCCTTTGTGAAAATCCTTCTTGATAATATATTTTATCTACTCATATATAGATATGTGATGGAGTCTAACGACTCCTCTCTGCAACATGTCTCAAATGTAATGATATTTGATCTCTATATGATTCGACTTATCATGAAATACAATATTTTCTTCCATTTGAATGCCACTCTTGTTTTCATGATATATCATTGTAGTCTCGAGAACCCACTCAAACATATCTCCAAATAGCTTTCTCTACTAGACATCTTCATAGCTAGCCATGCTAGTGGAAATATACTCTGCCTCAGCAGTACTCAAAGCTACAAAATTTTGTTTCCTTCTAATACAAGATATTGTGGTAGACCCAAGGCTAAAGCAACATCTATAAGTGCTCTTCGTGTCAGTAACATTTCCTACCCAGTCAACATTGGTATCCATGAAGTCTCACTTTTTCGACAAATGTCTCATACCAAGGTTGATCTCCCAATGACCACCATGTATATTCCCTATGAAATTAAAATCTCATCGAGCGTTTGTCACACCTCAAGGCCTAGGGAGTAGTGCTTGAGTCCAAGGCCCTTCATCTCAAATTTATAGGCCAAATTCCTTTTACACTTGATCATCATGGGATCACTACCTGTTATAAATATATTGTCAACATATAAAACTAGAATCAATGGCATACCTTGGACAACCTTGAAGTTAAATTTTGGATCAACACTGCTTATTGTGTATCCAAGCTTCACCAGGTAGCTATCTATGTGGGCGTACCATGATCTCAAGGTTTGATTCAAGCCATACAACGCCTTCTTCAACCTAAAAACATAAACTTATTCCTATAACATGCCATGGAAGAATGTCCTTTTCGTGTCCATCTGATGAAGGGTCCATCCTTGACTTGCGACAAGATAAACTATCAAATGAACGGTGGTGTATCGGGCCACAAGAGAAAACGTGTCATCAAAATATTCTCCATATTTCTAGGATAATCATATTTCCATGAACCTTGCCTTATATTTCTGAACACTTCCATCCTCCCCATGCTTGATCTTGAATAGCCATTTCGAAGTCACACCATATTTCCCCTTCTATTAGAATTAATTCTTAACACAAGTGTACAAAAAGAGATCACTTTAGCTGCACATGATGAGCAACCCTAACAACAAATATGGTTTTCTAACTTCCTTAGACATGCAATAGATAGTCGAAACAAATGCAATAGAAACCCATATCTATGCAATAAAAGTAGCTAAACAGTGAAATGAAATAAGAGTTTCTCCAAATATTCAATGGACAAGACAAGATATATAAAGAATTTTATACTATGTTAACACCTGGTAAGGGAACAAAGAATAATGTTACAAGTCCCTCTCAATAGGATGGGTTCTTGGTTGTCCTCAACACTTCAAATCCAAAGTTTCTCTCTCTCAATGGTGTAGAAAACCTGAGACGTGTTGAACTCTATTGGAGCTCAAGAAGCAAAATAGAAATAAAAGTGATCAAAGTATGACAATGATGAAAGGATAAATGTCCGACCATGATAAAATGATTAAAGGTAAATAATGAATGGAAAATCCTCCTATTTATAACAAAATATTGAGTTATCCTTGATAATGGTGCATAATAAAACATTATTAACCAAGATCTAGATCTAACCTATTTGGAATATTTTATTATATTTTGTTGGAGGGAAAAGGAATTTAAATTGGTTAAATCCATTTAATTAGAAATAATAAAAAAATAAATTATTTATTTTATTATTCCTAAATGATTTAGTAAAATTTAACAAGGAATATTAATTAAATAATGATTCAATTAATTATTACTAGAGAATAATAAGATAAATAATTATTTGTCTAATTATTTCTTATTAATTGGGTTGAATATGACCAGGAATAGTATTTAAATAGTGTTTTAATTAATTATCCTAGAGGAAAATCAAATAAATAAGGATTTATTTAATTATTCCTCATGGGGTTTCCTATTTGTACCATAAATAACTTAATAAACTATGGTTTATTGAATTATTTCTTATAGTGAAAACAATTTTACTATGGTAAAATTGGTCTTATTTGGTGTATTTTGATCCATCTAATTGTAAATGGTTAGATGACCAAAAATTGGTGTAACAAGTTCCCCCCCAGCGTGTGAGTGTTAGGAGCTAATCGTATGAACAAAGTATGTTGTAAGAACACAATCACTAGACACCGAAGGGGATTCATAAAGAGAGAGATACATAGACGGATTAAAGTGAGAGAGAAAAATAACCTGAGGGGGCGAGACCTATAAGCGAGATAAGTCTCCTTTAATGTTTGGGTACCTGTTCTCAGTGAGGTAGGGAAAGCATACCTATGCCTGCCGAGATGACAAAGTACAAATAATAATGGTGCGTCCAGTAACATGAGACTGGGCTATAAAGTGCATGATGTGCTAGCATAAAATGGGCCAGACAAAAATATAATGAATCCCACATACATAATTCCCCTGGGACAACAACCAAGACTGAATACAATAATATCTGAATACATGAGATATAATAACAACCAAAGAAGCCTTGATAAATAGGAAAGGGCTCTGAAAATATGAATGGATCATGTATGTGATACATGTATGCTATAAGTCTTTCAAGTGGCTAGAACTGAACCCATCAAATCTACGGAGCTTAATCTGAGGCTATAGCATAAAATGAGTTCATCCGGGCATGTGGGGAGCTAACTGAAGGGCCACCCCCTCAAGAGGTCTGAAACATCTAATACACACCTAAGAATCATGGGATCAATCTTTTGGATCACCGAACTATCAAGTATACGAATATCAATCATGCTGAAGTGGAGTAGATGAGAAATAATCAAGTCAAAGGGCAATAAGGAGTCCCTTTTCATGATCTGAGGCATCGAACAATAATGGAAGTTAGAACCAAGATACACCGCCTTCTAGACCTATCTTCTGGAATGAATGTGTTGATATCGATAGAAGGAGGTCCGCCATAGGTGAGGAAATGAGGGTTCTCAACTAAGGCATGAGAGATAATAGTAGAGTGACTAGTGGAATGACACCACAGATGATGATGGAATGGGGGATAATGAGTAGCAAATGGATGAATTTCCTTGTAAGAGCATATAAAGCATGGATGACCTAGCAGCTACTGAATTGACTCCTAAGGGGATGGGGGACAATGGGACTGGAGCCAAAAATGGGCTACACGAGAGAGGGACAAAGCATGAATGGATGGAATATTGTAACAGGAGGAAAAGGGACTCGGGACAGACTCCATGAATGCGATGATAACTCAACTCAAATGCTTTGATCAAGGGTGACTCGCTAATGCTTCCACATAGAATAGGCTTGGTGGGGACCATAAAAACATGAAAAAAATATGGTTACGCATGATGAAAATTGACACACGCATCGAAAATTATGAAGGCTAAGTGGTGCACCAAGTACAAGTGGCGTAGGTGCGGAAATTCGATTTTGAGAGGCAGCGAAGTGACCCTTCTTGGAAAAAAGGCTTCCAGATGAAGTATCAAATCACCAAAAAAAAAAGGATACCCATTTTAGAGCTTGATGAGAGCTTTCCAACGGTATTGACAGTTTGTCAAACAGAGGTACGGTTTGGTCGCAATTGGCGAAAGAAACAATAGGGTTTCTCTTTTAATAGGGTGATTTCCCTCCAATTTAGTTCAATTTCTAGTGGAGCTGTGGTGAACGTAGAGAGGAGGAGAAGGCCCTAAACCTTGCAGCATTTGTAGCAAACAAACCGACCATTGGAATTGAGATATGTCAGTTGCAGGTAGGTGGCCTAACCTTACTCTTCGGTTTCAGTGGTTTAGAATTTCAGAAGAGGTGCCCAGAGCCCAAGAACAACATTTTTCCCCTCCTCACTGCTATCTCACACTTCCTGGGGCATTTTATGTGAGTTGGGTCGCAGTTGTTAGAGGAAAAAACTGCGACCTTGTAGGGACAGAGGTGGAAAAGTGTGAGCTGCCAAAAAGTTGGGTTTTTTCCTATTTTTGGCTGGGAACTGGGGCTTGATGTTTTTTATGAGTTTTTATTCCTGTGACTAACAAATTGTTGGGTTTGTGAAAATATTTCAGAGTTAAAGATCATCTGGAGAGAGAGATATTTGGATGTGCTTCGTTTCGAGATCCAGGGGGATCAGGTGGTCAGAGGCGCACTAGCGAGATATGGGGTTCTCAAGTTGGTTGAGAACCCGTTGATGAGGGCAGGGGAGTCCCTTCTATCTGTAATATTCCCAATTAGCCATGAGCTAGTTGGAATATTCAATTTTGTTTTATTGCTTTGTTTAAAGAATAAGAGGACAAAGGGAGTCCAAAATTCTCCTTAATAATGAATAAATCAATGCCAAATTTGAAAGAGACAAATATTGGTAGCTTAATTAACCACCCTTGGTGTGAAAAAGGGTTGGATCACTTTTACTGGGTCAACCTTGACCAAACCAATAGTGTTTCCATGGAGGAGTGGTCATCAATGAGGGACAGTGCAGTTTTAGATGGAGATGCTTTCTATGAATGTAGTGATATTTTTGGATGGGGCTTGGGGTTTTCAAGCTCATATCTTATTTAAGGAAGAGGATGGCAGCCATTTTTTATTATGTTAGGTATTTTATATTTCTCAATATATGGTCTGTTTAGACATATATCTTTCCATTGTTGTTTAGTTGAGATTGAGTGTTGTTTAGCACAGGGTGTTCCTGATTGGGAATCCCACCTCTTCCATTGAGAAGCACTTGGAGGAGTCTTGTACTACATTGTCCACTATATGGCTTAATGCCAAGCTTCTTCTTTCAAATATAGTGCAGATCCTGTTAAGGGTTTGGTTTTTTTTGCAGGTTGCATCAAGTGGAGATTAGATCTCTAGATCTAGGCCATCCCATTGTTCATTTTTAGTGGAGGGGATTCCTTTCCATTGGGAGGACAATATTGAAGGCCATTGAGAATATTTTCAGATCTTGGCATCAGGCCACCTGGTTATTCATCCCTACAATGCAATTTAATTCCATATATGCATTATTTCTGTAGGAGAAGTTGCAGGGTGGTTTGACACACCATTTGGAGAGTTGATTTTCTAGAGAAGGGGATCTGCCTTTCACTTAGAGGATCTATTGGAGGAGGCTATTCTATTTATCATATAAGATTAGCCACACTTTCTATATTTGTATTTTGCAGTAGATATGCTGCCTTAGATTTCAGATCTACAACTTGTACTTGGTTTTTGGCTGAAAAACCTTAAGGGGTTCTTTAAAGGAGCGTGTATAGTGCTCAGATCTAATATAGATCTATCTTTTGAGGCACATATCAGACCTAGATCTGATGTATAATAGTTTTCTATACCAGAGCTAATAAAACCACGTTGTAAGGGTCTTCCATCTTTTCTACATAATTGCAGCACCTCATATTTAGGTATTTTTTCCATTGGAGGCTTGTACTTTCCTGTTATGCATCTTATGGCCCATTTCTTATGTATATTTTTCTGCTGTTAGAACATATGAAAGGTCTTTGTATTGGCCTCTTGCTTTTAAATGATGATATAAACTATTACTCCAACATTTTTCACTATATTCCTACTTTTCTCATTTTGGAATATTACAGTGGTATCAAAGCATAATCTTGGCACAGCCTGTGCATCTTGAAAAGCCAATATGTCATCTGAAGAAGGAGAGCCTCTTACTAATAGAGAGAATACGTATCAAAGAAGAAGACACAAAATTTTTTATTACACAAATAACAAAGAAGACAAGGGTAACACCCCTTTATCTGGAGGTGAATATGAAGAGAAGGAGTTTCCTAAGATCCTTCTTAGAGCCATGCAAGATATTGCTAGAGAGATAAAGGAGATGCAAATGGAAATATTCAAGGAATACCCTAAAGGATTTCATCATGGTGAAGGCTCTGGCATGTCTCACCACTGGAATGATCAACCAATGCAGCAACCACAATTTTCCCAATGCTCTACTATGCATACATTCTTGGATGTGGGAAATGATGGGTTTCAAGAGCAAGAATCCCTTGAAGACTATTTTATGGTGTATGAATCTCAAACTCAGAGATTAAAGGATCACTTGAGTTTTCAATATTTTTTTTCAAATAAAGGACAATAGAAGACCAAGGCATCACAATAGAAGTGGTGGATTCATTCAGAATCAAGATCGACACCACACTATGGGCAGATTTTTCTTACCCAATTATGATGGGTCATCCAAGTGCACTACCAAATCTTGGGTAGAAATACTTGACATCTACTTCTATTTGAACAAATTTCAAGAAATGGAAGCCATTAATATTGCAGTGCTACACCTTGAACGTGAAGCACATGACTGGTGGTTCCATGGCTTGTCTACATTGGGTCATGCCAATGTAACTACATATTCAGAGTTCACTAGAAGGCTGGTGGAAAGATTTGATAGAAGAGATCCTGAAGCACCATTCATGGGGCTTGCAAAGCTTAAACAATCAGGTAATGTAGAAACTTACATCTCTATATTTTTAAGACTTTTTGTCATGGTTCTTGATTTATCTGCAGCAAGAAGGGTGTACATGTTCATTGATGGGTTAGATGAACCTCTTCATGGGTTGGTTAATTCTACCAAGCCCACTACCCTACAAGATGCCATTGAAAGGGCTAGAGACCTTCAAGATGCCTTACCAAAAGAAAAGGAAACTTTTCAGCACAAGCCCTCTTTTCCATCAAATGGAAAAGAAGAGAAGGCTCCTCCTTCAAAGGAGAGCCAATATAAAAAACCTCTTGATGATGATGTTCGTAGAGATTTAAGGAGGAGGAAGCTTTTCTTCACATGCCAAGAAGCTTGGGCACCTGGAAATAGATGTGCAGCTAGAAAGGCACATTACATAGAGGTCTTCTCAAATGATGAGGAGGAAAAATAATATGAACCAAGAAGAGGTCACAACACTGACAGTGCAGGAGATGAACCAACACCATCAGGAGTTGGGAATGGGGCATTTTCTCCAATTGAAGGGGCTCTTGCATCATTAAGAGGAGTACGTAAGTACTTGACCTTAAGAGTTCAAGGTTCATTCTTGAATCAAAGGTCTTATGTTTTGGTTGATAGTGGGGCTACCCACAATGTTATTGATGCCCAACTAGTGAAAAGGAGGGCAATACCCACTGATGCTTTTGAGGGATTCTCTATTTTGGTCCTGTTAGCCCCCCTATAAATTTTTTGACAAGCAAAAAGTGGGCTAAAATGTTTCTGAGCCTTCAAGGAATGCATTTCCTCTGAAAACACATCATCCTTGAAGCCTCCTTGTGCCTTTTGTTAGTGTCAGTATAGTCATTGCCTTCAGTCACTATTCAGAAGCTGTTATCTCCACAAAGTGATGTCCCTGCCTTCAAACAAGTTTTCCATGGTATGTTCAGTGCGAAATCATCCTCCAAGCGGATCCATCAGAAAGAGCCCGAAAAGATCTTTCCAATGGTATACTACACTCTCAAAACTGACTGCTGGATTGAATTCTATGCCTAAGTGAAGTAAAAGCCCTTATACCTTCATATACCCCCTATTTCCCCATTTTTCCTTAAACTTTGTTTTATACCCCTTTTAAAACCCATTTTCCCCCTTTTCGATTATAAAATCGCATTATAAATCTTTTAAATACATATGCGATTTAAATATAAACCACTTCCCCTCCATACTTCATTCAAACTTTATAATAAACATTTTGAATGTTTTATTATAAACCCCATTGATCGCAATACTTAACCACTTCCCCGACCATACCCCGTAGAACTTTATTATAAGTCCCTTCCCCCTTATGTAATCGCAATCAAAACCTTTCCAAATCGCGGGCTTATTTGAAGTTCCAATTGCAATTATTTGCGACGCAATTGATCGCATCGCAATGTATCCCGACGCGATTGATCACACCAAACTCCGATCATCGCAATGTATCCCGACGCGATTGATCACACCAAACTCCGATCATCGCAATCGAACCATCCCCCGATCCGCCCGATCGCACCGCAAGTTCTATTCTCCCGATTGCGATTACTGTCACTCTCGATCTCTGATGCGATTTACCTCAGGCCCACCGTACCATACATCCGCCCGTTCATATAATAAAATATTTTCCCCTTTGTAAATTGGAAATTTGTTATGTTTCGTTTTTACAAAGTTTTTCCATTCCCCTTTCCCAATCGCATCGAAAGTTTTGTGTTTACCACTCCGCCCTACTCCTGACTCTGATTTCTGATTGCGATTCGTACCCCTGGTCCCATCGTTTAATGCCTCCGCCATTCATAACAAAAACCCATTTTTCCCTTGTAAAAGTTTAAAGTTCATTCGTTTTATTGTTACAAAGGCCTTTCTCCCATCGCATTGCATATTCGTAAGCGTGCTACTCCTCCTACCCCACTCCCCGATTTTGATTGTGATTTCACTGTTATCTCCCCACTCCCCAATCTTGATTGCGATTAATATGTGGGTCTCGCCTACTCCCCTTCCCTTTCTTCCCATGCAAAATAAATTTTTCCCTTCACAAAGGCATAATTTCATTTCAGTTTTATTTCAACGGCAGATGGAAAGTCTAAAAGTCTGAGGTCTGAAAACTCAGAAGTAGGCTCACATGAATCAAGGTGCAGTTTGAAGACCAAATGCACACGCAACAAGCCATATCTGTGTTAATGTCAGTAGAATACTTTCTCCGGAGAGACTGCCTCTCATCCTTCTCCATGTCTCCTCGGGCCCAGAAATGGTTAATTGCATTGACAGAAGCTTCTTATAGACTGTTAGGACTATAGTTATTGAGGTATGGAGAAGCCGCGGACTTTCACCCAGTTCACCAGTTCCAGACAGCTAGAGAGGACTACGAAGAGCACATCCAAGGTCAATCTCAACCTGTGAGAGATCTCTGAACCAGACTAAGAAATACAACACAGAGCCATTAAGCGGAGTGGGCTCGGACTCTTCCACCACTCTGCCATTAATTGACTCATTTAATTTGTATCTACTCCTGCTATTATTGATTCTCCTATATGAAATCCCCGAGAACATATTGTAAAGGTTGTTTTTCGACTGCTGCCATTGCGGTTAGAGGGATTCATTCTGACTGTTAGAATAGTCCTGGGAGAAAGTAACAGAGTAGTTGTATTGTAGTAGGCTGGGAGGATAAAGCTACATTGTAACAACCATTGAGCTCAGAGTATGTGATTGGTTTTGCATCAATTAATCAAAGCACATTTCACAGGATCCTGGTCTATTACTATTGGTGATGTTTGCTAACATTGTTTATTACATTTTCATGCTGCTCATTGTTCTTCTGGGCTTGCATCATAAATATGGCATAGGATTTACCCTTGTTAGGTACCCTATGTCTCTGCTCTCCTTGCCTTCAATTTTTTCTGCTAAATGTGTTATCTAAGGGTTGATTTTAGTTAATTTAACCAGTGTAGTGGATGTTATTGCCTGCTCTCTGATGTATGAATTGAATGAATCAGTTCTTAGATGTTCTAGTTTGGATTTAGCTGGAAGATTTGGGAACATTGGGGATTAGAGTTAGCCCTGTCCACTAGGATCCTTGTGCAACCAGCTGGCCTTTCTAAGATCTCTCTGTTGAACTTATCTTTGTTTTTCCTTGGAGCATGCTAAAGCTGACCTGGAGTTAAATGACCTCTGGTCCGATCTATAAGCTTCAAAGATCCCTCTCTGGACCCAGGAGGGCTAGATCCTGAGGTCTGAAATTGGTTCTGATGTTGTCTCATCTTTTGGTCTTGCCAATCTGGCCAAAACATGGGAAACCCAACATAATGGCGACTCCGCTGGGGAATTGAGTGCATTTCACCTTAAACATTCTTAGGCACTTAAAAGACCCAAGATCTCTGGTTAGATTGGCATTCAATTGCTGATGGTGGACAACATCCTGCTTCAAGCATTCATATACATCCACCTAGCAACTCCACACTCCATAACTCTCAAAGACTCCACTGGAGGAAGAACCTAAAATATGGCCAGACCTCATAGAAGGATAGAACACATGGGTTGGATCTGGTTTTAAAGAATTCATTTTTTTTGTCTACCACTATGTTCTGTCCTACTTTAAGCCTAATCAAGTGTGCAAATATGAGACCCACAATGATTATGGGAAACATCTCAAGCCTCAATCTTCAGACCATGAGCAGACCTGTACTCCTGTGAAGAACCTGGTGGAACAAGAGGCTCATGTTGTATCTCCCACCCGTAAAGAAGCTTCAAGCAGCCATGAGCCCATTGTTACACTACCTACACCTACAAAGGTCATAGAAAGATATAAGCCTTTGGTTTTACCTATTATATTCCAACCCCCTCCTTCAGAACTTATAAACCAGCTAACTCTTTTTGATGGAGAAAATAAAAGGGCCACTGCTAAAGAACATGTTCAAAACCTTGAGGATTTACTTGAATTATATGAAATAGAAGAAGATGATGTTTGCATTAGAATTTTTGCCTTGTTATTACAAGGAATTGTTAAGAGTTGGCTAAAGGGCCTTCCAGTGGCAAGCATTTTCAACTTTCATCAATTTTCTCAAGTTTTCCTTGATAAATGGGCAACCCCTAAGAATAATCTCGAGTATCAAAATTTGAAAAGGTAGCCAGGAGAGACAGTACAAGAATTTTTAGCCAGGTTCAATAAGGCATATAACGTGATACCTTCTGATATAAAGCCACCCTTGGGATGGGCTCTATTGCACTATCCAAGTTCTTTTGACCCCGAGGTGGAATTCCATATAAGAGAAAGAGAACCTTCGAGCCTGGAGGAAATGCAGAATATAGCAGTCACTATCGAATACAACATAAAGTGCAGGGAGGAAATATTAAAAGCAGAAAAGAAAGACTGGGCAGAGCAAATAGCGCAAATCTCTTTAGAGAACAAGCTGGAAAGATTGATAGAGACTGCCAACACCCTGCTGAACATAGAAGGGGGAGAATATGAGGCCGAAACTGGAAATGATGATTGGAAGCGACCTACACCTTGTCCTCGAAAAGAACAAGCTAGACCACTGCAAGACATGAGTTACATGCAAAGCATGTATGATGAACAAAATTTTGAATCAAAAGATGAGCTTGCAGTTTTTTGTGAAGAAAGGCTTGTTGAAGATCCAATGGTTTTGGCTGGTAGCATTGCTTATAAATATGATGCTCCTAACATTGATTTGTCTGATGATAATTTTTTCCAAAGGGAAACTGAGCTTGCAGGACCGTCATCAGTGGATTCGTCGGAAAGAGACCGGGGCCAACAAATTTAGAAAAGCGATGAGCTGATCTATGACACTGATGAAGAAAGCGTTGAAAGCATGGTAGAAAATGAAGATTCTTTGAATCTTCGCTTTGTTAAACATTAGATCATCAGTAATAATTTCAAAGAAGATGGAAGTCAGCATCTCTTCAGCGTGGAGGACAAGGAAGAAACACATAAAGAAAATCTTGAGCAAGATGAATATCCAAAGCCTTCGCCGGAAAGGGTCAAGGTAATCAAAGCAACCCCTGCTCAAGATTATGTTAATTTTTTCACAGAGTTCAGTCTGTTTTAGCAGAACCAGCCTGCATTACTGGAGGACAGCATAGTCGAATATAATGAACCCTCTAGCTCAGGCTATAGTGAAGATGAGCGAGATCTTCTTTCCCACAGGCATCTTTGTCTTGATCCAGAGGAAGAAGAGGTATTCCTGGTTTATGCTCATCTGCCAAATACTCCCAGCCAGGAAAAGGAGGAGTGTAATTACAAAGGCCTCAATTCAGATGCAGTGATTAAAGCTGCCCGGGATACAGACAGCCTACCAGCCATGGCGAGCCTTAAATAAGAAAGTTTATATCATGTTTTGATTGATCCTGTGGCAGAATACATGGAGGCCCTGATTGGCTCAGCTCCTCAAGCATCAATCCTCTGCATGAGCCAAATACATCATAATTGGTCACCACTGTTGGTGGCCTCAGTTTTGAAGATCCACATGCAAAGCATCCTACGGTTGTCTCTGATGAGTAGTCAGTTCTTCTTCCTCCTTTTGCTATTACTTGACTGGCTACATTGGAATTATTTTATAATCCAGAGCATCAGAGATTTCCAGTTAGAGTAGGGTAGGTAGGAAAAGCTCAATAAAGCTCATTCTGTGAGCATGTAGTTAGTTGTTTTTAATTTCTGCAAATTCTAGCGAGTCGGACAGTCTAATCCTGGCTTGACTGTTTTCGATTTCTGTTGTAGAATGTAGAGAAGAAATCTGCTGGATAGTCTAATCCCAGAAGATATTAGATTAGGTAGAGAAACATATGAGACCAATAGTCTAATTTGTTCTCATGGAGCAATAAGGGTAGAAAAATAATAGGTCTATTTTCCTGTTTGAAAAAATTGATGATGTAAAAGGTCTGCAATTCCAAATGCACCCAGAAGAAAAATGTTAGGAATATAGTGTGGGTAGGTAGTTGTTTGGGAGAAATTTTACTGCTGATATGATGTCTTCATGATTTGTGGCAGCTGATCAAAGATAGAAAAGAATGATTCAAGTACCAGACATCTGGCCTACACCAAAGATTATCCTCTGAATTATTGACTCCTTCGAGAAGAAGTCATCCCCATGTGGAGCCGTTGTTAGGCCCCTATAAATTTTTTGACAAGCAAACAGGGGGCTAAAATTTTTTTGAGCCTTCAAGGAATGAATTTCCTCTGAAAACACATCATCTTTGAAGCCTCCTTGTGCCTTCTGTTAGTGTCAATCTAGTCATTTCCTTCAATCACTATTCAGAAGCTGTTATCTCCAAAAAGTGATGTCCCTGCCTTTAGAGAATTTTTTCGCAGTATGTTTCATGCCAAATCATCCTCCAAGCAAATCCATCAAAAAGAGCCCAAAAAGAGCTTTCCAAAGGTATACTGCACTCTCAAAACTGACTACTGGATTGAATTCTATGCCTAAGTGAAGTAAAAGCCCTTATACCATCATATACCCCCTATTTCCCCATTTTTCATTAAACTTTGTTTTATACCCCTTTTAAAACCCATTTTCCCCCTTTCCGATTATAAAATCGCATTATAAATCTTTTAAATACATATGCGATTTAAATATAAACCACTTCCCCGACCATACCTCGTAGAACTTTATTATAAGTCCCTTCCCCCTTATGTAATCGCAATCGCAAACTTTCCAAATCGCGGGCTTATTTGAAGTGCCAATTGCAAGTATTTGTGACGCGATTGATCGCATCGCAATGTACCCCAACGTGATTGATCGCACCAAACTCCGATCATCGCAATCGCACCACCCCCGATCCGCCCAATCGCAAGTTCTCCTCCGATCGCACCGCAAGTTCTATTCTCCTGATTGCAATTACCCTCACTCCTGATCTCCGATGCGATTAACCTCGGGCCCACCGTACCATACATCCGCCCATTCATATAATAAAGGGATTTCCCCTTTGTAAATTGGAAATTTGTTATGTTTCATTTTTACAAAGGTTTTCCATTCCCCTTTCCCAATCGCATCGGAAGTTTTGTGTTTACCACTCCGCCCTACTCCTGACTTAGATTTCCGATTGTGATTCATACCCCTGGTCCCATCGTTTAATGCCTTAGCCATTCATAACAAAAACCCCTTTTTCCCTTGTAAAAGTTTAAAGTTCATTCATTTTATTGTTACAAAGTTCTTTCTCCCATCGCATCGCATATTCGTAAGTGTGCTACTCCTCCTACCCCGCTCCCCGATTCCGATTGCGATTTAGCTGTTATCTCCCCGCTCCCCGATCCCGATTGCGATTAATATGTGGGTCCTGCCTACTCCCCTTCCCTTTCTTCCCATGCAAAATAAAATTTTCCCTTCACAAAGGCGTAATTTCATTTCAGTTTTATTTCAACGGCAGATGGAAAGTCTGAAAGTCTGAGGTCTGAAAACTTAGAATTAGGGTCATAGGAATCAAGGCATAGTTTGAAGACCAAATGCACACTCAACAAGCCATATCTGTGTTAATGTCAGTAGAATACTTTCTCCAGAGAGACTTCCTTTCAGCGTTCTCCATGTCTCCTTAGGCCTAGAAATGGTTAATTGCACTGACAGAAGCTTCTTACAGACTATCAGGACTATAGTTATTGAGGTATGGAGAAGCCGCGGACTTTCACCTAGTTCACCAGTTCTAGACAACCAGAGAGGAATACAAAGATCACATCTGAGGTCAATCTCGACCTGTGAGAGATCTCTGAACAGAACTATGAAATACAGCACATAACCATTAAGCGGAGTGGGCTCAGACTCTTCCACCACTCTGCCTTTAATTAATTCATTTAATTGTATCTACTCCTACTATTATTGATTCTCCTATATGAAATCCATGAGAACATATTGTAAATGTTGTTGTTCAGTTGTTGTCGTTGCGGTTAGAGGGATTCATTCTGACTATTAGAACAGTCTTGGGAGAAATTAGTAGAGTAGTTGTATTGTAGTAGGCTGGGAGGATAAAGTTGGATTGTAACAGCCATTGAGCTCAGAGTATATGACTGGTTTTGCATCAATTAATCAAAGCACATTTCACAAGATCTTGGTCTATTACTATTGGTGATGTTTGCTAACACTGTTTATTACATTTTCATGTTGTTCATTGTTCTTATGGGTTTGCATCAGAAATATGGCATAGGATTTACCCTTGTTAGGTACCCTATGTCTCTGTTCTCCTTGCCTTCAATGTTTTCTACTAAATGTGTTATCTAAGGGTTGATTTTAGTTAATTTAACCAGTGTAGTGGATGTTATTGCCTGCTCTATGGTGTATGAATTGAATGAATCAGTTCTTAGATGTTCTGGTTGGGATTTAGTTGGAAGATTTGGGAACACTGGGGATTAGAGTTAGCCCTGTCCACTAGGATCCTTGTGCAACTAGCTGGCCTTTCTAAGATCTCTCTGTTGAACTTATCTATGTTTTTCCTTGGAGCATGCTAAAGATGACCTGGAGTTAAATGAACTCTGGTCCAATCTATAATTTTCCCCTTTGTCCCTCCTTGAGAGCTACCCTTTGAGTAGGACCAAGCAGGTCTAGAGTTAAATGACCTCTGACCTGATCTATAGACAGAAAATTGGGTTGTTTTCCTTCTTTCACTTTCAATCCTTAATGTTCCATCCCACCATCTAATATAAAATATCCTTAGTATTAGATGACTTGCCCTCTGAAAGCTTTGGCTAGTTGTTTCAAGTAATTCTCCTTTCATGACTCCATAGCCTAATGGATGACACCTTCTTGGCTCGTCCCCTTTGCTGAAATATCCTGCTGCTTGGTTCCTTTCCTTCCATTACTTTCTCTGTCTATGATCTCATGACCAACCCAGCAACCAGCTAACCAAATCATTTTAAACCCCCCTTTGTGCTTCATACCTAGCCTAACACCTCATTTGAGCTTCAAATATATATCATTCTTTGTTTTATTAGAGAGATCCCTCTCTGGACCTAGGAGGGCTAGATCTTGATGTCTGAAAGTGGTTCTAATGTTGTCTCATCTTTTGGTATTGCCAATCTAGCCAAAAAATGGGAACCCCAACAGGTCCTAGGAGATAGAACTATACAATGCATGCATTATGTTCCATATTTATCAGTCACCATGGGAACATATATATTGACTGATCACTTCTTTGTTGTTGAAATACCTGACACCAATGTCATATTGGGTGTGTAATGGTTGATTACTTTGGGAAAAGTCACCACTGATTGGGAGAATTCGCAGATGGAATGGGTGGATAGAAGGAGTGGAAAATCTCAAATGATTAAAGGCATGCACACATATCCCTCATGTTGGGGTTCCCATGTTTTGGCCAGATTGTCAAGACCAAAAGATGAGACAACATCAGAACCGCTTTGGGGCCCTAGGATCTAGCCCTCCTGGACTCGGAGAGGGATCTCTCCAATAAAAAAAATAATGGTATATCTTTGAAATCTCACAATGAGATGTTAGGCTAGTTATGAGGCACAAAGGGGGGTTTTAAAATGACTTGGTTGGCTGGTTGCTGGGTTGGTCATGAGATCATAGACTGAGAAAGTAATGGGAGAAAAAAGGACAAAGTATCAGGATGTTTCAACAAAGAGGATAGGTCAAGAAAGTGCCATCCATTTGGCTATGGAGTCATGAAAGGTAATTACATGCAACAACTAGCCAGAGCCTCCAAAGGGCAAGTCATCTAATACTAAAGGATCTTTTAGATTAGATGGTGGGATGGAACATAAAGGAAATAAAGTGAGAGAAGGAGAGCAACCTAATTTCTATCTATAGATCAGGTCAGAGGTCATTTAACTCCAGACCTGCTTGGACATACTCATAGGCAACTCTCAAAGAGGGACAAAGGGGTAGCTTATAGATCGGACCAGAGGTCATTTAACTCCAGGTCAGCTTTAGCATGCTCCAAGGGAAAATAGAGATAAGTTTAACGAAGAGATCTTAGAAAGGTTAGCTGGTCGCACAAGGATCCTAGTGGACAGGGCTAACTCTAATCCCCAGTGTTCCCAAATCTTCCAGTTTAAACCCAACAAGAACATCTAAGAATTGATTCCATCCAATTCATACATCAGCTAGCAGCGTAAGGAACTACTACACTAGTTAAATTAACTGAAATCAAATCCTCAGATAACAAATTTAGCAGAAAAAAATTTAAGGCAAGGAGAGCAGAGACATAGGGTACCTAACAAGGGTAAATCCTATGCCATATTTCTCATGCAAGCCAACAGAAAATGAAACAATATGAAATGTAATAAACAAAGTTAGAAGAAATCACCAATAGTAATAGACCAAGATCCTGTGAAATGTGCTTTGATTAATTGATGCAAAACCAGTCACATACACTGAGCTCAATGGCTGTTACAATCCAAAATTCTCCTCCCAGCCTAATACATAACAACTACCCGGCTATCCCTCCCAAGACTGTTCTAACAGTCAAAATGAATCCCTCTAACAACAATGGAAGCAACCGAACAACAACGGCCCAACAGCAACCTTTTACAATATGTTCTTTTGGATTCTTATAGGAGGAAAGAAAGAAAATGGTAGTTGTAAACTTAAATGCAGCATTAAAAATCTGAAGCATTAGGAGGGCCGAGGCCCCATCTAGTTTTAATTTTGAGCATTTATCTTCTGCGCTTTTCAGATGGAGAAGTGATCTTCATCAGGCTGCAATTTACTTAAGGTATGTCTTTGATGTACTTTCTGTAGCCTTTTGCAGAATTTTGGTGAGTAAACCAAGGTGTATGGACAATGGTGGGATCTGCCATACTATATAACTAATGCACTGGCAGTGTAGGACTATTGTCAGGGTGGAAATTTCTTTAGGAACACGGTGTAGAATAAAAGCTACATGGGTACTCTGTCCTTGCATGGAGAAAACATTCTACTGATGTAGAAACCCTGATATATTGATTTTCCGTGCTGAATCTTCTGCATGATCCATGGGTCTTCAATATGATGCTTTAACTTTAAATCTCTGAACATACAGCTTAAATATCTTCATTTGTGTGCCTTAAGCTTTTTGCTGCTCCACTTAAATCTTTGTCTGCAGTCTCTGTGCTTTTAATGGCCTTAGGAAGATTGTACTGATTTTTCAACCCTGTCCTTTAAATGGAAGTCATGCCCATAACCTTCCCGGGTCATTTCTTCATAATTTTAGCCTATGCACATGGTCTGCTTCGATTTCTCGGTCACTGTAATAGATACTATGCATCATGGCGGTCATTTATTGTTGATAACCCTGGAAAATATGAAAATTGGTTAAGAAAACATACATGGGGGTGGCGGACACAATGGAGATGATGAGAACAGCCATGCAGGATGAACGGACGACGGAATTGTGCAGGTTGATGGCAGAAAACACAGCGAAACGATGAAATATGGTCTAGAGAATGTGAGCGTAGTGGAGCGGGTTTTTAAATAAAACCTACGAAAAAGACCTTTGAATGGATATAAAGAGGAAAGGGTAAAAACGCCAAATTTACGTGGAAAGTTTGATGTGGTGGACGTATGGCGGATACACGATGGTACACGTGGAATGCAATGGCGGACATGCAATGGCAGGGACAATCAAATGCGGACCGTCCGATCTCAGGAGGAGATCGACGGTGAAAAGCTACAGAGGGTGATTGAATGTGGACCGTCGATCTACAGATCAGATCGACAGCAGAGATTAACTGGATGGCACGTCGTACCCTAAGTTATCGCGTGTGCATCTGAGTTAACTATCGTGCATCTTCAGTGAGCGATAGCCGTTGGATGGCTCGCCCCAGATCGGACGGTCCACGGCAATATCACTGGGCATCCGCATCCGAACAATAATGCGCGATGGACGGCGGTTTTGAAAAAGGTACAGGGGATGTGTGTCACGCGATGTATGGAATCGCTAGCCGATCGGTAAATACTGCCTACTGCCCAAAGGCAGTGCCATAGAAACAGGTTGGTTTATGAACAGTGCGCGGGGTCCACAGGGGCGGGTAAAGTCCGAATCATCGGATCTGCATGTAAATGGACGGCGATGGTGCGATCGGGGGTTTGGATGGAGAAAACACAGGCGCTGTGGAGTTAACGATCACCATCCATTCTACAAAGATCAACGGTTGAAACTGCGCCCGACGAACATATGAGATAGGTGCTCTTTGGGCTGGCGGGTGGTTCTAGCGGCCGGTTACGTGGAGAAAAAGGTGCGGGGGCTAGTTGAAAGGGGCTAAGGCCTATTATAAAGTTAAAAGTGGGTTTTTAACCCTTTTTAATGCAATTCGAGGCCAAACAAAGGTAACGATAGAAAAAATGAGGGTTTATAAAACTAAACCAAGGGTGTATGTGTGGTTTATGAGGGGCATAGGAATGATTCAGAAGTTTTAGGGGGGAATTTGGGGGGTAAGAAAGGGGGACTTTGACAAAGGGAAAAAGGGATGAAAAGGGATATTTCGCAGGGGTACAAGGGGTAAATGAAGGCTTTTAGGAACACAATTTGTCACAATCAGAGAGGCTTTATAATGGGATTTCAGTAGAGGGGATTACATCACAGGGAAAAGGCACAGAAAAATCCAAGGATGATGTGTCTCTAGGGGAGATGCAGTCCTTGAAGGCTCAAAAACAATTTAGCCCCCTGTTTTCTTGTCAAAATTTATAGGGGGGCTAATAGTGGCTCCACATGGGGATGGCTTCTTCTTGAAGGAGTCAAGAATTCAGAGGATAAATCTTTGGTGTGGGCCAGATTCCTACTGCTTGGCACATCCCTTTTTCTTTGATTTTCAGCTACCACAACATGATAGACACATCAGCAAAAACATTCCCAAACAATCTACCTACCCATCCTACAATCCTAACATTTTTTCTTCTAGGGTGCATTTGAACTTGCAGACCCTTTACATCATTTATTTTTACAAGAAAGAAAATAAACCTATTCTAATTCTACCCTTATTACTCCATGAGGCCAGATTAGACTGTTGGCCTCATTGCTTCTCTACCTAAACTATATCTGCTAGGATTATACTGTCTAGTAGATTTCTTCTACATTCTAAGACAGAAATTGAAAACAGTCAAGCCAGGATTAGACTGTCTGACTTGCTGGACTTTGTAGAAATTAAAACAACTAACTACGCGCTCATAGATTGAGCTTTATTGAGCTTTTCCTACCTACCCTACTCTAACTCAAATATTTACAATTCTAGCTTACAAACATTGTCTTCCAATGTAACCAGTCCATCAAGTGATCCCATGGCTGGTCCTTTCTGCTCAACTCCTTGAGCAGGCTGGATAGGCAGGGCAGCTCCCACTCTTTTTGTTCAATAACAGCAGCTTTGAAAAAATTTCTTTCTATCTACAACATGTTGCTCAAAAATACCTTTGATCCTTCTTCAAATGTTTGCAAGAAATGTGCATAAGGATCATGATATGATACCTGGTGATGAATATGTGGCAGGAAGACTTCAACCAGGATTTCTTCTTCTACCATTGGGTCAAGAACATGAACTTCTTGAGGAAGAGAATCTTCTTCATATTATAAACTGGAGGACTCATCATATATGGCAGTGTTGTCCTCCTAGAGCTCTGATATATTCTACTCTGAGGTGCTGAGCTCTGTGATAAGGTCTATGTATTCTTGAGCAGGGGCTTGTTCCATTGCTTCCTCCTTTTCAGAAGAAGGCTCATTGCTTTCAGCTTTCTCAAGAATCTCTTCTTTTATTTCCTCCTCCTCTTCTGAAAGGAAAGGCTACTGGTTTCTAGTCTCACTGATGATCTGTAGTAAAGAAGAATGGAGATTCAAAGAATCTTCATCTGCTATTATACTACCATAGCTCTCCCCATCAGTATCATAGATAGGCTGACTGGTTTCATTACTTCTCTGAAATTTCTGGCTCTGATCTTCCTCCCATGAATCTAAGGATGATGGTCCTGCAAGCTCAGCTTCCCTTTGAAAATAGTCATCATCAAACAGATCATAAATAGGAAAATCATAACTGTAAGTAATGTCACCCACCAAACCTTCTGGATTCTCAACAGGTCTTCCTTCGTCCTGATCCACATAAGAGTCTTCAAGATCTGAATCATCAAAATCAAGAGATGAATGAGAAGGAGCGTGTGTTCTACACAATATTTTGGAGGTGGACCGTTGGTTTAATATCCGATCAATCTCTTCTTCTGTCAAAAGAGGGGTTTCCCTCTCATCATGGCCGGAAGAATAGCAGTCCTCACTCTCTTGTATTAGCTGACTGGGAGGCGGGATGTTTACTTGAGCCTCTTCTTCCACATCAGATTCTTCCTCCTCTATATGGTCTCTTGTTTCCTCAAGGCAGCATTCCCCATTAGCTTTTTCCACTAGGTCTTGATATTTTCTAGTCAGCGTAACACAAGACACAGGAAAGCAATCAAGCAGTTCCTGATCACTTTCCTCTTCGTCTCCTACAGATTCTTCGGCATCATACATGTCTTTCTCATCTTCTAGGTCCTAAGTTTGTTCTTTTTCTGGAAGATGCATGGGCTGTTCGAAATAATCGTCATTTGCATTCAGGTTAGCCATGTACATTTCCAGCACTTTACCAAACGTTTCTGTTAATTCGTTTAATTGACTATACAGAGCATCATAATTTGTATCTCTGTCCATGTTTGGATCTATATTTCTGCAAAGAAGGTCACTACTTCTCCTCAACTAGTTCAGAGTCCTCCACCAGTGGAGTCATTAGGTCTTTGGATAGTTATGGAGTGTGGAGGCGCCAAGTGGATGAATTTGACTGTTTGGAGCAAGCTTTTGTCCACCATCAGCAATTGAAAGCCAATCTAAAGGCAAAGTGGTCTGACTCCCCAGCGGAGTCGCCATTATGTTGGGGTTCCCATGTTTTGGCCAGATTGGCAAGACCAAAATATGAGACAATATCAGAACCACTTTGGGGCCCTAGGATCTAGCCCCCTTAGACCCGGAGAGGGATATCTCCAATAAAACAAAGAATGGTATATATTTGAAAGCTCACAATGAGATGTTAGGCTAGTTATGAAGCGCAAAGGGGGGTTTTAAAATGACTTGGTTGGCTGGTCGCTGGGTTGGTCATGAGATCATAGACTGAGAAATAAATGGGAGAAAAAAGGACAAAGTAGCAGGATGTTTTAGCAAAGAGGATAGATCAAGAAAGTGCCATCCATTTGGCTATGGAGTCAGGAAAGGTAATTACATGCAAAAACTAGCTAGAGCCTCCAAAGGGTAAGTCATCTAATACTAAAGGATCTTTTAGATTAGATGGTGGGATGGAAAATTAAGGAAAGAAAGTGAGAGAAGGAGAGCAACCTAATTTCTGTCTATAGATCAGGTCAGATGTCATTTAACTCCAGACCTGCTTGGACATACTCATAGGAAACTCTCAAAGACGGACAAAGGGGCAGCTTATAGATCGGACTGGAGGTCATTTAACTCCAGGTCATCTTTAGCATGCTCCAAGGGAAAACAGAGAAATCTTAGAAAGGTCATCTGGTCGCACAAGGATCCTAGTGGACAGTGTTCCATCCAATTCATACATCATCTAGCAGCATAAGGAACTACTACACTAGTTAAATTAACTGAAATCAAATCCTCAGATAACACATTTAGCATAACAACATTTAAGGCAAGGAGAGCAGAGACATAGGGTACCTAACGAGGGTAAATCCTATGCCATATTTCTCATGCAAGCCAGCAGAAAATGAAACAATATGAAATGTAATAAACAAAGTTAGAAGACATCACCAATAGTAATAGACCAGGATCTTATGAAATGTGCTTTGATTAATTGATGCAAAACCAGTCACATACACTGAGCTCAATGGCTGTTACAATCCAAAATTCTCCCCCCAGCCTAATACATAAAAACTACCCTGCTATCCCTCCCAAGACTGTTCTAACAGTCATAATGAATCCCTCTAATAGCAACGGCAGCAGCCGAACAACAACGGCCCAACAACAACCTTTTACAATATGTTCTTTTGGATTCTTATAGGAGGAAAGAAAAACAATGGTAGTTGTAAACTTAAATGCAGCATTAACAATCTGAAGCAATAGGAGGGCCGAGGCCCCATCTGGTTTTAATTCTGAGCATTTATCTTCTGCGCTTTTCAGATGGAGAAGTGATCTTCATCAGGCTGCAATTTACATAGGGTATGTCTTTGATGTACTTTCTGTAGCCTTTTTCAGAATTCTGGTGAGTAAATCGAGGTGTATGGACAACGGTGGGATCTGCCATACTGTATAACTAATGCACTGGCAGTGTAGGACTGTTGTCAGGGTGGAAATTTCTTTAGGAACACGGTGTAGAATAAAAGCTGCATGGGTACTCTGTCCTTGCATGGAGAAAACATTCTGCTGATGTAGAAACCCTGATATACTGATTTTCCATGCTGAATCTTCTGCGTGATCCATGGGTCTTCAAACTGATGCTTTACCTTTAAATCTCTGAAAATAAGGCTTAAATATCTTCATTTGCATGCCTTAAGCTTTCTGTTGCTCCACTTAAATCTTTGTCTGCAGTCTATGTGCTTTTAATGGCCTTGGGAAGATTGTACCAATTTTTAAACCCTGTCCTTTAAACGGAAGTCATGTCCATAACCTTCCCGGGTCATTTCTTCATAATTTGAGCCTCTGCACATGGTCTTATTTGATTTCTCGATCACTGTAACAGAGACTGTGCATCATGGCGGTCATTTACTGTTGATAACCCTCCAAAATACGAAAACTAGTTAAGAAAACATACATGGGGGTGGCGGACATAATGGAGATGATGAGAACGGCCATGCAGGACGAATGGACGGTGGAATTGTGCAGGTTGATGGTAGAAAACGCAGCAAAATGATGAAATATGGTCTGGAGAATGTGAGCGTAGCGGAGCGGGTTTTTTAAATAAAACCTATGAAAAAATACCTTTGAATGGATATAAAGAGGAAAGGTTAAAAATAACAAATTTACGTGGAAAGGTTGATGTGGCGGATGTACGACGGATACACGATGGTACACGTGGAATGCAACAGCGAACATGCAATGGCGGGGGCAATCAAATGTGGACCATCCGATCTCAGGAGGAGATCGACGGTGAAAAAATACGGAGGGTGATTGAATGTGGACATCTACAAATCAGATCGACGGCGGAGATTAACTAGATGGCACGTCGTACCCTGCGTTATCGCGTGTGCATCTGATTTAACTATTGTGCATCTTCGGTGAGCGATAGTTGTTGGATGGCCCGCCCCAGATCTGACGGTCCACGACAATATCACTGGGCATCCACGTCCGAAAAATAATGTGCAATGGACGGCGGTTAACGTGCGAGGACGGCGGTTTTGAAAAAGGTACAGGGGACGTGTGTCACGCGATGTATGGAATCGCTGGCCGATCGGTAAATACCGCCTACTACCCAAAGGCGGTGCGATAGAAACAAGTTGGTTTATGAACAGTGCACGGGGTCCACAGGGGCGGGTAAAGTCCGAACCGGCGGATCTGCGTGTAAATGGATGGCGATGGCGCGATCGGGGGTTTGGACGGAGAAAACACGGGCGTTGTGGAGTTAACGATCACCGTCCGATCTACAAAGATCAACGGTTGAAACTGCGCCCGATGAACATATGAGATAGGCGCTCTTTGGGCTGGCCGGTGGTTCTAGCGGACGGTTACGTGGAGGAAAAGGTGCGAGGGCTAGTTGAAAGGAGCTAAGGCCTATTATAAAGTTAAAAGTGGGTTTTTAACCCTTTTTAATGCAATTCGAGCCCAAACTTAGGTAACGATAGAAAAAATGAGGGTTTATAAAACTAAACCAAGGGTGTATGTGTGGTTTATGAGGGGCATAGGAATGATTAAGAAGGTTTAGGGGGGAATTTGGGGAGTAAGAAAGGGGGACTTTGACAAAGGGAAAAATGGATGAAAAGGGATATTTTGCAGGGGTACAAGGGGTAAATGAAGGCTTTTAGGAACACAATTTGTCACAATCAGAGAGGCTTTATAATGGGATTTCAGCAGAGGGGATTACATCACAGGGCAAAGGCACAGAAGACTCCAAGGATGATGTGTCTCCAGGGGAGATGCATTCCTTGAAGGCTCAAAAACAATTTAGCCCCCTATTTGCTTGTAAAAATTTATAGGGGGGCTAACACCTCACATACCACTTCCACACAGATATCAGAGATGGATTTTCGTAGTGGAAGCAAGGACCTAACAGTCCCATCTATTATGCTTATGAGATTGTTGCATGGGACACTATTATTTAGTGGAAAACCACCTGGGAGTCCACCTGATTCAGATTTGGTGAGAGATATATCACAACATGATGCTACAAGCATAGATCTAGGAGGGATGGGAGCATTAGAATACCATGATACAACGCTGAGAGTCTTGGGTAGACTCAAGGAGGAGGGAGACATTCTCCCAACATCATCATTACCCACTCCCATTTCAGAATCTGCGTTGTGGGAAGAGAAGCATGGAAGGAATGACCTTCCAACATATAACTTTGGCATGGGACATGTCAAGGAGGAGAGCAGCGATATGACAAACATTCCTTTTTCTAGATCATTAGCACTATCACTATGGGAGATTGATCGATATTGGAAATCCTAGCTGTTGGTGGATTATTCCAAGGATATTTTCACATGCATGATACTTGATGACCAGCTACATGAAAAGGGATATTCAGTCCAAGAAGGATTCATCTACTATCATGGTAGTATCTTCATATCTAGAGCCTCCAAGCTCAAGGAGAAGTTTCTACAAAGGGCTTATGAAGAGTTTTTTTTCAGCCATACTTATTCCATGAAGGCCTACAACACTATCATGGGAAGCTACACTTGGAAGGGCTTTGAAGAAGAAATATATCCGAATTTTCAAAGATGCATGAACCATGTGGAGTTGGAAGAGAGAAATGACTGTATGAAAGAGTTAATTCAGCCACCTCTTTCCTCTTTTGGAATGAGAGGAGATAGATCTATGCACCAAAACATTTGTATGAGGAGAAATTTTGGTGAATAACATGCTTATGTACCTAATGTTTTACTTGATGATCATTTGCATTATTTTACCATGTATATGCAGGCCATAGCTCCAAGGAGGAGCATTATTCCTTATAAACTTCATGGCCAAATTTCGGCCACAAAAATTTCTGAACATGGCCACTCCCTTGAAGGACAAAGGAAGATTTTGTATCATTGTGGGTGCATTCCAAAAGCACCAAATATATCTCACACTTTCAGCCATGGTGAGATGACTTGGGAAGCAAGTAAGTTGTGGGGAAACCACTTACCACATCATGATCTAATGCAGTTAGGATATTTACTGTGCTAGTTCCATATTTGGGACTATTACCCACCTCCATTTATGCAAATTTATGTTTGTATGTACTTACTTTTGATCCCATACATTGATGATGCACTTATACTTTTTATGGGAATGTTTGGAGGGAGGATGGGAGGTATGTATGTGCCCTATGGGAGAGACATTCTCCATGTTCATTATGCTACATGTTTTAGGGATAACATTGGGCAAAACATGTTTGTTTCATTTGAATTATTGTCTCCTTATGGGATGGATTATTTGCATCTTATAGGAACTTTGAAGGAGAAATTCATGGAGGATTGGATTGGTATACCCTTAGATTATGAAGGAAGCTTATCACATGTTGGTGTCACCAATGATGGAGGGTTGCAGCACTCACCTTTTCAGTTGCTTGAGGACAAGAAACATTTGGGAAGGGAGGACTATAATATTTCCAATTAGCCATGAGCTAGTTGGAATATTCAATTTTTTTTATTGCTTTGTTTAAAGAATAAGAGGAGAAAGGGAGTCCAAAATTCTCCTTAATAATGAATAAATCAATGCCAAATTTGAAAGAGACAAATCTTGGCAGCTTAATTAAGCACCCTTGGTGTGAAAAATGGTTGGATCACTTTGACTGGGTCAACCTTGACCAAATCAACAATGCTTTCATGGAGGAGTGGTCATCAATGAGGGACAACGCAGTTTTAGATGGAGATGCTTTGTGTGAATGTAGTGAAATTTTTGGATGGGGCTTCGGGTTTGCAATCTCATATCTTATTTAAGGAAGAGGATGGAAGCCATTGTTCATTTTGTTATGTGTTTGATATTTATGAATATATGGTCTGTTTAGACATATATATTTCTCTTGCTGTTTAGCTGAGATTGAGTTTTGTTTAGCACAAGGTGTTCCTGATTGGGAATCCCACCTTTTCCATTGAGAAGATCTTAGAGGAGTATTGTACTAAATTTTCCACTATCTGGCTTAAGGCCAAGCTTCTTCTTTCAACTACAACGCATATCCTGTTGAGGGTTTGGTTGTTTTTGTAGGTTGCAACAAGTGGATATTAGATCTCTAGATCTAGGCCATTCCATTGCTCATTTTTAGTGGAGGAGACTTCCTTTCCATTGGGAGGATAGTATTGAAGGCCATTGAGCATATTTTCAGATCTTGGCATCAGGACAACTGGTTATTCATCCCTACAACATAGTTTACTTCTAGATTTTCATTATTTCTGTAGGAGAAGTTGCAGGGTGGTTTGGCACACCATTGGAGAGTTGATTTTCTAGTGAAGGGGATATGCCTTTCACTTAGAGGATCTATTGGAGGAGGCTATTCTATTGATCATATAAGATCAGCCACAATTTCCAAATCTGTATTTTGCAGTAGATCTGCAGCCTTAGAGTTCATATCTACAACTTGTACTTGGTGTTTTACTGAAAACCCTTAAGGGGTTCTTTAAAGGAGCTTGTATAGTGCTAAGATCTAATATAGATCTATCTTTTGAGGCACATATCAGCCCTAGATCTGATGTATAATATTTTTCTATAGTAGAGCTAATAAAATAGCATTGTAAGGGTCTTCCAGCTTTTCTACATAATTGCAACACCTCATATTGAGGGATTTTGTCCATTGGAGGCTTGTACTTTCTTATTATGCATCTTATGGCCCATTTCTTATGTATATTTTGTTGTTGTTATAACATATGAAAGGTCTCCATATTTTCCTCTTGCTTTTAAATGATGATATACACTATTTTTCCAGCGTTTTGCACTATTTTCCTACTTTTCCCATTTGGGAATATTACAATATCTAGGATAGTGAGCTATTGGGGCCCAAACCTGGAGGTATTTATCGTGTAGGGGCACCGGATCGAGCTGACTATTCAAGACATGTATATCCTGGCTGGTCTCTTGCCACTGGGGGGTGCTGGGAAATATCCAGCTAGTATTACTACAGGGGTGGAATATATCTGAGTTCATGGAACACCATTGCTAACTAGATTTTTGTGTCAAGGGCACGACTATACCGATCAGAGATACAGAGAGGCTAGAGACTAAGGTTGTTGCTACAGTAGTGTTGCGGATATTGGGCAACCAGGCCTTCCACCACATCACCAAAGGGCAGATGTTGCTAGTTGAGAGTGTGTTGAGCTGGACCTACTATGGGTGGGCCCAGATGATGTTGGCGTCATTGAAATGAAATTTGTTGCTATGCAAGAGACAAGTGAACCATTATTGTGATTTTGGTACAGTTTTATGCTCATTCTTATTAAAAAATATCCCTACACTTCAACCTCATGTGTAGACCCAGGATGGGGGCCCACGAGAGCCCAGGATGCACCGCTGGAGGCAGCTACTATGAAAAGGAGGAGGTGGGGGAGTCATACAAGTGTTTTGACCTGAGTTATTCACACATTGGGACTCAATGCTAGTGTATATAGACGACTATACATACAGTGGGATGAACTATAAGGGGGACACAGAATTTCCACTCCCGCTCGGTCGAGCATGGGGTCGAGATGGTAAGTGACAAGTTGTTACATTTTATGGTGCATTTAAAGTTTTAGAATTATGTATGCGATATTAATTCATTACTTTTGGTATGCATATATAGCACCAATGAAACTGGCCAGGTATATGGGACGACCCGTAGTGCCAGGGGTTGTAGAGTCTAGCACAGCTAGAGGAGCTGATAGAGCGGATTTAGAGGCACTACTGGAGGATTTCCACCGCAGATGTGAGTTTTTGATGACTAGGGTATTAGAGCGTGGCTGGCATGATCTAGATGACAGCTACATTGAGGCATGTGTCTAGTTACCCTTGGAGTGGCGAGGGGTCATGCAGTGCATGGTGATGGCCGAGAAGGGTATGCAAGATCTGCGGGATACAGGAGCCGAGCCTTTGGCTCAGGACCCTCCAGATAGTGATTAGATGTAGGGGCATGTGGTGCCCATAGTTTTTATTTTTGTAACATGTTATGGGAGTCTAGGATGTATTAGAGTAGAGGACTCCAAAACATTTATGATTTCGTGGACACATATTATGGATATGCATATTTTTATATATGACGAGTATATGGCTCGCCATTTTTTTATGGTAATTGTCTTGTGTTAAATGCATGTGATAAGTGCCAATCTAGAATATTGTTTGAAATTTTATATACATAGTGATTCTGGTCTATAGGTATATGAATAAATGTAATTGTTTCAAATTCATGTACTAATAACTTCACTCATAAATATCATCTAGAAAGGACATGGTTATTCACGCGATACACGCCATTCAATTGCATGATAAGAAGCAGGGAATCTAAACGAACATGAAGATGAAGGATGCGATGTTCAAGGGCATTGATTAACAAACAAATCACTGCATCATCTTCATCCTAATTATTGGTGGCAGATCCAATGCATATGCCATTGGAGAGGACTAATGCATGCATGGGGGTAAAAATGGCCCAAGCTGTTGAGGCTAGATTCCACAAGTAGCGACTTGCACCGTCAGCATAACCGATATATGGTGTGGATTATGGATCCATGTGAAATGTTCCACAAGGAAACAAATGAAATGATGATGAACAATACCAACAACCTGAATGCATGGCAGAAATAAAACACACATCGTGATGGGGGATGCTATGGGTAAAATTTCTATGCCTCGCACACCTATTAAAGATATGGTCGATAAATGGTGTGGGGAATTTGTCTATGGGACAATATTTTTTCAGGTCACTAAATTCCATGTAGACACAGATGGTGCCTTTTTTCGTGAGAATGGGATAGGTAAAACCAACCTGCTTGAGCTTGTAGATTTCAGCTTTGATAGCCTCTTGTTTGGATGGATTAATGGGTCTCCACTTTTGACGGACATGATTGGCATCGAGCCATGTAACAATATGGTGTTCGATAATAGTGGGATCAATTCTAGGCATCTCTGAATAGGACTAGGAGAAAACATCACGAAATTCCTTAACTAACTTAGTGTAAGCCTCAATTTCTTCTGGGGTACAATCTTCCCCCAAGGAAATGTTTTCTTCTATCCCTGGTTTATCGAAAATGTACGAAAAGATATCAGTTTAGCTACACATGAAAAACAACGCTAACAACAAATATGGTTGTCTAACTTCCTTATATCTGCAATAGATAGTCGAAAAAAATGCAACAGAAACCCAGATCTATGCAGTAAAAGTAGCTAAATAGTGAAATGAAATAAGAGTTTCTCCAAATATCCAATGGACAAGACAAGATATATAAATAGTTTTATATTATGTTAACACCTAGGAAGGGAACAAAGAATGATGTTACCAGTACCCCTCAATGGGATGGGTTCTTGGTTTTCCTAAACGCTTCAGATCCAAATTTTATCTCTCTCAATGGTATAGAAAACCCAAGACGTGTTGAACTCTATGGGAGCTCAAGAAGCAAAATAGAAATAAAAGCGATCAAAGGATGACAATAATGAAAGGATCAAAGTCCAACCATGATAGAAGGATCAAAGGTAAATAATGAATGGAAAACCCCCCTAATTATAACAAAATATTGAGTTATACTTGGTAATGGTGCATAATAAAATATTATTAGCCAATAACTAGATCTAACTACTTTGGAATATTTTATTATATCTTGTTGGAGGGAAAAGGAATTTAAATTGGTTAAATCCATTTATTTAGAAATAATAAACAAATAAATGATTTATTTATCATTTCAAGGATGGGGTTAAGAAATAATTTAAAAAATACCGATTTATTTTATTATTCCTAAATTATTTAGTCAAATTTAACAAGGGATATTAATTAAATAATGATTTAATTAATTATTCCTAGAGAATAATAAGATAAATAATGATTCATATAATTATCTCACATTAATTGGGTTAAATATGACCAGGAATATTGTTTAAACAATTGATCTGGATTTATGTAGGAATGCAACAGAATACAGAAATAACCATAAACATAGAGATGCAGCGGAAATAATGCCTCATTTCATTAACATCAAATAACATAAATATGCTTATAGACATAATGGAAATAAAATAGCTGGGGTGTTGGTAGCGAATCTCTGAGAAGATATGTGGTGGCTATAGACCTCTGAACTATGTCACAATGAGGTTCGAGGGCCTATTTATTATTGAGAAACAATGGAAAAACTGAAACGTCCAAAAACCTAACTCTAGGAGATGAAGCGCCAAAACTGTGGGTCCCGTTTGGGTAAATTGGTCTTTCGACTTCCCGGGGACGTAACTTTTGCATCCGACCTCCTATTGATGCGCTCAATAGCCCATTAGAAAGATATATCCAAGCAGTACAACTTTTTATGTGAGAAACATTGGTCCATCAATTGATAGTGCTCCCGGTTTTCCCAAAAAACGTCGTTTAGGGCCTCAAAACGACTCTGGAAGTTCAATACCTGAAGAACTGCTAAAAATAGTAAGTTGTGTTGTAATTTAAAACTAAATGAACTAATGGTGGGGTTTCAAATGGAATAGGTGCGTGGCCACCAATATCCACCTAGATCATTAAGGCCCCAAAACGGCTCCTGGAGTGCACGACCCGAAAACCTGCTAAAAATAGTAAATGGTGCTGAAAGTGAAAAGTTGCAAGAATTGACGGTGTGGGTCCAAATGGATTAGGTGGGTGGCCACCGATATCCACCTGGATCACTCCTCCCTCCTTATGAAGCAATGGTCCCCATTGCATTGAGATCCTCCTTAAGATGAAACAAATTCTCTTGAACTGGGTATCAGATTTGTTGAAGATGTCATGGACCTGTGGGCAGACATGCTGCATGTGTTTAGTAAATTTGGTTTCTTTATCAGCCTTAGACAATACCTGTGCAGATTCTGTATGTGTATTTGTAGGAGGTATGGCAACATCAGGTGGCGATGTGTTGGGGGTCAGATCAATGGAGTGCTTGTTCTGACAGTGTAGAGGAACCTCTGTGAGTGAGGAGAAAATGTCCTCGTATTCCTCCATGAATTTGTCCATCTTCTGCAGTCGTGCAGGGGAGGCTTGTTTCGAGGCTGTGGCCACAATATTCTTCTTTCCCTGTGAGTGAGTTGTAAGGAAAATAATTTTCTTGGTTTGGGAAACAATCTTACTACGTTGTTTTGCAGTAGTCAAAGAGATGACAGGAGGCGGTACTACCTCTGGTATCCTGTACAAGTTATTTCCCAAAGTAATAATAACAGCACGAGGCCTAGACTCATACACAGCATGTTGCCTCCACAAGTATGGTTGGCCCAATAATACATCAACTACATCAAGAGGAGAAACATCACATAATACCTCATCCGTGAATGGCTAGATGCTATATGGAAGGCGACACTGTTGGCGGATGCATATATCTCTCCCTGGGTGAAGCCACCTGATGGTATATGGCTATAGGTGTGCTATGGTCGGTAGGTCGAGCCACTTCATGACCTCTTCTGAGATGAGGTTCTTTTGGCTTCCGCTATCGACAAGAAATTGCAGTGGAGAACCCTTCACCCACATTTGCGAATGGAGGAGGCGCTCCCGCTTCGGGTGCCTTTAGTTCGGCCACCAATGACTGTTTGGCCCAACACTCATTTGTGCTGTGAGTGGGGCTATTATGAAATTCACACCACTTCCCTATGTCCTTCTTTTGATTTGTGGTGTTCTTCTGAGTTGCACCGCTTTGGCCTTGCCCCTTGTTCTTCGGTTCGGTGGCACCTTTCAGATTCGCAGATCCAAAGTCTCGCTTCTTCTGCTTAAATTTATGCTCGATATTGGCGGCATAGCGATATGCTGTGCCAAGCGATGTAATGTCGAGGAAGTCCATTTCCTCCTGAATTTTTTTTTGTAGGCAACCACAAAATGTCTCTCTGAATATTTAATACCCAACTTTGTGCGGAGGGTATGGAACAGATTCGTCAGTTTGTGCACATCTTGATCCCTTTCTTGCTGTAGTGTGGTCCATTAGATGTATTTTTCCTCATAGGTCCCCGCGAGGTAATATTGTTCCTTGAAGCCGTCTCGGAATGAATTCGAAGTTGGTGTGGCCGAGAACAAAAAGGGTTCCCCTTTGTCCTCTTGCCCACGGTAGGTTTCCCACCAGTCTTTGTCATGGGGGAAGTCTTTGAGGAGTGCAAAAATAATCTTTTCTCGGTCAAATAAATCATGGACTGAGAAATACCCTTCCAGAAAATTCAACCATCTATATATGGCCTCTGCATCTATTTGGCCTTCAAATACAGGAATATCAAAGTTTAGTTGTACCTTGAAGGGAGTGGCGCCTCCAGAGTGGCTGTTGGATGTAGATGCGCCATAAGTGGGCAGTCGTTGAAGGATCTGAGCAAAGTTATCCATCATCGCATTCATTTGTTTCTCGAGGGCCTCCTCAAGCAATATTTTGATAGGATCTCCTGCTCCCTCATCTTTCTTTTCTTCTGCCATGGGAGGTCGTCGAGGTTTACAAGGCTAATCTTGCAAGGGTTCAACCAGATCGAGCCCTAACTCCTTATACCCTGACCGCGTTGGGGACATGCAAAGAAAAACAAAGAAAGAGCAGACCACTCTGATACCACTGATCCAGATTTATGTAGGAACACAACAGAATACATAAATAACCATAAACATAGATATGCAGTGGAAATAATGCATCATTTCATTAACATCAAATAACATAAATATGCTTACAGACATAATGGAAATAAAATAGCTAGGGTGTTGTTAGCGAATCTCTGAGAAGAGATGTGGTGGCTATAGACCTCTATTCTATGTTACAATGAAGCTCAAGGGCCTATTTATTATTGAGAAACAATGGAAAAACTAAAACGTCCAAAAACCTAACTCTAGGAGATGAAGCGCCAAAACTGTGTTCAGTTTGGGTAAATTGGTTTTTCAAATTCATGGGGACGTAACTTTTGCATCCGATCTTCATTTTACGCACTCAATAGCTCATTATAACGATATATCTGAGGAGTACAACTTTTGATGCTGGTCCTGGTTTTCCTAAAAAACGTCGTTTAGGGCCTCAAAACGGCTCCAGAAATTCAGGACCCGAAAAAATGCTAAAAATAGTAAGTTGTGCTGTAACTTAAAAACTGAACGAACTGATGGTGGGGGTTCAAATTGAATAGGTGAGTGGCCACCAATATCCACATGGATCATTAAGGCCCCAAAACGGCTCTGGGAGTGCAAGACCCGAAAACCTGCTAAAAATAGTAAGTGGTGCTGAATGTGAAAAGTTGCAAGAATTGATGGTGTGGATCCAAATGGATTAGGTGGGTGGCCACCGATATCAACCTAGATCATTCCTCCCTCCTTAGGAAGAAATGGTCCCCATTGCATTGAGATCCTCCCTAGGATGAAACAAATTATGTTGAACTGGGTATTAGATTTGTTGAAGATGTCATGGACCTATGGGAAAACATGCTGGATGCGTTTTGAAAATTTGGTTTCTTTATCAGCCTTAGACATTACCTGTGTCAATTTTGTATGTGTATTTGTAGGAGGTATGGAAACATCAGGCGACGGTGTGTTGGGGGTCAGATCAATGGAGTGCTTGTCCTGACAGTGTAGAGGAACCTCTGTGAATGTGGAGAAAATGTCCTTGTATTCCTCCATGAATTTTTCCATCTGCTATAGCCGTGCAGGGGAGCCTTGTTTCGAGGCTGTGGCCACAATATTCTTCTGTCCCTCTGAGTGAGTTTTAAGGAAAATGAATTTCCTGGTTTGGGAAACAATCTTACTGCGTTGTTTTGTAGTAGTCAAAGAGATGACAGGAGGCGATACTACCTCCGGTATCCTGTACAAGTTATTTCCCAAAGTAATAATAATAGCACGAGGCCTAGAATCATACACAGCATGTCGTCTCCATAAGTATGGTTTGCCCAGTAATACATCAGCTACATCAAGAGGAGAAACACCACATAATACCTCATCCGTGAATGGCCTGATGCTATACGGAAGGTGACACTATTGGTGGATGCAGATATCTCTCCCTGGGTGAAGCAAACCGATGGTATATGGCTGTGGGTGTGCTATGGTTGGTAGGCCGAGCCGCTTCACGACCTCTGCTGAAATGAGGTTCTTTTGGCTTTCGCTATCGACAAGAAATTGCAGCAGAAGCCCTTCACCCACATTTGCGAATGGAAGAGGTGCTCCCCCTCCTCTAGATCCTTTGGGTCCTCCCTCTATATCTTGGTGGTGGCAACAATGGCATTGGGATATGCATCAATGATCTACTTCCCTTTGTCATTGCCTTTGGCTAGTTCTGACTCGGGATCAGAAAATACATCTGATTCGAGTGCCTTTAGTTCGGCCACCAATGAATGTTTGGCCCAACACTCGTTTGTGCTGTGAGTGGGGCTATTATGAAATTCACACCACTTCCCTATGTCCTTCTTTTGATTTGTGGTGTTGTTCTGAGTCACACTGCTTTGGCCTTGCCCCTTTTTCTTCGGTTCGGGGGCACCTTTCTGATTCGCAGATCCAAAGTCTCGCTTCTTTTGCTTAAATTTCGGCTCGATCTTGGCGCCATAACGATATGTCGTGCCAAGCGATGTAATGTCGAGGAACTCCATTTCCTCCTGAATTTTTTTGTGTAGACAACCACAGTACTTGAGTACCAAATGTCTCTCTGAATCTTTAATTCCCAACTTTGTGCACAGGGTATGGAACAAATTCGTCAGTTCGTGCACATCTTGATCCCTTTGTTGCCGCAGCGTGGTCCATTGGATGTATTTTTCCTCATAGCTCCCCACGGGGTAATATTGTTCCTTGATACCATCTCGAAATGAATTCCAAGTGGGTGTGGCTGAGAACAGTGAGGGTTCCCCTTCGTCCTCTTGCTCACAGTAGGTTTCCCACCAGTTTTTGACATGGGGGGCAGCTTTGAGGAGTGCAAAAATAATCTTTTCTCGGTCAGAGAAATCATGGACCGAGAAATACCCTTCCAGAAAATTCAACCATATATCTATGGTGTCTACATCTATTTGGCCTTCAAATACAGGAATATCAAATTTTACCTGTACCTTGAAGGGAGTGGCACCTCCAAAGTGGCTGTTGGATGCAGATGAGCCATAGGTGGGCAGTCGTTGAAGGATATGAGAAAATTTATCCATCATCGCATTCCTTTGTCTCTCGAGGGTCTCCTCAAGCAATATTTTGAAAGGATCTCCTGCTCCCTCGTCTTTCTTTTCTTCCGCCATGGGAGGTCGTCGGGGTTTGCGAGGCTGATCTTGCAAGGGTTCAACCAAATCGAGCCCTAACTCCTTATACCCTGACGACATTGGGGACATGCAAAGAAAAACAAAGAAAGAGAAGACCGCTCTGATACCACTGATCCGGATTTACTTAGGAGCGCAACAGAATACAGAAATAACCATAAACATAGAGATGTAGCGGAAATAATGCGTCATTTCATTAACATCAAATAACATAAATATGCTTACAGACATAATGGAAATAAAATAGCTAGGGTGCTGGTAGCGAATCTATGAGAAGAGATGTGGTGGCTACATACCTCTGAACTATGTTAAAATGAGTCTTGAGGGCCTATTTAATATTGAGAAACAATGGAAAAATTGAAATGTCCAAAAACCTAACTCTAGGAGATGAAGCGCCAAAACTATGGGTGTCGTTCGGGTAAATTGGTGTTTCAACTTCCCGGGGACGTAACTTTTGCATGTGATCTTTGTTTGATGCACTCAATAGCTCGTTATAAAGATATATATAAGGAGTAAAACTTTTGATGTGAGCAACATCATTCCATTGACCCATGTTGCTCCCGTTTTTCCCAAAAAATGTCATTTAGGGCCTCAAAACGGCTCCGAAAGTTCAGGACCCGAAAAATTGCTAAAAATAGTAAGTTGTGCTGTAACTTAAAAAATGAATGAACTAATGGTGGGGGTTCAAATGGAATAGGTGGGTGGCCACCAATATCCACCTGGATCATTAAGGCCCTAAAACAGCTCTCGGAGTGCAGGACCCGAAAACCTGCTAAAAATAGTAAGTGGTGTTGAATGTGAAAAGTTGCAAGAAGTGGTGTGGGTCAAAATGGATTAGGTGGGTGGCCACGATATCCACCTAGATAATTCCTCCCTCCTTAGGAAGAAATGGTCCCCATTGCGTTGAGATCCTCCCTGAGATGAAACAAATTCTGTTGAATTGGGTATTAGATTTGTTGAAGATGTCATGGATCTGTGGGAAGACATGTTGGATGCGTTTAGTAAATTTGGTTTCTTTACCAGCCTTAGAAAATACCTATGTGGATTTTTTATGTGTATTTTTAGGAGGTATGGCAACATCAGAAGGTAGTGCGTTGGGGGTCAGATCAATGGAGTGCTTGTCCTGACAGTGTAGAGAAACCTCTGTGAATGAGGAGAAAATGTCCTCATATTCCTCCATGAATTTTTCCATCTGCTGTAGCTGTGAAGGGGAGCCTTGTTTCGAGGCTGTGGCCACAATATTCTTCTTTCCCTGTGAGCGAGTTGTAAGGAAAATGAATTTCCTGGTTTGGGAAACAATCTTACTGCGTTGTTTTGCAGTAGTAATGAGATGACAAGAGGTGGTACTACCTTTGATATCCTGTACACGTTATTTCCCAAAGTAATAATAACAGCATGAGGCCTAGACTCATACATAGCATTTTTCCTCCACAAGTATGGTTGGCTGAATAATACATCAGCTACATCAAGAGGAGCAACATCACATAATACCTCATCCGCGAATGGCTTGATGCTGTACAGAAGTCGGCACTGTTGGCGGATACGGATATCTCTCCCTAGGTGAATCCACCCGATGGTATATGGCTGCGGGTGTGCTATGGTCAGTAGGCTGAGCCGCTTCACGACCTCTGCTAAAATGAGGTTCTTTTGGCTTTCGCTATTGACAAGAAATTGCAGCGGAGAACCCTTCACCCACATTTGTGAATGGAAGAGGCGCTCCTCCTCCTTTGGATCCTCTGGGACCTCCCTCTGGATCTTGGTGGTGGCAACAATGGCACTAGGATTTGCATCAATGATCTGCTTCCCTTTGTCATTGCCTTTGTCTGGTTCTAACTCAAGATCAGAAAATGCATCTGATTCAGGTGCCTTTAGTTCGGCCACCAATGACTGTTTGGCCCGACACTTGTTTGTGCTGTGAGTGGGGCTATTATGAAATTCACACCACTTCCCTATGTCCTTATTTTGATTTGTGGTGTTGTTCTGAGTCGCACCGCTTTGGCCTTGCCCCTTGTTCTTCAGTTCGGGGGCACCTTTCGGATTCGCAAATCCAAAGTCTCGCTTTTTTCTGCTTATATTTCTGCTCGATCTTGGCGGCATAGTGATATGTCGTGCTAAGCGATGTATTTGTCCTGATAGCTCCCCACGAGGTTATATTGTTCCTTGATGTCGTCTCGAAAAAAATTCCAAGTGGGTGTGACTAAGAACAGAGAGGGTTCCCCTTCGTCCTCTTGCTTACAGTAGGTTTCCCACCAGTCTTTGACATGGGGGGCAGCTTTGAGGAGTGCAAAAATAATATTTTCTCGATAAGAGAAATCATGGACTGAGAAACAACCTTCCAGCAAATTCAACCATCTATCTATGGTGTCTCCATCTATTTTTCCTTCAAATACAGTAATATCAAAGTTTACCTGTACATTGAAGGGAGTGGTGCCTCCAGAGTGGCTATTGGATGCAGATGTGCCATAGGTGGGCAGTCGCTGAAGGATCTGAGCAAAGTTATCCATCATCGCGTTCCTTTGTTTCTCGAGGGCCTCCTTAAGCAATATTTTGATAGGATCTCTTGCTCCCTCATCTTTATTTTCTTCTACCATAGGAGGTCGTTGGGGTTTGCGATGTTGATCTTGCAAGGTTTCAACCAGATCAAGCCCTAACTCCTTATACCCTGACCGTGTTGGAGACATGCAAAGAAAAACAAAGAAAGAGCAGACCACTCTGATACCACTGATCCGAATTTATGCAGGAACACAACAGAATACAAAAATAACCATAAACATAGAGATGCAGCAGAAATAATGCATCATTTCATTAATATCAAATAACATAAATATGCTTACAGACATAATGGAAATAAAATAGCTAGGGTGCTGGTAACGAATCTATGAGAAGAGATGTGGTGGCTACAGACCTCTAAAATGTGTTACAATGAGGCTCGAGGGCCTATTTATTATTGAGAAACAATGGAAAAATTGAAACATCCAAAAACCTAACTCTAGGAGATGAAGCGCCAAAACTATGGGTCCTGTTTGGGTAAATTGATGTTTCAACTTCCCGGGGACGTAAATTTTGCATCCGATCTTCGTTTGACATGCTCAATATCTCATTAGAAATATTTATCTGAGGAGTACAACTTTCGATGTGAGACATTAGTCCATGGACCCATGCTGCTCCCGGTTTTCGCAAAAAACGTCGTTTAGGGCCTCAAAACGGCTCGAGAAGTTCAGGACCCGAAAAACTGCTAAAAATAGTAAGTTGTGCTGTAACTTAAAAAATAAACGAACTGATGGTGGGGGTTCAAATGGAATAGGTGGGTGGCCACCAATAACCACCTGGATCATTAAGGCCCCAAAACGGCTCCGGGAGTGCAGGACCCGAAAACCTGCTAAAAATAGTAAGTGGTGCTGAATGTGAAAAGTTGCGGGAATTGATGGTGTGGGTCCAAATGGATTAGGTGTGTGGCCACTGATATCCACTTGGATCATTTCTCCCCCCTTAGGAAGTAATTTTCGCCATTGTCTTGAGATCCTCCTTGAGATGAAACAAATTATGTTGAACTAGGTATTAGATTTGTTGAAGATGTCATGGACCTATGGGCAGACATGCTGGATGCATTTAGTAAATTTGGTTTCTTTATCAGCCTCAGACAACACCTGTGTGGATTTTGTATATGTATTTGCAGGAGGTGTGGCAGCATCAGGCGGCGGTGCTTTGGGGGTTAGATCAATGGAGTGCTTGTCCTGACAGTGTAGAGGAACCTCTGTGACTGAGGAGAAAATGTCCTCGTATTCCTCCATGAATTTGTCCATCTGCTGCAGCCGTGTAGAGGAGCCTTGTTTCGAGGCTGTGGCCACAATATTCTTCTTTTCCTGTGAGAGAGTTGTAAGGAAAATTAATTTCCTTGTTTGGGAAACAATCTTACTGCGTTGTTTTTCAGTTCAAAGAGATGATAGGAGGTGGTACTACCTCCGGTATCCTGTACAAGTTATTTCCCTAAATAATAATAACAGCACGAGGCCTAGACTCATACACAGCATGTCACCTCCACAAGTATGGTTGGCCCAATAATAAATTAGCTACAGTAAGAGGAGAAACATCATATAATACCTCATCCGTGAATGGCTTGATGCTGTATGGAAGGCGACACTGTTGGCAGATGCAGATATCTCTCCCTGGGTGAAGCCACCCGATGGTATATGGTTGCGGGTGTGTTATGGTCGGTAGGCCAAGAAAATTCACGACCTCTGCTGAAATGAGGTTCTTTTGGCTTCCGCTATCTACAATAAATTGTAGCGGAGAACGCTTCACCCACATTTGCGAATGGAAGAGGATGTCCCCCTCCTCTGGATCCTCTGGGTCCTCCCTCTAGATCTTGGTGGTGGCAACAATAGCACTGGGATCCGCATCAATGATCTACTTCCCTTTGTCATTGAATTTTTCTGGTTTTGACTCAGGATCAGAAAATGCATCTGATTCGGGTGCCTTTAGTTTGGCCACCAATGGCTGTTTGGCCCGACACTCATTTGTGCTGTGAGTGGGGCTATTATGAAAATCACACCACTTCCCTATGTCCTTATTTTGATTTGTGGTGTTGCTTTGAGTCGCACCGCTTTGGCCTTGCCCCTTGTTCTTCGGTTCGAGGGCACCTTTCGGATTCGCAGATCCAAAGTCTCGCTTCTTCTGCTTAAATTTCTGCTCAATCTTGGCGGCATAGCGATATGTCGTGCCAAGCAATGTAATGTCGAGGAAATCCATTGCCTACTGAATGTGTTTTTGTAGACAACCACGGTACTTGAGCACCAAATGTCTCTCTGAATCTTTAATACCCAACTTTGTGCGCAGGGTATGGAACAGATTCGTCAGTTCGTGCACATCTTAATCCCTTTGTTGCCGCAGCGTGGTACATTGGATGTATTTTTCCTCATAGCTCCCCATGGGCTGATATTGTTCCTTGATGCCATCTCGGAACGAATTCCAAGTGGGTGTGGCCAAGAATAGAGAGGGTTCCACTTCGTCGTCTTGCTCATGGTAGGTTTCCCACCAGTATTTGACATGGGGGGTGGCTTTGAGGAGTGAAAAAATAATCTTCTCTCGATCAGAGAAATCATGGATTGAGAAATACCCTTCCAACAAATTCAACCATCTATCTATGGCGTCTTCATCTATTTGGCCTTCAAATACAGGAATATCAAATTTTACCTATACCTTGAAGGGAGTGGCGCCTCCAGAGTGGCTGTTGGATGTAGATGCGCCATAGGTGGGAAATCGTTGCAGGATCTGAGGAAAGTTATCCATCATCGCATTCCTTTGTTTCTTGAGGGCCTCCTCAAGCAATATTTTTATAGGATCTCCTGCTCCCTCGTCTTTCTTTTCTTCTGCCATGGGAGGTCGTCGAGGTTTGCGAGGCTGATCTTGCAAGGGTTCAACTAGATCGAGCCCTGACTCCTTACTCCCTGACCGCATTAGGGACATGCAAAGAAAAACAAAGAAAGAGAAGACCGCTCTGATACCATTGATTCGGATTTATGCATGCAATAGAATACAGAAATAACCATTAACATAGAGATGCAGTGGAAATAATGCATCATTTCATTAACATCAAATCACATAAATATGCTTACAAACATAATGGAAATAAAATAGCTAGGGTGCTAGTAACGAATCTCTGAGAAGAGTTGTGGTGGCTACAGACCTCTTAAATGTGTTACAATGAGGCTTGAGGGCCTATTTATTATGAGAAACAATGGAAAAACTGAAACGTCCAAAAACCTAACTCTAGGAGATGAAGCGCCAAAACTGTGGGTCCCGTTTGGGTAAATTGGTGTTTCAACTTCCCAGAGACGTAAATTTTGCATTCGATCTATGTTTGACACGCTTAATAGCTTTTTAGAAAGATACATCCGAGGAGTACAACTTTCATGTGAGAAATATTGGTCCATGGACCCATGTTGTTCCCAGTTTTCCCAAAAAACATCGTTTAGGGCCTCAAAATAGCTCTAGAAGTTCAGGACCCGAAAAAATGCTAAAAATAGTAAGTTGTGCTGTAACTTAAAAGCTGAACGAAATGATGGTGGCGGTTCAAATGGAATAGCTGGGTGGCCACCAATATCCACCTGGATCAGTAAGGCGCCAAAACGGCTCCGGGGGTGCAAGCCCCGAAAACCTGCTAAAAATAGTATGTGGTGTTGAATGTGAAAAGTTGCAATAATTGATGGTGTGGGTCCAAATGGATTAGGTGGGTGGCCACCGATATCCACCTGGATCATTCCTCCCTCCTTAGGAAGCAATTGTCCCCATTGCGTTGATATCCTCACTGAGATGAAACAAATTCTGTTAAACTGGGTATTAGATTTGTTGAAGATGTCATGGACCTGTGGGCAAACATACTGGATGCGTTTAGTAAATTTGGTTTCTTTATCAGCCTCAGATAGTACCTGTGTGGATTCTGTATGTGTATTTGCATGAGGTATGGAAACATCAAGGGGCAGTGCGTTGGGGATCAGATCAATGGAGTGCTTATCCTGACAGTGTAGAGGAACCTCTGTGAGTGAGGAGAAAATGTCCTTGTATTCCTCCATGAATTTTTCCATCTACTGCAGCCATGCAGGGGAGCCTTGTTTCGAGGTTGTGGCCATAATATTCTTCTTTCCCTGTGAGCGAGTTGTAAGGAAAATGAATTTCCTGGTTTGGGAAACAATCTTATTGCGTTGTTTTGTAGTAGTCAGAGAGATGACAGGAGGCGGTACTGCCTCCGGTATCCTGTACAAGTTATTTCCCAAAGTAATAATAATAGCATGAAGCCTAGACTCATACATAGCATGTTGCCTCCACAAGTATGGTTGGCCCAATAATAAATCAGCTACATCAAGAAGAGAAACATCACATAATACTTCATCCGTGAATGGCTTGATGCTGTACGGAAGGCAACACAGTTGGTGGATGCAGATATCTCTCCCTGGGTGAAGCCACCCGATGGTATATGGCTGTAGGTGTGCTATGGTCGGTAGGCCGAGCCACTTCACAACCTCTGCTAAAATGAGGTTCTTTTGGCTTCTGCTATCGACAAGAAATTGCAGTGGAGAACCCTTCACCCACATTTTCAAATGGAAGAGGCACTCCCCCTCCTCTGGATCCTCTGGGTCCTCCCTTTGGATCTTGGTGGTGGAAAAAATAGCACTGGGATCCGCATAAATGATCTGCTTCCCTTTATCATTGCCTTTGTCTGGTTCTGACTCAGGATCAGAAAATGCATCTAATTCGAGTGCCTTTAGTTCGTTTGCGCTATGAGTGGGGCTATTATGAAATTCACACCACTTCCCTATGTCCTTCTTTTGATTTGTGGTGTTCTTCTGAGTTGCACCGCTTTGGCCTTGCCCCTTGTTCTTCGGTTCGGTGGCACCTTTCAGATTCGCAGATCCAAAGTCTCGCTTCTTCTGCTTAAATTTCTGCTCGATCTTGGCGGCATAGCGATATGCTGTGCCAAGCGATGTAATGTCGAGGAACTCCATTTCCTCCTGAATGTGTTTGTGTAGACAACCACAGTACTTGAGCACCAAATTTCTCTCTAAATATTTAATACCCAACTTTGTGCGCAGGGTATGGAATAGATTTGTCAGTTCGTGCACATCTTGATCCCTTTCTTGCTGTAGTGTGGTCCATTAAATGTATTTTTCCTCATAGGTCCCCACGAGGTAATATTGTTCCTTGATGCCGTCTCGGAATGAATTCGAAGTTGGTGTGGCCAAGAACAAAAAGGGTTCCCCTTTGTCCTCTTGCCCACGGTAGGTTTCCCACCAGTCTTTGTCATGGGGGGCGTCTTTGAGGAGTGAAAAAATAATCTTTTCTCGGTCAGAGAAATCATGGACCGAGAAATACCCTTCCAGGAAATTCAACCATCTATCTACGGCGTCTACATCTATTTGTCCTTCAAATACAGGAATATCAAAGTTTACCTATACCTTGAAGGGAGTGGCACCTTCAGAGTGGTTGTTGGATGTAGATGTGCCATAGGTGGGCAGTTGTTGAATGATATGAGCAAAGTTATCCATCATCGCATTCCTTTGTTTCTCTAGGGCCTCCTGAAGCAATATTTTGATAGGATATCCTGCTCCCTCGTCTTTCTTTTCTTCCTCCATGGGAAGTCGTCGGGGTTTGCGACGCTGATCTTGCAAGGGTTCAACCAGATCTAGTCCTAACTCCTTATACCCTGACTACGTTGGGGACATGCAAAGAAAAACAAAGAAAGAGCAAACTGCTCTAATACCACTGATCCATATTTATGCAGAAACGCAACAGAATACAAAAATAACCATAAACATAGAGATGCAGCGAAAATAATGTCTCATTTCATTAACATCAGATAACATAAATATGCTTACAAACATAATGGAAATAAAATAGCTAGGGTGCTGGTAGCGAATCTCAGAGAAGAGATGTGGTGGCTATAGACCTCTAAGATGTGTTACAATGAGGCTTGAGGGCCTATTTGTTATTGAGAAATAATGGAAAAACTGAAACGTCCAAAAACCTACCTCTAGGAGATGAAGCACCAAAACTGTGGGTCCCGTTTGGGTAAATTGGTGTTTCAACTTCCCAGGGACGTAACTTTTGCATCCGATCTCCGTTTGATGCACTCAATAGCTCGTTAGAAAGATATATCCAAGTACAAATTTCCATGTGAGAAAAATTGGTCCATCAACCATGTTTCTCTCGGTTTTCCCAAAAAACGTCGTTTAGGGCCTCAAAACGGCTCTAGAAGTTCAAGACCCGAAAACTACTAAAAATAGTAAGTTGTGCTACAACTTAAAAACTAAACGAACTAATGGTGGGCGTTCAAATGGAATAGGTGAGTGGCCACCAATATCCACCTGGATCATTAAGGCCCCAAAACAGCTCTCAGAGTGCAGGACCCGAAAACGTGCTAAAAATAGTAAGTGGTGCTGAATGTGAAAAGTTGCAAGAACTAATGGTGTGGGTCCAAATGGATGAGGTGGGTAGCCACCGATATCCACCTGGATCATTCCTCCCTCCTTAGGAAGCAATGGTCCCCATTGCATTGAGATCCTCCCTGAGATGAAACAAATTCTATTGAACTAGGTATTAGATTTGTTGAAGATCTCATGGACCTGTGGGCAGACATGCTGCATGCGTTTAGTAAATTTGGTTTCTTTATCAGCCTCAGACAGTACCTATGTGGATTTTGTATGTGTATTTGCAGGAGGTATGGAAACATCAGGCGGCGGTGCGTTGGGGGTTAGATCAATGGAGTGCTTGTCCTGATAGTGTAGAGGAACCTCTGTGAGTGAGGAGAAAATGTCCTCATATTGCTCCATGAATTTGTCCATCTGCTGCAGCCGTGCAGAGGAGCCTTGTTTCGAGGATATGGCCATAATATTCTTCTTTCCCTATGAGCGAGTTGTAAGGAAAATTAATTTCCTGGTTTGGGAAACAATCTTACTGTGTTGTTTTGCAGTAGTCAAAGAGATGACAGGAGGAGATACTAACTCCGGTATCCTCTACAAGTTATTTCCCAAAGTAATAATAACAGCACGAGGCCTAGACTCATACACAACATGTCACCTCCAAAAGTATGTTTGGCCCAATAATACATCAGCTACATCAAGAGGAGCAACATCACATAATACCTCATCCGTGAATGGCTTGATGCTGTACGGAAGGCGACACTATTGGCGGATGTGGATATCTCTCCCTGGGTGAAGCCACCCGATGGTATATGGCTACAGGTGTGTTATGGTCAGTAGGCTAAGCCGCTTCACGAACTTTGCTGAAATGAGGTTCTTTCTTTTGGCTTCCGCTATCGACAAGAAATTGCAGCGGAGAACCCTTCACCCACATTTGTGATTAGAAGAGGTGCTCCCCCTCCTCTGGAACCTCTAGGTCCTCCCTATGGATCTTGGTGGTGGCAACAATGGCACTGGGATCTGCATCAATGATCTACTTCCCTTTGTCATTACCTTTTTCTGGTTCTGACTCAGGATGAGAAAATGCATCTAATTCGAGTGGCTTTAGTTCGGCCACCAACGACTATTTGGCCCGACACTCATTTGCGCTATGAGTGGGGATATTATGAAATTCACACCACTTCCCTATGTCCTTATTTTGATTTACAGTGTTTTTCTGAGTCACACTGCATTGGCCTTTCCCCTTGTTCTTCGATTCGGGGGCAGCTTTCCGATTCGCAGATCCAAAGTCTCGCTTCTTCTGCTTAAATTTCTACTCGATCTTGGCGGCATAGCGATATGTCGTGCCAAGCGATGTAATTTCGAGGAACTCCATTTCCTCCTGAATGTGTTTGTGTAGACAACTACGGTACTTGAGTACCAAATGTCTCTCTGAATCTTTAATGCCCAACTTTGTGCACAGGGTATGGAACAGATTCATCAGTTCGTGCACATCTTGATCCCTTTGTTGCCGCAGCGTGGTCCATTGGATGTATTTTTCCTCATAGCTCCCCAAGGGGTAATATTGTTCCTTGATGCCATCTCAGAACGAATTCCAAGTGGGTGTGGCTGAAAACAGTGAGGGTTCCCCTTCGTTCTCTTGCTCACGGTAGGTTTCCCACCAGTCTTTGACATGGGGGGCGGCTTTGAGGAGTGAAAAAATAATCTTTTCTCGGTCTGAGAAATCATGGACTGAGAAATACCCTTCCAACAAATTCAACCATCTATCTACAACTTCTGCATCTATTTGGCCTTCAAATACAGGAATATCAAATTTTACCTGTACCTTGAAGGGAGTGGTGCCTCTAGAGTCGCTGTTAGATGCAGATGCGCCATAGGTGGGCAGTCGTTGAAAGATCTGAGCAAAGTTATCCATCATCGGATTCCTTTGTTTCTCGAGGGCCTCCTCAAGCAATATTTTGATAGGATATCCTGCTCCCTCGTCTTTCTTTTCTTCCGCCATGGGAGGTCGTCGGGGTTTGTGAGGTTGATCTTGCAAGGGTTCAACAAGATCGAGCTCTAACTCCTTATACCCTGACCACGTTGGGGACATGAAAAGAAAAAGAAAGAAAGAGAAGACCGCTCTGATACCACTGATCTGGATTTATGTAGGAACACAACAGAATACAGAAATAACCGTAAACATAGAGATGCAGTGGAAATAATGCGCCATTTCATTAACATCAAATAACATAAATATGCTTACAGACATAATGGAAATAAAATAGCTAGGGTGCTGGTAGAGAATCTCTGAGAAGAGATGTGGTGGCTACAAACCTCTAAATTGTGTTACAATGAGGCTCGAGGGCCTATTTATTATTGAGAAACAATGGAAAAATTGAAACGTCCAAAAACCTAACTCTAGGAGATGAAGTGCCAAAACTGTGGGTCCCGTTTGGGTAAATTGGTGTTTTAACTTCCTAAGGACATAACTTTTGCATCCGATCTCCGTTTCACGCACTCAATATATCGTTAGAAAGATATATATGAGGAGTACAACTTTCGATGTGAGAGCCTCCCAGTTTTCCCAAAAAACGTCGTTTAGGGCCTCAAAACGACTCTGGAAGTTCAGGACCCGAAAAACTGCTAAAAATAATATGTTGTGTTGTAACTTAAAAACTGAACGAACCAATGGTGGGGGTTCAAATGGAATAGGTGGGTGGCCACCAATATCTTCCTAGATCATTAAGGCCCCAAAACGGCTTTGGGAGTGCAGGACCCGAAAACCTGCTAAAAATAGTAAGTGGTGTTGAATGTGAAAAGTTGCAATATTGATGGTGTGGGTCCAAATGGATTAGGGCATGGCCACCGATATCCAGCTAGATCAACATGGTTTAATTAATTATTCCTAATGGAAAATCAAATAAATAAGGATTTTTTTAATTATTCCTCATGGGGTTTCCTGTTTGGACTAGAAATAACTTAATAAACTATGGTTTATTAAATTATTTCTTATAGTGAGAAATTTTACTATGGTAAAATTGGTCTTACATGGTGTATTTCAATCCATCTAATTGTGAATGGTTAGATGACCAAAAATTGGTGTAACACCTTCAGTCTCAGTTCAACATCCCATACATCATTATTTATAATTGATTCATATTCTTTCGCCATGACATCTTTCCAGACTCTTTCCTTTGCAGCTTCTTCAAAGGTGAGAGGCTCAACTTGAATCATATTTCACATTGTTACAAAATATCTTTGGTACCTTCACAAATACTTACTTTCTCTAAAATTCCCTCTTGTAGGAATGTGTCTCTCAGCATCCTATAATGTGTCATGAAGCCAAAGTGGCCTCTTCCTATCAGAAGTATCACATGGAGGATAGTCCAAGGGGTCCATAGGTTCCATGGGATCATCAACAATGTATTTCTCAAGTTTAAGCACAAAATGTTATGAAACTAGCTCCAAAAATAGAAGAAAAGAGAGATCAACGCCTTATAAATAAGCCACTTCGAGGGGAGAAACTCCTTTACATTACATAAATGAAAAATTCTTGGATGACACCAATGATAAAACCTCCTTTTTATATATAACAGTCCATGGGGTCACAATATAATCATAGCAGACCTAAACATAATAGTGTAAGCACATAATAATAACAATAGTGGCTTTTTATGGGGCACAATAATAACAATATGGGGGCTATAGGGGTACAGAAATAAAAATAAGGGGGCTATAGTAACAACAATGAGAGGATACACTAGTATTATAGGGACCTAACATGCCCCTCTCCTTCAAACAAGAGTTTCCCTCAATGCTTGATTATTTTTGGATGATTTTGTATAAAATTCTCATCCTCCCATGTAGAATCTTCAGTGGGTAAATTCTTCCACTTGATGAGATACTCCGAAATTGATTGATTTTGTAGCTACCGAGTTCTTGTTTCTGTGACTGCTTCAGAACTTCTTTCACTGTGATGTTGATCTTCCTATTATTTCATTTGATTCTGCACCAAAGTTAGGTTATCCTTTGAGAGTTGGAGAACTTGTTGTTGATGCTCGATGTGATCTTCCACTACTTTATCATCCATATTAGCTTTCATTTGATCCTTCAAACCATCCAACTCAGCCTCCATTTTTTATTTTAAACCATCTATGTCATCTTCACTTCCACGCCTTTCTTCAAAACTTCCATTTCATTTTTTGTTGCTCTTTGCGAGAGCGAAATTTGGTGCACTTGCTCTTGTAATTTTGATATATCATGTTACACTTATTCTTCTTCATGAGTCATAGTAGAGTATTCTGAAGGCTTAATGGGTGTTGAATTATTTTTAGGGGGAATTTTAGAACCCAATACGGATATCTATGCTTCAATATTCCTGTGGAATCACTTCAAACTGATTTTTCAAACAAGACTTATGCAATTTGAAAAAAATACACACCTTTTTCTTTCTTTTGAGGAGCTCGATAGTGAAATTGAATTATATATGTGATTTCAGATCTTCAATATCTGAAATTTGGTCATTTACTAGCCATATGAAGCTTCTTCTGAATTCCATAGGCCTAAACTCATTTGTATGCTTCAAGACAAAGCTATGCCCAATCTCCCAAAATGACCTAATTATGGACTCGTTCAATAGAGAGAACTTGTACGACGTGCCACGTGTCACTGTTTTCTCCATCGGCTCTTAAATTGATACACTGAAAACTACAGTCTGTGTACTTTTGGCCACTTTTTACATAATTCCAATCCAATATTCATATAGATAGTTATGGTGATTTTCCCAAGGTCGCCTATTTTAGATGAAATTCGGGAGCCTGCAAAAGCCCTAATTTCCACAGATCATATCTCTGAAAATAGTGTGAGCCAAGATCTGAAATTTTTACACGATGTTCCTTAGGATTTAGGCTTCGCGTGATAAAAATTCAGCTTCTGAACCTTCGTAGAAAAACATTTAAAGCCAAAATTCCATGATGACTTATTTCGAGTAGTGAAACCCTATAATCCAAAGCTCTGATACCAAATATTATGAAACCAGCTCCAAAAATAGAAGAAAAGAGAGATCAATGCCTTAAAAATAAGCCACTTCAAGGGGGAAAACTCCTTTGCATTACATAAATGAACAATTCTTGGATGACTCAAATGAAAAAACCTCCTTTCTATATATAGGAGTCCATGGGGTCACAATATAATCCTATCCAACCTAACAATAATAATGTAAGGGCATAATAGTAACAATAGTGGCTTTTTATGGGGAAAAATAATAAAAATATGGGGGCTACAGGGGTACAAAAATAACAATAAGGGGGCTACACTAACAACAATAATAGGATACACTAGTATTATAGGGACCTAACACAAAAGGACCTTCTAAAATACCCATATCATCACTTTCCTTATTAGGAGAAGGAGGCGGAGGAAGGTCCATTTCTTTCTTGAGGGAAACATATTCATTGAATGTTACATCCCTGATAATTTCAACCTTCCTTTGGCCATGAATATATATTCTAAATTCTTTGGAATATTCACAATACCCAAAAAATGTATCTTTTTCTCGCAATGGCTTCCACCTTCTTTTGTCTTTTTTCACATGGAAATATACGGGGTAGCCAAATATACATAGCTTACCAATGTCATGCGGAAGCATGTTTTGAACGTATATCATTGTATTTTTTGCTTCTCCCCAAAAGAACTTCAACATATTTTGATCATGGAGCATTGGATTATTGTAACACACCCTCCCACATTTACATGCTTTTACAAGCTCTCCAAGGTAAATGTAAGTGAATTCCCACTATGATATGACCCGACCTCCAAATTCCTATTATGGAAGTGGGGCTGACACACTGAAAACTTACAAACATCCCTCGAGGACTACAGACCACTAAAGAGCCTACAAACCACCCCATTTGATCAAACACTGAGCTGGAGTTCTTTTGACAATGGAAAATCCATAACCACACACACAACACAACATAAGTGTGGTTATGAGGTCTTAACTACATGCATAGGCCTTCTTGAATGCTGTTATGACCCAAAAACTCTAGTTTTGTGCCAGAAGATCCGAGATATGAGCCCCTTTTCTAGGCTAGCATCCAGAACACTACCCAAAACTTCTTGTAACTTTCTAGAATCATGATTAAGGTGATAAAAATGCCAAGCATTCAAAATTGAAGCAAGAACTTGACCTGGAATGCCTAGTACATGTTAGCCATCAGTATTTTTTACATGTTAGTGATGACTATATCCATAGCTGAGTTTTCTAGAAGCTGAATTCCATATGTCAATCTGTCATCTAGAAAACCCTCATAAAACTTCTTTCGCCTTTCTACTTTTCAGTCCGCCCATGTCAAAGTCAAAACTCATTATCACTATCCTATCTAGCTTCAAAGACTACCGTCTCATTCCATCGCCTTTTAAAAGGCAAATCCACACTGCTTGAGATCCCCTATGTTAGGAAGTGGCTTTAAGACATTTCACCTCGTAATCATCAAAAGCCAAAAGCTCATCTCGCAATGTATCTACCATGATCGGTTTCTGCTTTGAAAAATACTCGATTACCACTCTAAGTCGCGCCACTTATATCCCTAGGTCTCAGCACTGCATAAACCCCAATCTCAAGCTGACTATTAGGTGTTTCACAGTGTTTTATGGATTCTGCAAAGAACAGGAAATATAACTTCATCTCAGGATTAAACGCTTGGATCTACAGTTAGAGGAACAACCGCTTCTAAATGTAACTTGAGCCTGAGATATGTCTGCAAAACAGAAAGCTACTCATCTGGACTTTACAGCTCTTTCCAGCATGAAAATTACAGTAAGAAAGGGACACCACTGTCTCAGCAAACTCGCAAATGGTCATGGCCCAGAACCTCCTTCATTTACAAGCAGAGGGTTGGAGCGCCTCCTTCATCCATGCCAGAGGCGCCGGCCAGAACATTAATTTTAAAGATTGCAAAAATCCAGGTTTGCTTTGTATTGAACAGTGAAACAATATCTCCAGGTTTTATGAATTTGAGCGATGGTCATAACAGGAAAAGAGTTTGAAATATGCTAGATCAAAGGTAAAAAGAGTCTGGTCCGAGAAGGCGTAGGCTATATGGAACTTTCAAGTCATGTGAATTGTTGAACTTTAGAAAGGCCTGTCATTAGTAAAAATTCCAATCATAAAAAGCCTGTTTATCCACAAGATCAAATGGAGTAGATGCTGACAAAAATGCCATTACACAGGCAGGAAGAAAGTTCTTGGTTTTTCAAAAAGCACTGACCTTCATAGTCACAAAGATTATTTGTCAAGTAATCTGTCATGAGATGACCAAGCCAAATGATAAATATCTCAATACCCTTAGAGCAAAGGCAGAGAAACAAATATCACTTTGGCTAAGGCTTTTCTGAAATACAGTGATGCTTGCAAAGAAGAGATGCTAATATTGATGTTTTTCAAGAGGTTCACTTACCATTACATCCAGAGAAAAGCTGTGTCAAACAGAGTTGTCAAAACACCTTCAGATACCTTACCTAATGAAGAGCCTCATCCATGTATGAGCAGATGGCCAAAGCCATTGCAGGTTGCTGAAACTGATTGATATAAGAATGCAGTGGAAGGATACCAAAAAACTGAATAGGATTCATTGCACAGATAAGTGTTACTGTTTATGATGCAAAAATATTGATTTCCCTCTTCAAAGAGCTGTCTGTCAGACTGTACCTGTAGTGGAAAAGAGAAAATATTGAATATATGTATGCTATTGATACCAAAAAGGGGGCAGTTTCCTTGAGGGGAAGGATCAAGCAACAAAACAATATCACATGTCCAGAGTCCAAAGGGCGCTTTTCAAGAAAGCAGAGAATTATGATATAAAAGGAAACAGCCAATAGATGGCACTTACAGTCCAGAGGGAAACCTATAAATCACCTAAGAACAGAGATTGTTAAACTAGTTGGAAGGGCACAGGCGATCTCCTGTTAAGTGATAAAACAGCTTTCAAATGCCTTTTGACAGATTTTGAATGACTTTTCTTTTGTTAACATTTCACCGAAAGTGTCAAAACAGGGGACAGAGTTGAGGTTTTGGAATGTCTCTCTTACAAAAAGGGGTTAAAACACTGGTCAAAGTGAAATGGTGACCGTGCATCAAAGAATCCGGTTTTCCTCTTTTACAAGCTTATCTTTCAGGTGGACGAGGTGAATAGGTATATAACTTCATGAATGAGGCAAAGCAAGTTTGATGAACTGTCACTGTTTAAAATAGCTTGATAACAAACACAGTTTTGCATCATTTAGAAAGGCAGAGATATCATAAATGGTATAGGCAAGAAAGTCTATGGAAAGGGTGAGCTTTTCTCCGATCAAGTCCAAATAGGGCCGGCAAATTTTAAATACCTGCAGTGATAAAGAAATTAAGAAAGAAAATGAAGACATTAACTCTCAAAGCGAGGAAATGCCACTGTTTAAAAAAAAAAGACTTCGCTGTGTTCAAAAGCCAACCGTGAGTTCTTTATTTATGTGTTTCAAATAAACGATGAAGGTAGCCGTTGAAAATGTTTTAAGAGAGTGGAATAGGAGAGTAAGAAGGTCATTTTCAAAATTCAAAACCGAGCTCCGCAGTCTCCAAGTATCAAAGCATTTTTGAGCAAATTGAAGTTTTTTCTGCTCGTTTGAGGCCGAGCGACGCGCCTGGGCCAGAATTTACACGGGTCTCCTTTGTTGGCGCGACGTGCCTGTACAGTGGCGCGACGCGCCTGTACAGGCCGACCGACCACCCGACAAGCCGACCCGACAGGGCTGTATGCGCAACACGCTGGTGTCAAAAGAGTGCCGCGCGAGTTTTAAAGGGTTCCAATGCTACTCCGGCCCTGCACAAGGGTTGTTCATCAATCTTAAAGGTATTTCTCATACATTTTACCGTGTTATTCAAAAAACACCTCGAGGCTACAGGGGAAAGTTGTGGATTGACTGCTTTGTGTTGTTCAAAACCTATTTGGCAAGTGCTATTCATCCTAACAGAGGTTTTCATAATATCACCAGAGGGCTGCATTCATAAGGGACCATTTATTGTTTTAAAAAGAGAAAACTCATATAACCTCTGTCTAAAAACTTTACACTCCTCTAAAAACTCTGTCAATTTTTGCTCCAAAACTGTGTATTGACTGTCTAAAGACTAAGGGTTGATTTCACATATGCAAACAGTGGAAAGTGGGCACATTTATGCAAAAGGGTTTTAATGGTTGAAAGCCTCGAGCTAGGAGCTAGGTGTATTTGTTGGCATCTTAGACTTCAAAAAACAAGAGTAATTTTGGCATTTTCAATACATTCTTTAGCAGATTGCCTTTCTTTCACCGTATTATTCCTACCGTGAATGTGTTGACAGAGATTTTCCAAAGGTAAATAGGACAAAGAAGGAGAAGGTTGTTGGTGATTGAATTTAACATTGAGACAGAGGTACAGGTGTAGTGGTTGACCTTTGAAATTCACAAGTAAAGAGGTGGTTTTCCTAAAGCACTGTGCATTGATTTTACACCTAACCTAGGTCTGCCTTTTCTTTTCACTACATTGTATCATGTTGAAGAGCTGTTGACTGTGATATTTTTCAAGAAGAAGACCTAAAGAGCAGGGTTTTAAAATTTGAGTTTTGTTTTAGAGACACAAATGCAAGTGTTGGTTTTCCTCTAACAAATTCACAGGAGGAATGATTGCTTAACACTATATACAGGAAATTGACACAGGAGTTTGTCTCATCTTTACACATGGTACCATATTAAAAAAAGTTTGCCTGGCTGAAGTGCATCCAGAGTTGAAGGGCTGTTTTTAAGGAGTGCAGAGGTGGTTTATTCAAAGAAACATTGTTGCATTCTATCCTAACCACATTGTCTAATCTGTCCAAACAGTTTAGTGACTAGTTTCAATCCAGCAGAACATTTTTCATACAGTGAAGGCAGTTTGCCTCTTTCAAAGCTTGTTCAAGTCAGAATGCCTCCAAAGCAAGATCACAAGAGCGGTCCACATAAGAGATATGAGCCTATCTCCATAGAAGAAATCAATGCTCACCCATCTGTGCTTTTCAATTTCCATGAAGTAGGCTGTCTTGATTTCTGCCAAAGGATAGAAGAAGTCAAGAGTTTTTCGCCACTAACACATTTGTGCGCTTTGAGATTCAAGGACAAACACTTCCAATTGGCGGGTCTTGACTTCAAAATTTCTCCAAGGTATGTATCCAAGGCTACCAAGATCCCGTATCATGGTGAAAAGTGGTTTAAACAAGCTCATCTTGATCTAGAGGATTATAAACCTTTCATCAAGCTTGAACATAGGGAAACCATCACTGCTATTTTCCCTTTTTCCTATCTTCTTGACAGTTATGCTCCGCTGATGAAAGCCATAATGAGATATTTCACTTGTGAAGGGAGGTTTAACCGAATTTATGCCTATCATGTCTGCTTGTTGATGCATTTTACCAGAAGCAGGCAACTAAAACTTCCATACTTTTTGTCCAAAAGCATAGAGAAAATGGCTTCTACTGTCCAAAAGAAGGCTCCACCTCAGCAAATCCCTTCTCTCTTTCATCATTCCTTGATCAAGATTATCTTCTTACACCAGCTGGAGAAGAAAGGGGTTTCATGGGATTCATTCATTAGCCATTCTGATTTCGCCACTGTCCCTCCTGTTCATGTGTCTCCTACTCAGCCTATCCATCACCCAGTGCCTTTGTCTAGTAGGCCTACCCCTAAAAAACTCAAAATGACCACTGGGCAGCCAAGTCAATAGGGAGAAGGAGAGGGCAGTGAACCACAGGGAGAAGGAGAAGGCAGTGAACAGCAGCAGCTAGAAGGCAGTGAACAGAAGCAGCTAGAGGTTGAGGAACAGCAGCAGCTAGAGGTTGAGGAACAGCAGCAGCTAGAGGTTAAGGAACAGCAGCAGGTTCAGGAAGAGGGACAGCAGCAGACAGCAGTTGAGGAGCAGCAAGTTGGGCAGGCAATTGAAGCACCTTTTGAGCCACAAACTGAACAGGATATTGAGGAAGGACAGCAAACTGAAGCTGCCACCTTAACAGTGACCAAAACTGTTCCTAGCAAGAGGAAATTGCCCAAAAAGACACCTTCTAGCTTGCCAAGGAGGAAAAGCGCCGGATTGGCTTTCAAAGGCAAAAGCATAGTTGGAGAAAGTGCCAAGCATGGAGATGAATTAGCTGTCATCCCTATCCCAAGCGATGATAGTGACAATGAGGCCCGCCTCCTTGAAAACCTCCTCATTCACAAAGAGGGGAAAATTGAGGTGTTACAAGAAGACCTTCAAAGGGCGAGTAATTTCAACCACTTCTTGGAGGTTGAAAACAAACAAATGAAGTATCATGCAGCTATTCATGAAGCAAGGGCAATCAAGTATAAGAAAGAGGCAGAAAAGGCGCAAGTAAGAATTGAAGAGCTCATTGGCGAGTTTGATGATGAAGAGGAGGAAGACCAGCCTAGGTGGAAGAGGCCTAGAACCATCGGGCTTAGAAGAGCCTTGGAAAAACAGAGAGCAGAAGAACAAGCTCATTTCGAGGCCTTTCCTCTCACTGCCCTCCTTGAGCAGGAAATTGAGGAAAACAAAGAAGCATGGCTTGAGAGAGCTAACCAGCATTTGGAAACGAAGCTTGAGAAGGAAAACAGGGATCTTGAGCTACAAAGAAAGAGGACTCTTCACTTTCAGAAGCTAAATCAGTTTTCCAGGCGAAAATTAAAGGTAGCACAAGAGAAATTGAAGAAGTTGAAGGAGAAGCGCCTAGCACGGAAGGAAGGGAAAAGCATATCAGCCCTTGATATTTTGGCCTCAGCTTCAGATCATGTTTCTATGGACCCTTGAGGGTCATGCATGCCAATTTTGGGCCTGTTTCAGCAACTTTTTGTTTTTTGGCATTTTTGGGTTTTTAGCCAAAAACTCATAATTTCGCCACTTCAGTTTGATGAGTTGTCAAGGGAGGAGAATGATACCAATGGATGCCATAATTCCATGAGCAGGTCTCGAGTGATTTTCAGGGCATTTGAAGATCATTCGCCCCCTCAAATTGGCGAAAAACACCCTCTTTTTGCACATTCTGCCCGCCATATCAGCAGCCTGCTATTTTCTGGGTTTTTGCACACAGGTACAGTTTTGAGGTACTTCCCGAGATCAGATTGAGGTAATTTCACTTGCGCCGGAAAGCAGACACAGAGATCTTTCCAACGAGCCATCATGAGCCTCATTTCGACACCGGGAAGGCTGCCATTTGCCTTCAGCAAGTCAGGGGACCTTTTTTAGGCATAAATATGAAGTATTTTTGTAATTTTTGAACTCCAAAAATCTGCTTTTCCCAAATGTGCGTTAAGCTATTTTTATCATTGGGAAATCATGTAAAGTCAATACAATTTCCTTTTTTAGCATTTTTTTTAGATATTTTATGGGATATTTTGTGCCTTGGGCTTTGCAAAGCCTCAAGGACAAGTTTAGATATTTTGACTTGACCAATGGGATAGCTAGTTGCTCCATGAGGTTTTCCTCCCTCAAGCCTATTTATTCCATGGGTTTCATTGTAAATCAGAGGCTGAAATTGAGAGAAGAATTAATACATTGGTCATATGAGCTTTGAAGAATACACTTGTGTTATGATTTTTGGACTGCCTCTTGGATGCTTTTGAGGAATGATGAAGGATTGTTGATGGATTCCATGACATGGTAGAATGGTATAGTGTTTCTTGATATGTTTTTTGTCTTCTAGTTTTCATTCATAATCCATATTTCTTGCTGCTATAGATCAGTAGAGATTTATTTTGAGATATGCCTATGGAGGCACCTCAAAATCCCTGATTCTTCATAGCTTGATGTTTTCTTCTCCCTTAATTATGCTAAAGAATTCTTAGCTGCTCTTTAGTAACTTAAGGTATTGTTGCTAAGTTTTATTCATAAGTTCTATGTATGTTGAGTAGGATGTATGGTTTTCCCTACCTACCTATCAGCTGCCCATAGTTCTGTCCATAAAACTTCCTCTTTGACTGATTTGTTGATCATCTTGTTGAACCAAGGAGGCCTAGTCCCGATCTAGCCCTTTGCCTAAAACTATGAAAGCTTGTTTGTCAAAGTGACCAATGACTTAGAGACTATGTTTAGGTGTTCTGGCGTAGTTTATGAGTTGTTAGTTTGTCTTATTCGTTTTCCCCAAAGTCTGATAGCCATTTTCCGAAGTTAGAGGGTCTTATACCTCTATGTATGGCTGGAATGTTTGATTTCTATGTATTAATTAGCTCATAGTTGCATTTAGCATGATTAATGGCTTGCTATAACATGTTTATGTCTACTATTAACTAGTTACACTTGAAATCCCTTGTCTTTCACCAACTTGCTGTCCATTCAATCCATTTTGCCCAAAGATCCCTTCTACCGTGAATCAAATCGGCCCTACAGCAGCTTTACATCATCACCTCATAGCTTCCTTGACCTGTTTGACCCCATAGCCCAATTTATCTACATCTTGTTATCCAGTTTATGTATTTGATCAGTTTTATCCCTCACCAACTTAAAAACTAAAAAACCAAAAACACACTTCATAACTAGCCTAATATCAGAACACCGCAAGTAAACACACCGACATCTTTTACACATATAGAGAGAGCCCTCTCTGAGTCCAGGAAGGCTAGGTCCTTGGGCTCCAAAGCTTGGTTTGATGTTACATCGTCATTTGGCTAGCCAATCGGCCAAATCACGGGATCCTAACATAATGGCGATCACGGTGGGACCTGAGTATTAAACAAGCTTAGTTTCCCTTATCTATAGAGACCTTTAAGAATACTATCTGATTGACTTATCCCATTGCTCAGTAACATAGTCACACTCACAGTAGGACCTTCCGAGTTAGTGGCAATCTAAGTACAACTTAGTAACTCCCGAAGTCTCAATCAAGCTTAGTAAACTTAGAGATTGTTTGAAAAGTAGAAAATAGCTCTTTCACCATCTTAGCAAAATGATGAGTCAGTTATAGAAATCTCTTCCAAACCTTGTAGGCACATAAAACTCAAAAAACCCCAGAAAACACTCCCTTAGATTGGCTTTTGACATTACTGGTGGTGGACCATACAAGTATATCTCAAAACAACTAATATTCCACCTGGCGACTCCACTAACTTCTAGTAAGCCTTACTATTTCACCAAACTCTAGGCTACTATCCGATAGACCTATCCCATCACTGACTAACATAGCGGGAGATGATAAGACACTGAGTACATAATAGTTCAGCAAACTCTTATAGACTCTTTGGTCCTTTAGGTACCATAAACAGGCAGGCAGTCCATAAACCCATTTAGAGTAAACTCTTTTTGTTCTCATCACCCTAGCAAAGTGTTGAAACAAGTCTAGGATACTTTGAAACATAGGCTGCACATAAAACTCAGAAAATCCAAAAACATTCTCAGAATAGTTATTGGTGGTGAACCATAGCTATCCTCACAAAAACAACCCATTTTCACCTGGTGACTCCACTAATCCATCCCTTTACTTTTGACCATCCTTTGCCTTAGTAGAACCTTAGAAAAATCACCCATCCAGAACATTCACCAATACCATTCTCTCTAAACTCTGGATCTAAAATCTGGCTTCACGAAGAATCAATACCAGATCCCATCCAGACCCAAATCCCCCTATCATAGTAGATGACCCAGAAAAGATTCTGTGGCAAGCTTCTGAAACTGACCATCTAGCTACTGGTAGATCCATCCGTAGAGCAAGATCTGTACCTAAACATCGCACTATCCTACTAGATTCACCTTTGGAAATAGAGTCATCACAAACTTTTCCCAGAAGAAAATCATATAGTAAGATAAAATTTGACGATCTTGAACCCCTAGACACGCCACAGAGTCCTAGTAGAGAAGCTTCACCTACCACTCCTCCTGATTTCCAGCTTCTTTATCAGTTTGGCTCCTATCATCCCAGATCTGCTCAAAACCAGATCACTAGTCCAAGTTCATCCGCCACACCTGGTCAAACCACCACGGTTCAAACCACTTCATTTCAACCTACTAGTCCTCATCTTGTACATCATCCATTAGCTCCAGTCATGGCAGCCTGGTACGCACCTTTGGTGTTGCCACCGCCTTTAGCTCCTCTCCCAAACAAATATCAAGACAAAATCCCGCACTTTACTGGAGAAGACACCACCACACCTCAACAGCATATAAGTAGGATGACTGATGCTTATGAATACCTAGAGGTACAAGACGAGACTGTCAGAATGAGAATATTCGCCCAAAGTCTTGGTGGTGAACCCAAAGCATGGTTCAAAAGCTTAGCTCCAAACAGTATCCATGATATCCTAGAACTACATCAAGTTTTCAGAAATAGGTGGGAAATCCGAAGAAACCCCATTCAAATCCTGTCAGAATATAACAATCTAAAACGGGAAAATGGGGAAAGTGTCCAAGCTTACTGTACTAGGTTCAACGGTGTATATAACTCCCTTCCACCTCATTTCAAACCTCCACTTGGTTTAGCTTTGGCAAAATTTCCTGAGGGTTTTGATCCGGACATGACATATCATCTGAGAGATAAGGATCCCCCTACCTTGGAGGAAATGCAACAAATAGCCATAAAAGCAGATGCCAACTTAGCTGAAAAAAGAGCTAGAACTAGATCAGAAAGAAAAGTCACATATAGAGATGAGGTCTCCACTTCATCACCTTCCCTAGATCCCAGAATAGATGACTTAGTCAAATCCATGTATAAAATGTGGGAAAAGATCAATGAAAAAGCTCCTGTTAGGGACAACCAGCCAAACCCTCCAATCAGAAACCGAAACCAAAACTTTAGGAGGGAGCAGCCCCAAAACAGACCAAGGGATAATGACCAACAGATCAGGCCACCATTCAATGAAAAATATGTAGAAGAGGATGATAGGGATACAGAACCTCTTGATGAAAGTCATCTAAACCTCATAGGGTCTGATAGTGAGAGTGAGGTGTACCTCACCGAAGAAGAACAAGCCTTCTTTTCGCCTGATCAAGATGAGACCAATTATGAAGATCTTGACGACCCTGCCATAGATTTTCAGAATGCCATTATAGAAGCTCACAGGCAGTATGACCTTAGAAGTAAAAGAAACCAAGACAATGTCAAGAAAGGTAACTCAGATACTGCTAAAGTCCCTAATACCATCCTCAAGAAAGCAGTAGGCAATGACAAAATCAAGGTTGAGAAGACTGACCAAAGCCAAGCTAAAGTTACCCAAACTAGTCCTTTCTCAGATGCTCCTGATACTTCTACAAAGGTCACCAAAACAACTATGACAAAAAAAATCCCTAAACAAGGTCAACAAACTCAGAACATAGACAAGGTCTTAGCTGAAAAAGCTAAAACCAACATATCTAAACTTCAAGTGCCTTTTAGCTTTGAAGGCGAAATCGCTAAGATCAAAATCACCATGCCTCTTACTGAACTCATTGCCCAAAAATCTTATAAAACCCAAGTACTAAAAGTCTTAAATCTAGGGAATGATGCAAACACTGTTAATCTCACTGATGACATTCCTGAAGTATTGTTTGGTCCAAAGGTAGAGGGAAAATTCCAAGAGGGAGTTACTCTTCCATTTTACATTAGCCTAAACATCCACGACCAAATCCTCCACAATGCCATGCTAGACTCCGGCGCCTCGCATAATCTTATGCCAAAGGTAGTAATGGAAAGATTAGGCTCGGAAATCACAAGACCATACAAAGACTTGTATTCATTTGATTCAAGCAGAGTCCAATGCCTGGGTTTGATCAAAGACCTTTGTTTTAGTCTGGCCCAAATACCCGCGAAACATCTAATCATGGATATAGTAGTGGCGGACATTCCTCCCAAGTATGGGATGCTCCTATCCAGATCTTGGGGAGCCAAACTTCAAGGGAATATCCAACTGGACATGTCATATGCCACCATTCCTGTGTTTGGTCAGACCAGGATACTCTACCGTGAAGGACACATGAAATACCTGATTAGCAGTCAAGATAGGCCAGATAACATTCCAATGTGTTCTTTGCGTTCCGACTTAAACTCTTTCATTATGCATATGGATGTAAACATGGAAGAGTCAGAAGAAACCGATATAGACTTAGATCCACCACATCAGTTGTCCTTGGTGCCTTATGATGAGCTGGACACTCAAAACTACCATGATCATGAACAGCTGTGTCTTGAGGAAAGTAAGTTTCCCCTCTCCAAAGTAGGATTAGAGCAAGAAGCCCAAACCCTCATGTACTATCAAGCAAATTGCTCTAGCTTTAGTCAAACACCAGCAGTAACTTGTGGAAATTTCTTCCGGGTAAAAGCTTTAGAAGACCTACACATCATAAACATATTTGGAACCCGGGAGAAAGGGAGTTTAATGTTTCTACCATACCTCAAATATTTACCATCATGTGACCCTCCTACTGCAAATAAAACTTTGACCATAACCTCGGTAGCTCAACATCTTGAGAAAATGCCAGATGAACTTCTTATGAGCAAGTATGACAGTTATAATCCCAGCATACCTGAACTACTGAAATTGGCTCATATTTTGTCTTTTCATGAAGAACTTAGAAATGCTAAAATCAGGAATCTCATGCAAAATACTAATTTCTACAGAAAAAACAAGGGAAAACATTGTATCACTACCGTTTCCTCAAAGGACAACTTTAACAAAAGCAAACACAACAAACTGAAACAAACTGAAATGATCAAGGATAAAACTAGTGGCCATAGAATCTGCTTTGATTTTAGGAATAATACTGCATCTCCATATAACAAAAATCATGTTTTTTCTACCCAAGGTCATGATTCACCAATTAAAAGTGCTTTTAATCATGTATTCTTGCAAGATCATGTTTCAGATCATAATCATAAGATTCCTTTGCAAAGTAGACAACTTAAAGATTTTTTCCAGTTTGCGGGAGGTAGATCTGATTTCAAGTTCAAAATTGCAAAACCACCCAATATCAGAAATCTGTTCATGAAGGCCATGTTCCCAGTTTTGAATTTCTATATTTTTGCATACTTTGATGATGTCATTATCTATTTCAAGAATTACCAAGAGTACATACATTACCTGAAGAAAGCATACAGTAAGGAAAGGAGTGGAAATCAGATATTCAGAGAGGTACAAACGGAGGATACCAGGCTGTTTAGAGATTCTTTCATGAATCCCTATGTCATGTTAGAGAGAGAAAATTTCCCAAATTTTTCTTTTCAGGAGTTAAGTGGGCCAAGGGTGAGAGGAGATCCTTACGAGGATAAGATGCTGAAATTCCGTAATTTCCAATATTTTTGAGTTTGGGACACTTGCATTCATTGTACATACCATTGTTTGAAATATTTAAAAGATAGAAAAGTCAAAAACATTAAAAAGCAAAAAAGAGGGCAAGTGAAGATAGAACAAAGGCCCCATGTTCCAAAAAAAAAACAGTCCTTCAGAAAGCGAGAAAGTCTAAATGCCACTACTAGTGCTCCAATGTCTTGTTCAGCTATCTAGCCTAATCATAGCTGAGCATGTTTAAATTTATTTGCTGATAAGTTAGTGAGTGCCAAGATAGTCAACATTGTGTAAGATTGACTTATCACAGAGCTTAGATTAGGGAGAGATTTTGGTTCCACATGCCTAAAACAGAACCAAAGAGAGAAGCGAGGGATAAAAAACACATTGTACATCTTAGCCCCGCTTGTCTAGTTTCCTTTTATTGCAGAATAACATTTGTGTGCAGCTTGTATTTTATGCCGCAAATGCATGACAAATCAGACTGCCTAATCCTGATTTGATCATTTTTGAATTTCATGTTGTAGATTAGAGAATGAAATCCTGTCAAACTGCTTAATCTTGACAGTCGATCTAGTTTTAGGTAGAGGAATGAAGGAGTTCATCAGCTTAATCTGAACTCCCGGCAGATATAAGAGTAGAAATAGATAGGTTCATTTTGCAAAAAGAAAAATATGCATTGTCAAAAGGCTGCTAGTTCAAATGCGCCAAAGAGAAGAAAAAAATGTTAGGAAAGATAGTGGGGTAGGTAGAAGTATCATTGATGTTAACCATGCTGTCACTTTTCAGAAATAACATCAAGAGAAGGGTAAATTTTGTGCCAATGGATAAGGCACTGGTCTCCATAGGCCAAAAATCTGAATTCTGGACACCTCCTGACGAGGAGCTGCCCTCCCCAAATGGAGCCACTGTTAGCCATCAGTATTTTTTACATGTTAGTGATGACTATATCCATAGCTGAGTTTTCTAGAAGCTGAATTCCATATGTCAATCTGTCATCTAGAAAACCCTCATAAAACTTCTTTCGCCTTTCTACTTTTCAGTCCGCCCATGTCAAAGTCAAAACTCATTATCACTATCCTATCTAGCTTCAGCCCTACTGGTCTGCCCATCAGCTTTAAAAGGCAAATCCACATCTGTTTCAAGAGTCTCCCCTATGTTAGGAAGTGGCGCTTTAAGACATTTCACCCTTGGCAATCATCAAAAAGCCAAAAAGCCTCCATCTGCAACAGACCTATCATGACTGACCTCTTACTTTGCAAAATGATTTGACAAGCAGCACTAGGTCGCGCCACTCATATCCCCTAGATCTTAGCACTGCAAAAACCCCAATCTCAAGGCCGTATTGGTGTTTCCACGATGTTCTATAGTTCTTGCAAAGAACGAGGAAATATGTCGTCTCGAGGTTAAGTAACCCAGCTTGCGAGTTGGAGAGCAATTTTGCTTCTAAATGTATTATGAGCCTGAGATGAAGGGCACATAAAAACAAAAATCATTCACTTCGAGACCTTATGACTCTTTCGACGCCAGAAAATCACGATCGAAAGGGTCACTGCCTTGTCTCGACAAGCTGGTAAATTGTCGAGAGCGAACCTCCTTCATTTACAAGCAGAGGGTTAGGGCGCCTCCTTCATCCACAAGCAGAGGGCGCTGGCTAATATTGACTTTGAAGATTGCAAAAGTCCAGGTTTGCTTTTACTGAACAGTGAAACAATATCTTCAGGTTTTATGAATGTGACTGATGATCATAACAAGAATGGAGTTTAAAATATGCTAGCTCAAAGGAAAAGGGGTCTGGTCTGATAAAGGAGGTCATCTGGAACTTTCAAGTCATGTGAATTATCAAACTTTAGAAAGGCATGTCATCAGTAAACATTCCAATCATAAGAAGCCTGTTTGTCCACAAGATCAAATGGAGTAGATGCTGACAAAATGCCATTACACAGGCAGGAGGAAAGTTCTTGGTTTTTCAAAAAGCACTGACCTTCATAGTCACAAATATTATTTGTCAAGTAATCTGTCATGAGATGACCAAGCCAAATGATAAATATCTCAGTCACCCTTAGAGCAGTGCAGAGAAACAGTGTCACTTTGGCTAAGGTTTCTTCTGAAATACAGTGATGCTTGCAAAGAAGAGATGCTAATATTGATGTTTTTCAAGAGGTTCACTTACCATTACATCCAGAGAAAAGCTGTGTCAAACAGAGTTGTCAAAACACCTTCAAATACCTTACCTAATGAAGAGCCTCCTCCATGTATGAGCAGATGGCCAAAGCCATTGCAGGTTGCTGAAACTGATTGATATAAGAATGCAGTGGAAGGATACCAAAAAACTGAATAGGAGTCATTGCACAGGTAAGTGTTACTGTTTATGATGCAAAGGTATTGATTTCCCTCTTCAAAGAGCTGTCTGTCAGACTGTACCTATAATGGAAAAGAGAAAATATTGAATATATGTATGCTATTGATACCAAAAAGGGGGCAGTTTCCTTGAGGGGAAGGACCAAGCAACAAAACAATATCACATGTCCAGAGTCCAAAGGGCGCTTTCCAAGAAAGCAGAGAATTATGATATAAAAGGAAACAGCCAATAGATGGCACTTACAGTCCAGAGGGAAACCTATAAATCACCTAAGAACAGAGATTGTTAAACTAGTTGGAAGGGCACAGGCGATCTCCTGTTAAGTGATAAAACAGCTTTCAAATGCCTTTTGACAGATTTTGAATGACTTTTCTTTTGTTAACATTTCACCTAAAGTGTCAAAACAGGGGACAGAGTTGAGGTTTTGGAATGTCTCTCTTACAAAAAGGGGTTAAAACACTGGTCAAAGCGAAATGGTGACCGTGCATCAAAGAATCATGTTTTCCTGTTTTACAAGCTTATCTTTCAGGTGGACGAGGTGAATAGGTATATAACTTCATGAATGAGGCAAAGCAAGTTTGATGAACTGTCACTATTTAAAATAGCTTGATAACAAACACAGTTTTGCATCATTTAGAAAGGCAGAGATATCATAAATGGTATAGGCAAGAAAGTCTATGGAAAGGGTGAGCTTTTCTCCGATCAAGTCCAAATAGGGCCGGCAAATTTTAAATACCTGCAGTGATAAAGAAATTAAGAAAGCAAATGAAGACATTAACTCTCAAAGCGAGGAAATGCCACTGTTTAAAAAAAAAAGACTTCGCTGTGTTCAAAAGCCAACCGTGAGTTCTTTATTTATGTATTTCAAATAAACGATGAAGGTAGCCGTTGAAAATGTTTTAAGAGAGTGGAATAGGAGAGTAAGAAGGTCATTTTCAAAATTCAAAACCGAGCTCCGCAGTCTCCAAGTATCAAAGCATTTTTGAGCAAATTGAAGTTTTTTCTGCTCGTTTGAGGCCGAGCGACGCGCCTGTGTTTTTGCGCGACGCGCCTGGGCCAGAATTTACACGGGTCTCCTTTGTTGGCGCGACGCGCCTGTACAGTGGCGCGACGCGCCTGTACAGTGGCGCGACGCGCCTGTACAGGCCGCCCGACCACCCGACAGGCCGACCCGACAGGGCTGTATGCGCGACACGCTGGTGTCAAAAGAGTGCCGCGCAAGTTTTAAAGGGTTCCAATGCTACTCCGGCCCTGCACAAGGGTTGTTCATCAATCTTAAAGGTATTTCTCATACATTTTACCGTGTTATTAAAAAAACACCTCGAGGCTACAGGGGAAAGCTGTGGATTGACTGCTTTGTGTTGTTCAAAACCTATTTGGCAAGTGCTATTCATCCTAACAGAGGTTTTCATAATATCACCAGAGGGCTGCATTCATAAGGGACCATTTATTGTTTTAAAAAGAGAAAACTCATATAACCTCTGTCTAAAAACTTTACACTCCTCTAAAAACTCTGTCAATTTTTGCTCCAAAACTGTGTATTGATTGTCTAAAGACTAAGGGTTGATTTCACATATGCAAACAGTGGAAAGTGGGCACATTTATGCAGGGCAAGGTTTTAATGGTTGAAAGCCTCCTTGAGCTAGGAGCTAGGTGTATTTGTTGGCATCTTAGACTTCAAAAAACAGAGTAATTTTGGCATTTTCACAGCACACTCTTTTAGCAGATTGCCTTTCTTTCACTGTATTATTCCTACTGTGAATGTGTTGACAGAGATTTTCCAAAGGTGAAATAGGACAAAAGAAGGGTAGAGGTTGTTGATGATTGAATTTAACTTTGAGACAGAGGTTCAGATGTGGTGGTTGATCTTTTGAATTCACAAATAAAGGGTGTATTTCCTAAAGCACTGTGCATTGATTTTACACCTAACCTAGGTCTGCCTTTTCTTTTCACCACATTGTATCATGTTGAAGAGATGTTGACTGTGATATTTTTCAAGAAGAAGACCTGAAGAGCAGGGTTTTAAAATTTGAGTTTTGTTTTAGAGACACAAATGCAAGTGTTGGTTTGCCTCTAACAAATTCACAGGAGGAATGATTGCTTAACACTATATACAGGAAATTGACACAGGAGTTTGTCTCATCTGTACACATGGTACCATATTAAAAAGTTTGCCTGGCTGAAGTGCATCCAGAGTTGAAGGGCTGTTTTTAAGGAGTGCAGAGGTGGTTTATTCAAAGAAACATTGTTGCAATCTATCCTAACCACATTGTCTAATCTGTCCAAACAGTCTAGTGACTAGTTTCAATCCAGCAGAACATTTTTCATACAGTGAAGGCAATTTGCCTCTTTCAAAGCTTGTTCAAGTCAGAATGCCTCCAAAGCAAGACCACAGGAGTGGTCCACATAAGAGATATGAGCCTATCTCCACAGAAGAAATCAATGCTCACCCATCTGTGCTTTTCAATTTCCATGAAGTAGGTTGTCTTGATTTCTGCCAGAGGATAGAAGAAGTCAAGAGTTTTTCGCCACTAACACATTTGTGTGCTTTGAGATTCAAGGACAAACACTTCCAATTGGCGGGTCTTGATTTCAAAATTTCTCCAAGGTATGTATCCAAGGCTACCAAGATCCCGTATCATGGTGAAAAGTGGTTTAAACAAGCTCATCTTGATCTAGAGGATTATAAAACTTTCATCAAGCCTGAACATAGGGAAACCATCACTGCTATTTTCCCTTTTTCCTATCTTCTTGACAGTTATGCTCCGCTGATGAAAGCCATAATGAGATATTTCACTTGTGAAGGGAGGTTTAACCGAATTTATGCCTATCATGTCCGCTTGTTGATGCATTTTACCAGAAGAAGGCAACTAAACCTTCCATACTTTTTGTCCAAAAGCATAGAGAAAATGGCTTCTACTGTCCAAAAGAAGGCTCCACCTCAGAAAATCCCTTCTCTCTTTCATCATTCCTTGATCAAGATTATCTTCTTACACCAGCTGGAGAAGAAAGGGATTTCATGGGATTCATTCATTAGCCATTCAGATTTTGCCACTGTCCCTCCTTTTCATGTGTCTCCTACTCAGCCTGTCCATCGCCCAGTGCCTTTGTCTAGTAGGCCTACACCTAAAAAACTCAAAATGACTACTGGGCAGCCAAGTCAACAGGGAGAAGGAGAGGGCAGTGAACCACAAGGAGAAGGAGAAGGCAGTGAACAGCAGCAGCTAGATGTTGATGAATAGCAGCAGCTAGAGGTTGAGGAACAGCAACAGCTAGATATTGAGGGACAGCAGCAGCTAGAGGTTGGGGAACATCAGCAGCTACAGGTAGAGGGACAGCATCAGACAGCAGTTGAGGAGCAGCAAGTTGGGCAGACAATTGAAGCACCTTTTGAGCCACAAACTGGACAGGATATTGAGGAAGGACAGCAAGCTGAAGCTGCCACCTTAACAGTGACCAAAACTGTTCCTAGCAAGAGGAAATTGCCCAAAAATACACCTTCTAGCTTGCCAAGGAGGAAAAGCGCCAGATTGGCTTTCAAAGGCAAAAGTAAAATTGGAGAAAGTACAAAGCATGGGGGTGAATTAGCTATTATCCCTATCCAAAGCGATGATAGTGACAATGAGGCCCGCCTCCTTGAAAACCTCCTCATTCACAAAGAAGGGCAAATTGAGGTGTTACAAGAAGACCTTCAAAGAGCGAGGAATTTCAACCACTTCTTGGAGGTTGAAAACAAACAAATGAAGTTCCATGCATCTATTCATGAGGCAAGGGCAATCAAGTATAAGAAAGAGGCAGAAAAGGCGCAAGTAAGAATTGAAGAGCTCATTGGCGAGTTTGATGATGAAGAGGAGGAAGACCAGCCTAGGCGGAAGAGGCCTAGGACCATTGGGCTTAGAAGAGCCTTGGAAAAACAGAGAGCAGAAGAACAAGCTCATTTCGAAGCCTTTCCTCTCACTGCCCTCCTTGAGCAGGAAATTGAGGAAAACAAAGAAGCATGGCTTGAGAGAGCTAACCAGCATTTGGAAACAAATCTTGAGAGGGCGAACAAGGATCTTGAGCTACAAAGGAAGAGGACTCTTCAATTTCAGAAGCTAAATCAGTTTGCCAAGCGAAAATTAAAGGTAGCACAAGAGAAATTGAAGAAGTTGAAAGAGAAGCGCCTAGCACGGAAGGAAGGGAAAAGCATATCAGCCCTTGATATTTTGGCCTCGGCTTCGGAGCATGTTGCTATGGACCCTTGAGGGTCATGCATGCCAATTTTGGGCCTTGTTCGACAACTTTTTGTTTTTTGGCATTTTTTGGGTTTTTGGTCGAAAACTCATAATTTCGCCATTTCAGTTTGATGAGTTGTCAAGGGAGGAGAATGATACCAATGGATGCCATAATTCCATGAGCAGGTCTCCAGCGATTTTCAGGACATTTGGAGATAATTCGCCCCCTCAAATTGGCGAAAAACACCCTCATTTTGCACGTTCTGCTTGCCATATCAGCAGTCTGCTATTTTCTGGGTTTTTGCACACAGGTACAGTTTTGGATGACTTCCGGACCTCAGATTGAGTTGGTTCTAGTTGCGCCGGAAAGTAGACACAGAGAGCTTTCCAGCAAGCCCTCATGAGCCTCATTTCGACATCGGGAAGGCTGCCTATTGCATCCAGCAAGTCAGGGGACCTTTTTTAGGCATAAATATGAAGTATTTTTGTAATTTTTGAACTCCAAAAATCTGCTTTTCCCAAATGTGCGTTAAGCTATTTTTATCATTGGGAACTCATGTAAAGTCAATATAATTTCCGTTTTTAGCAGTTTTTTAGATATTTTATGGGATATTTTGTGCCTTGGGCTTTGCAAAGCCTCAAGGACAAGTTTAGATATTTTGACTTGGCCAATGGGATAGCTAATTGCTCCATGAGGTTTTCCTCCCTCAAGCCTATTTATTCCATGGGTTTCATTGTAAATCAGAGGCTAAACTTGAGAGAAGAATTAATACATTGGTCATATGAGCTTTGAAGAATACACTTGTGTTATGATTTTTGGACTGCCTCTTGGATGCTTTTGAGGAATGATGAAGGATTGTTGATGGATTCCATGACATGGTAGAATGGTATAGTGTTTCTTGATATGTTTTTTGTCTTCTAGTTTTCATTCATAATCCATATTTCTTGCTGCTATAGATCAGTAGAGATTTATTTTGAGATATGCCTATGGAGGCACCTCAAAATCCCTGATTCTTCATAGCTTGATGTTTTCTTCTCCCTTAATTATGCTAAAGAATTCTTAGCTGCTCTTTAGTAACTTAAGGTATTGTTGCTAAGTTTTATTCATAAGTTCTATGTATGTTGAGTAGGATGTATGGTTTTCCCTACCTACCTATCAGCTGCCCATGGTTCTGTCCATAAAACTTCCTCTTTGACTGATTTGTTGATCATCTTGTTGAACCAAGGAGGCCTAGTCCCGATCTAGCCCTTTGCCTAAAACTATGAAAGCTTGTTTGTCAAAGTGCCCAATGACTTAGAGACTATGTTTAGGCGTTCCGGCGTAGTTTATGAGTTGTTAGTTTGTCTTGTGTGTTTTCCCCAAAGTCTGATAGCCATTTCTCGAAGTTAGAGGGTCTTATACCTCTATGTATGGCTGGAATGTTTGATTTCTATGTATTAATTAGCTCATAGTTGCATTTAGCATGATTAATGGCTTGCTATAACATATTTATGTCTACTATTAACTAGTTACACTTGAAATCCCTTGTCTTTCACCAACTTGTTGTCCATTCAATCCATTTTGCCCAAAGATCCCTTCTACCGTGAATCAAATCGGCCCTACAGCAGCTTTACATCATCACCTCATAGCTTCCTTGACCTGTTTGACCCCATAGCCCAATTTATCTACATCTTGTTATCCAGTTTATGTATTTGATCAGTTTTATCCCTCACCAACTTAAAAACTAAAAAACCAAAAACACACTTCATAACTAGCCTAATATCAGAACACCGCAAGTAAACACACCGACATCTTTTACACATATAGAGAGAGCCCTCTCTGAGTCCAGGAAGGCTAGGTCCTTGGGCTCCAAAGCTTGGTTTGATGTTACATCGTCATTTGGCTAGCCAATCGGCCAAATCACGGGATCCTAACAGTACACATTAGACATTTTGTCAAACATAAGGTAAACATATACTATAAAAGTTCACGAATTCATATTTAATATTAAATATTGGAACTTAAATGAGAATCACCAAAAAGGTATAATTCCCTCTCAAGTAGCTTCAATAACACTTGTTAGTCCATGCATTCATCAACCATTCAAATACTTATCAAGTCATGAAAAAGAGCCATAACGAGAGCACATCCTAGGACCATGCTTATCACTAGCATATAACCAAAATATTAGCCATGACAAATCAACCATAAAATCCACATAATAACAAGTACAAGTGATCATATATCACGATAGGAAAATATCTCTTATTAACTTATGCAAAATCCAACTAATTCAAGGACTTCCATGTACCACTCGACCATAGATTTGGCTGAACCAAATATTTCTTTTAGCCAATCACCGTCATGCCATATTCCAAGCATGAATGTGGGATCTCATGGGATAACCAAGATATAACCAAAAAATGATTCTAGAGGTGAAACCACTGCCATCCTCAAGCTACTGTGATCTCACCTAAACTAGTCCCAAGATCACAAAACAAAACCAAGCATAGGTGCCTTAGAATTTATTCACCATACCTTGAGGAATTTTACTATCTCTGCCCACCTATCGAAGGCTTCCTAGAGAAAACCATCTCCACGCCCAACCCTTGGTAATTTTCCTAAGACCACCTCACCGAGTTCCAAAACCTTCAGAAAATCCAAAGCTCAACCAAGAATGAATCCCATCACACCATGTCTATTCAGGATATGGAAGCGAAAGGATGAAATCACTAGAAAACCAGGAAAAACCAATGCCAATGACAAAAAATGAACCAAATAAACAAATTCATGTAACATGCATTCACACCTCATCCAGGAAATCATACATCAACCTATTAGCTACAAAATATTCTTGTTGAATATGTTGACCCAACCTTTTACTTGCTTTCCTTTGTGTTCCTTTGCTTTTCCTTTTTCTTTCATTAATTTCATTTTCTTTCTCCTCTTGGAGATCTCTCTCTCTCTCTCTCAAACTAATCCAAAGCCAAAACTGAGAAAATATAAGCCAAAAAATGTGGACATTTTCTCTAATTCCTTTTTATTTTTTATGTCTCCCTTTTTCTTCTTTCTCCTTTATTTTCATCTAATATCTATTGCATACAAATTTGTGTCTCTTCACCTTCCTTCATAATTAAGTGCCAATTATATTGTTATGAAACCAGCTTCAAAAATAGAAGAAAAGAGAGATCAACACCTTATAAATCAGCCACTTCGAGGGGGAAACCTCCAATACATTACATAAATGAACAATTCTTGGATTATACAAATGAAAAAACCTCATTATATATATAGGATTCCATGTGGTCATAATATAATCCTAGCCAACCTAACAATAATAATGTAAGGGCACAATAATAACAATATTGGGGTTACAAGGGTAAAAAAATAAAAAAAAGGGGGTTACACTAACAAAAATAAGGGACTATACTAGTAATATAGGGACCTAACATGCCTCTCTCCTTCCAAAAAGTGTTGTTCTCAACGCTTGAGTAGCTTCAGATGCTTCTGTATAAAATTTTCATTCTCCCATGTAGAATCTTCAGTGGGTAAGTTCTTCCCCTTGATGAGATACTCTAAAATTGATCGATTTCGTAGTTGTCGAATTCTTGTTTCCATGACTGATTCAGGTTCCAATATGATTTTTCCTTCCTCATCAAATTCTGGCAATATTGTTTGAACTAGAAGTTTGTCACCTATAACCTTCTTTAAGCATGAAACATAGAAAACTAGATCCACTCGCGAAGAATCAGGAAGCTCCAATTTGTATGCCATAGTACCAATATTTTGCAACACCTTGTAAGGACCATAGTACTTTGGCGACAATTTATTATCCTTCGTAGATTGCATGAGAGACATTTGTTTGTATGGTTGTAGCCGTAAAATACCCAGTCTCCTACATCAAAAATTCTCTCGCTGCGATGTTGATCTTCCTATTGTTTCATTCGATTTTGTGCCAAATTTAGGTTATCCTTTAAGAGTTGGAGAACTTCTTGTTGATGCTCGATGTGATCTTCCATTTCTTGAACCTTAGAATTTTCTCTTAAATATGATGTGATGGATGGTGGATGATATCCATAAAGTGCCATAAATGGGGTCATTTTTGCTATAGTATGGAAGGAAGTGTTATACCACCATTCAGCGAGAGGTAACCACTTGACCCATTATGTTTTCTTATCAGATACAAAACAACAAAGATATTCTTACAAACATTTATTCACTATCTCAATTTGACCATTGGATTGAGGATGATAAAATGAGGTATGAGCTAGTTGAGTACCCAAACAAGAAAATACTTTTGTCCAAAAGTTTCCAGTAAAAATGGGATCTCTGTCACTTACAATAATATTTGGGTCTCGATGTAGCTTTTGAATTGTTTCCATAAATACAAAAGCAACTATAATTGCTTTGAATGGATGAGATAAAGCAGAAAAGTGTGCATACTTGGTAAGTCTATCAACTACCACCATGATGACACTCTTTCCTTTGGACTTAGGTAAAACTATGATAAAATCCATTGAAATCTCCTCCTAGCATTGAATTGGAATGGATAAAGGTTGTAGAAGACCTGGGGTCTTAATTGTCTCAACTTTATTTTTCTAGAAAACTAAACATTCTGCCACAAACTTTTGAATATCAGATTTAAGGCCATCCCAAAAAAAATCTTTCTTCACCTCGCGGTAAGTTTTTAAAAATCCTGAGTGTCCTCCTAAAGGGGAAGTGTGCAATTGCAAAAGAATATTTTATTTTAGTTGGGAATTCTTACAAATATATGAGCGATATTTGTACCATAAGGAATCATTTTTCCAACTAAATGTATCAGATGTACTAGGATCTTACTGCAAATTTTGAATGAGTGTCCATGCTTCTTCATCCTTATTCCATTCATTCCTTGCTTCAGCTATCCAATCTGGTTGGATAATAGAAATTGCACAAATTAATGCTTCCACCTCTTCATCCTTTCTTGAGAGTGCATCTGCAACAACATTTAGCTTCCCTTTTCTGTAGATGATTTCAAAGTCATAACCCAACATCTTTGTGACCCATTTTTGTTGCTCTTCTGAATATAGTCTTTGCTCCAAAAAGTGTTTAAGACTATCATGATCAGTTTTTACCTTGAAGTTTATTCCCATTAGGTAAGGTCGCCATTTCTTTACTACATGTAGTATTGCCAACATTTCCTTCTCATAAATAGCTTTCTGTAAATACTTTCCTTTGATTGGATGACTTTCAAAAGAAATGGGTGTTCCTTCTTGCATTAAAACAACACCAATTCCATTTCCTGAGGCATCACATTCCACAATAAATATTTTTGTGAAGTCTGGCGTAGCTAAGACCGGTGCTAGGCACATTGCCTCTTTAAGATGTTCAAAGGCCTTAGTTGCTTCAGGATTCCATGAAAGTGCATCTTTCTTCAAAAATTTTGTTAGAGGAGTTGCTATTCTCCCATAATTCTTAACAAACTTGCGATAATACCTTGTTATCCTCGCAACTGCTTTATGGTTATGGGTACTTTCCATTCCTTAATGGCTTTAATTTTTTTAGTGTCTACCTTAACACCCTCGCGAGATACAATATGACCCATATATTCCACCTCTTGTACTCCAAAGAAACATTTGGATGTTTTTGCATATAATTGTTTCTCCTCCAATAGTTTTAGCACCTTGTCAACATGTTGAACATGATCCTTCCAAGACCTGTTGTAGATTAGTATATCATCAAAAAATTCTAGCACAAATTTTCTAAGGAAGGGTTTTAAAATGGAATTCATCAACCCTTGAAATGTAGAAGGTGCATTGGTAAGGCCAAAAGGCATGACCAAAAAATCATAATGACCCTTATGAGTTTGAAATGTTGTTTTCAGAATATCTTCAGTCTTCATTCTAATTTGATGATATCCTGAACGAAGATCCAAATTGGTAAAATAAATTGCTCCATGTAATTCATCCAATAATTCATCAATCACAGGAATGGGAAATTTATATTTAATACTGAGCTTATTTAACTCCCTATAATTCAGACAAATGTGCCATGATCCATCCTTCTTGTGCACCAATACTACTGGAGAAGAGAAAGAACTTTGACTAGGTTGAATTATACCAGCCTCTAGCATTTATGCAATCATACGTTCAATTTCACTCTTTTGGACATAAGAATATCTGTAAGGCTTGATGTTTGGAGGAACACTTCCTGGAATCAAATTAATAGCATGATAATGATCACGAATAGGTGGGAGTCCTTTGGGAGTTTCAAACACCTTGGAATGATTTTCCAAGAATTTTTGGAGATATGGAGAAATGGATGATTTTGATGTTGTAACTTCTAGTGAGCATAATTGTCCAATTACGCCTCATTTTTATTACTTCAGAAGCTTTTTCGTGACATTAGATCTTATTATCTTTCCCGACTTCCCTGTGATACCTTGTAATTCGACTTCCTTTCCTTCCGAAAAAAATTTCAAGAAAAGTTCTTGAAATTTAAAAGCCATTGTCCCCAAATATTGTAACCATTGTACTCCTAGTACAACATCAACACCTCCCATTGGAATGGAAAGCATTGGAATATTCAGTACATATTCCCCCATGGTTAGCTTGATATTGTGGAATTTTCTAGAGCAATTTATAGTTCCTCCATTTGCAACCATCACTTGACATTATGGTGCTGGGTTTAGGAAACAATTCAATTCCTTGGCTACCTTACAATGAATAAAATTATGGGTACTACCCGAATCAATCAACACTATTACCTTTTTCTTCTTGATATGTCCTTCTATCTTAAGAGTTTGAGGAGTGGTAATTCCCCCCAGTGAATTACACGATATGGTTGTAATTTATTCTTCTTCTGGGTTGGTTCCTGGTGTACGTCCTCTTCTTTTAAAGTTTCTTATTCATTTTCTTCCTCCTCTTCATAATCTATGTAAAATAATTTATTCTTAGCACACTTATGACCTTTAGTGTATTTTCTATCACATCTATAGAAAATCCCCTTTTCTCTTTTTTCTTCCAATTTTTTTGGTGTCAATCTTGTAGGTTGTGGAAGTCTAGGAGTAGCAACACTTCCATATTTATAGATGTGAGTGGTAGGCTTCCTTGACACCATAATTTTACATTCAATTTTTCTTGCCAACCTGAATGTCTTCTCCAATGAATCAGGTTCCCAAAAACGAACTTCATGTTGGATGTTATCCTTTAAAGTCCCTATGAAGACATAAATCCTGTGTTCCTCTGGAATATTAGTTACCCTTATATTCAATCTTTGGAAGTCCTCAATGTGCTCCACAGCTGAACCCTTTTTTTAGATTTATCAATTAGCTAAAGAAGGTGTTGCTCTTTGTATCCTCATAATGTGCTATCATTTCCTCTGTAAAAATTAACCAAGTGACAATTTTCTTACGGGATCAAAGGCATCGATAACATACTCTAAATTTAAAGTTGAAATGCGTACCTTTTGTGTGTTTTTTCACATTATTCATATCAAAATATTTCCATCAAACTTCCTCATATCCATCTTTGGAATATGTGGTTCTTCCATCCAACATTAGAATTTATGAAATCACGATTAAAATTTATTTTTTTCTCATCATGAGTTTCCTTTACTACCTTTTCGCCATTAGGAAACATTTCTTGTATAAACTTTGTCAACCCTTCCATGCCTGATTTTAGATCATTCTTCATATTTTCCATGTTTTCTTTCATTTTTTCTTCCATGTCATCCATATTAGCTTCAATGGAAGCTTCCATGCTATCCATCTTAGCTTCCATGCCTTTCTTCAAACCATCCATCTTAGCTTCCACACCTTTCTTCAAAACTTCCATTTCATTTTTTTTCTCTTTGCGAGAGTGAATTTTGGTGCACTTTCTCTTGTAATTTTGATATGTCATGGTGCACTTCTTCGTCTTCATGCATCATAGTAGAGCCTTCTGAAGGCTTAATGGGTGTTGAATTAGTACACACCTTTTTCTTGCTTTTGAGGATCTCGATATTGAAACTGAATTATGTTTGTGATTTTGAATCTTCAATATCTGAAATTCAGCCCTGTAGTAGCCCTCTGAATATTTTTTCGAATGCCACAAGTCTGACCTGATTTGGATTCTTCAAGGAAACGTTATTCCCAATCTCCCACAATGACCTAATTATGGACTAGTTCAGTAGAGCGAACTTGTACGACGTGCCACATGTCACTGTTTCCTCCTTTGGCTCTAAAATTGATAAACATGAAATTAAAGTCTGTGTAATTGTGGCCACTTTTTACAGAATTCCAATTCGATGCTTAGAGAGAGAGTTATGATGATTTTCCCATGGTCAACTCTTTGAGATGAAATTCAGGAGCTTGAAAAAACCTTAACATCCATAGATCATATCTCTGCAAATATTGTGAACCAAGCTCTGAAATATTTACACAGTGTTCCTCAGGATTTCATATTTGCTCTGTAAAAATTTAAACTTCTTAAACTTCGGAGGAAACAAGTTAAGTGAAAATTCCACGATGACCTGTTTGGAGCAGTGAAACCCTAGAATCCAATGCTCTGATACCAAATGTTATGAAACCAGCTCCAAAAATAGAGGAAAAGAGATATCAACGCCTTAGAAATCAGCCACTTCGAGGGGGAAACCTCCAATACATTACATAAATGAAAAATTCTTGGATGATACAAATGAAAAAACCTCCTTCTATATATAGGAGTCCATGGGGTCACAATATAATCCTATCCGACCTAACAATAATAATGTAAGGGCACAATAATAAAAATATTAGGGTTACAGGGGTACAACAATAACAATAAGGGGGTTACACTAACAAAAATAAGTGACTATACTATTAATATAGGGACCTAACATATTTCCTCTTTATCTTTGCCAATCTCCATAGCCAAATATAAACCAAAAGTGATGACCACTAAAGTATTTTCCAAAAATTCATCTTGGAATACGTGTCCCATTACCTTGGTCTTATTTTTTCCTTTATTATCATTTATTACATGAAACTTTAACTTGGGGTTGTTACAATTATAGGGCACAATTGTCTCTTTCTTGATGCCTTCCTTCTTGCAAAAATCTATGAATTCATTTAACATGTATTCTCCATTGTTGTCATACTTGAAGATCTTAATTTTCTTCCATGTTTCATTTTCGACCAAAGCCTTTAAGTCCCTAAAAAAATCGAAGGCCTTATGCTCATACTTCAAGCAATATATCCATGTATTCCTTGATAAATCGTCAACAAAGGTAATGTAGTATATATGTCCACCAAGATAATGTACGGGCATCAGACCACATATGTAAGAATGAATGAGTTGGAGGATTTCATTAGATTTATTCTTGCTAGAGGGGAATGGTCCCCTTGTCTTCTTCCCACTGGCACATCCTGGAAATACTCCATCATCTTGAGCTTGAACATCAAGGATACCAGAGACCAACTTCTTCAATTTCAGAAGAGCTTCATAGCAGATATGAGCCAATCTACGGTGCCAAAACTTGCCTTGATGACTAATATCATGGAACATTGTTGGAAGGGGTCTTCTAGTGACTCTATAAAGTCCTTCAAATCTAGATCCCAATGTTAAAGCATCTCTCATAGGGAATCCCATAGGCCAAGTAACTACTTTTCCCTTGATGAAGGTGACCCTCGTCCATTTTTCCTCCAAAGCAGATATATATACCAAATTCTTCTTCAATACTGGAGCATACATCACATCATAAAGTAAAATGGATTCCCCAAAGTCCAAATGGAATTTAATGGAATGAAATCCTTTAATGAGATGAGTGGAGTTGTTTCTAAGAACAAACTTCAAATTGAACTCCCTCTCTACCAAGTTATAGAGAACCTATTTATACCCAGAGAAATGATGAGAGACCCCACTATAAACCAACCACCAATCCCAAATAACTGAAGGAGAGGAACTAGAAAGTGAAAAATAAGGATATATTCATATTTACTAGTAGCAACATTACTTTCATACCAGGAATTTATTGAATTATTTTGAGGGTAGTGGTCTTCATCGTGATCATTTCGAGAATCTCTTCTTCTTATTTTATATATTCCATTACGATCATTCCCTAATCATATCCTCTTATTCAATTATTAACAACATGTTATTGTTTCCTATAGTGTTGTATCATGGATCTTTTTTCTTCTTAGGGAAGTCTCACACATAATGACCTTTCATTGTGACAATTGTAGCATTAAACGTGTGATTATTCCCTGTATCTTCCATTCCTTCTATTATAATTTAGATGAGGAGGATTCCTTGAACTTGACGAACCTCCTTTTCCTTTATTTTTCTTGTTATGAGTGACGAAAGTAGCACAATCTCCCTCTTCAATCTTTTGTATCCTACCTCTTGAGATCATCCCTGATTCTTCTTGAGTGATTTTTCCAACAAGCTCATTCAATGATGGGAAGACATTGTTATTTATTATAGTGGTAATGAATATTTCCCAAATAGGATGGATACCTCTAAGGTTTACCATACCAACTCCTTGTCAGGTACAATTTATCCAACTCTCTACAATTGATCTCGAAGATGAGATATCCTCATAATGAAGGATTGCACAAAATCTCCTTTATTCATATTCATACATTTAACTTGATCTTTTAAGGAGATGATTCATTTAAATTATTGGCTTCATATATGCTAGCTAGATTATAATACATGTCCTTGTATTTTTTCAAATTTCAAACATATGCAAGTAAATGATCATGTAAACCATCAACTATAATCTTCTTATCTTTTAACTAACCTTTCTTGTACTTGTTCTTGGAAACAACGAGAAAATTTTCTGGAGGCTTAGGAAATTTTCCTTGTATGTGTTCCCGGACATCATTTTCATCAGCTATGATTTCCATTTAATATTCCAAGAAACAAATTTAGATGAGTCACCCAACTTCTCATTTTCCTTGAAGTAAGAGGTAAACATATTGACATGAATAGATAGGCTCCTTCAACCTTTTCAAATATTATTGCTTCAACTCTTGTCTCATGTCGGCTTGTCCTTCAGCGTAGCTCTGATACCATGTTAATTTTTGCACTACTCCATGCTATATCAATTACTTTATCCCAATTTAATGCTTCAAATATCAAACTATTCAGAAATAATTAGTTCTTCCATTCATCAAAAATATTGAATATTGAACAATAAAATCAATGACAATAGGAGATAATCAACACATCAATAAGAGATACTAATTTTTTCAAAGACCGGGAAAAACCCCACAAGGGGGAAAACCCTTTGAAATTATTTTTTTATTAGATTGTCTTCAAATGTTCAGCAGAGAGTATAATGAGCCCAAATCCACAAATGATAATCCAACTCAAAGTTTGACTTATCCTAAAATAAAACCAACCAAAATATAAAATATGAGCCAATAGTAAAATCTAGTTAAAATCAATGTTGGTCAAGTCCAACAACAAAAAAAACAACAAATGGTCAACTTTCAATAGTAAAGAGTCCAAATGAACTCCGTCAACAATAAAAAAAAAATCAACCTAATAAACTAGTCAAAATGCTCCAAAAATATTCCTAAAATTCACCTTCAATCTTGGAAAAAATCAAATTCAAAAGTTATAGAAACCCTAGTTGCATATCTAAAATCAACCATAGTCAACATGCCCCAAATATCTCGATTTTTGTTCCCATAAATTCGTCCCTCCAAAATAGTTTAGGAACCCAAATAAAAATCAGTAAAAACATGCCCAATCTCCAAAAGTCAACCCAAGTCAAAGTGTTGGAAAAAAATCATAATTAAACCTCCCTGTAATTTCTCCTTCCTCTTGCTCGCACGTGTGAAAAGAAGCTCCTACAATTTCAGATGAATCAAACCCAATAAGAGAGAGAGAAGTATGTGATGAATCATATCCAAATGAGCTTGAGGTTTCCTTAATTTGTAGGTGTTGGAGGAGGGCTAATTAGCCTTTAGGCTAACCTGGTAAAATGTCTTATTGTGGGCTTCCCATAAAAAATGCACTTTCCCTTATCTGAATCCAGTGCTTCAAAAGTAAAAATTGGTCCTCTCAGAATGATGAATCTATTCCAATGATTTGAATTTGTCACTGAGCTACCAAATAAACAAAAATATTGTTTTGATAAATCCTAATAGATAATAATGAATGAAATCAACAATATTTCGAGAAAACTAAATGGGAAATAGCATATGAGGTAGTTGAATAGATAGATCCTTTGTGTTTCCTTTATGAAAAAAAGGGAACAAATGAATAGTTAATTAAACCAACCTAGAAATGTTAAACATGATGTTTGTTGGTTTTTATCATGGTATTCTTTTCTATAGTGAGACTAAAAAATTCACTGGTTGAATGTGTTGATCAATTACAAGAGACAAAACACAGAAATCATCCATGGAATTTATGGCGTGAAATTCACTTTCTTCTATGAACTATACTTTCATGAGCTTCATGTTTATAATATATTAGCAATTAAAATTCAAAATTCTTAGCTTAGTGTGACATAGAAATCTTGGCTCAAGTTGTGCATGATTTACTCTCACTAGTCACTATACAAGTCAACAAGTGGACTTTAGAAAAATATAAAAATATAAGAAAACTAATATACAGAGAAGATAGATATGCTAATCACAAGAAGAATACCCATTCATCATTGATAATATTTAAATCATGTAAATAATACCTACTTTGTCTAATATTTACAACGTTGAACATTTACATTGTATTTCTAAGGACAATATCCAAGAGTACACTGGTACATTTTCAACATTGATATTAAGATTTTTGGGTTTCTCGTTTTTTGTTAATTAATAGACTTTAAAATATAGGGACATACTTTTAACACACATAAAGGAAAGTAAAAATCATTGTACATGAAAAAATTAAGATAATAATTGTCATGTCCTCTAGGAGAAACAAGAAGACAAAAAAATGCATCCATGTGGAATGGTATCCATTTCCTCCATCTTTAAAACTTTTCTAGACAATTATAAAACCATCGATTCTCCAAAAGAAGTAATAAACCTAAAAATAAAAATTTAAGGTGTGGAAAATCAATTCAATGGATTGTGTAGTGGGGAAATGCCCTTCCTTCAAATATGATAAAACTAAAATCCAAAAGTAACCTTTCCTACCCCACCATACATTCACAAATTAAACAATTTTTTTTGGGGGTTTCATTTTTTATTTTCAAAAAAGAGTGGAAAATGAAAGAACATATTGTAGTAATAACAACAATAACAGGTGGGGGTGAAGTTTTAGGAAACTTGCTTGTGGGAGCGATAGATATAATCATGAATCACACTCCTCAAAATGCTTCCAAAAAATATCTCTGCCCTCTAAAGGAACCTCATAAAAATTTCATTCATGTCATATGGCTTTTCATGGATGCTATAGATATTCATTTTTACAGTGTCACCGCCCCTAATCATAAACATCGATAGGAGCTTAAGTTGTTTAAGAAGCACGATGGAATTCATTTTTCCTAAGGCTTTGTTAATCTCAACCGAAATTTTATAGGTTCCATGCGAGACTACAACCACTTTTTTTTATTTCTAGGGTTCACAAAGCATGATGGAATTCATTTGATATAGGGTTTGCTAATCTGAACCCAAATTTTATAGGGTTCCAATGCAAGTGAGACTAGAGAGTAAAACAATGAAGGGTAAATAACTACCTTCAAATTAAAAGTCATGTGGGGAAGCATTAACATCATAGGTCGAGTTGAAATTGCCTCATTGGTGGTGGAAAATTTCCTCTTGAGATGAAAAAGACTCTTTGGCACCTTATTGTGTGTTATGTGTTGCACATATGACTGCACAACTTTCCCCTGTATATGCTTCTTCTTCTACAACACCAAAACTTAAAAAATAAATAAAATACCTTGAAGGAAAAATTATGCAAATAGTAAATGCATGTGCACTTATACTCTTACCCTTCTGAAACATCCCATTTCTCACCAATAGTTGTTGAAAATCCCAGGGATCTAGACAACAAAACCATATGAATTAACTAGTATTTGGCTAAGGTTTAGGGTTTACATAATCAACCTTGCCTTGAGGAAACATTAAGGCATGAATAGGTTCTCCCAATGCATGAGTAAAAGTAATATGTCACATACTAGTAAGGAGAAAGATCACTAAGTATAATGGTTTAATTTTAGGTAAATATATTTAATTGATTTTAAAAATATTTCGATCATTGGTATTGCAATGGACATGGAAAAACGTTGCAAGAACAATGAATTCGAGTTAGTTCGTCAAAATACCAATGAATGTGGGCAGATTAAACTAAAAAATGACATTATTCTTGTAATTTTCAATGGTATAGCTAATTTTAGTAGTATCGTCATACTATTTCGTTGAAATTTATTCCTATATATAGTAGTGTATATATAATCAGCATCCATTGCAACAAAATGAAAATGAGGGGCGGAAAGAAGAAAAACATGAAGAACAACAAAATAAACACCCATTAGGAAAAATTTGCCAAAAAATTTATTAATTCAGGGTTCCACAAGTATACGTTGAAATTTCCAAAAGTGAACTAATGAAAGTGAACTAGCTTCTTTTAGGAAGAAAGTGAAGGAGAAAATGGTATAAAATGACAAAATGCTATGTAATAAGAGCTAAACTAACTAAGTTATAATAAGACTTGGGATATGGTTGAATGACCAAAAGGAAGAAAGGTTTTAAAGAAAAAGTGGGTGTATCAAATAAAACATAGAGGCAAGGAAAATCAGCAAAGATTTAAATAAAGGTTAGTGGTGAAAGGAATTGAGCAAGAACAAGATATTGATTTTACAAAAGCATTCTCCCTAGTTGTCAAAATGGCATTAATATGAGTAGTAATTTGACTTGCAACTTCTTTAGATATATAATTGGAGCAATTCGATGTCAAGACAACCTTCGTACATGGAGGTTTACAAGAAGAGATATATATGGAACAAACAAAACGCTTATTTAAAAGGTAGAGAAAGTTTGGTTTGTAGGTTGAAGAAGAGTCTTAATGGGTTGAAACAAGCGCCTCATCAATAGCATAAGAAATTTGACTCCTTTATGCTTGATCATGGTTTTAAAAGGATAAATTCAAATAATTTTGTATACATTAAAAGAGATGAAAATGAAAATTTCATTATATTATTATTAAATGTTGATGAGATGTTGATTTTCAAAAACAATAAGTTGATTATTAATAAGATAAAAGAATAATTAAATAATGCATTCACAAATGAAGAATTTACAAATAATAATGCATGTTTTGGGGATGAAAATTATATGTGATAGGAAAAGCAAGAAACTGTTCCTGTCACAACAACAATACCTTGCAAAAGTATTTGAAAATTTTAGTACGGTTGATGCAAAAATTATAAGTGCATCTATTTATTCCCATCTTAAATTAGCAACTAAATAATTTCCCACTAGTATGAAGCAAAAGCATAAATGTAAAATATTCCATGTGATTCAACAATATGAAGTCTAATGTATGCAATGTTATGCACTCACCCTAAGATTGCACATTGAAAATGTAAGTGGTAAGTAGGTTTCTTGCAAACTCAAGAAAGAAACATTGGAATGAAACTACATGAATGTTAAGATACATTAAAGGCTAAATTGATCATTTTTTATGCTTTCAAAGTAATAATACCTTGTTGGAAGGATTTACAAATGATGATATGGTAGGTGTTGTGTAACCAGCTCCAAAAATAGAAGAAAAGAGATATCAACGCCTTATAAATAAGCCACTTCGAGGGGGAAACCTCCAATACATTACATAAATGAACAATTCTTGGATGATACAATTTACAAAACCTCCTTTCTATATATAGGAGTCCATGGGGCCATAATGTAATCCTAGTGGGCCACAATGTAATCCTAGCCGACCTAAAATAATAATTTAAGGGCACAATAATAACAAAATGGGGGTTACAAGGGTACAATAATAACAATAAGGGGGTTACACTAACAACAATAAGGGACTATACTAGTAATATAGGGACCTAACATGCCCCTCTCCTTCAAAAAAGTGTTGTCCTCAAAACTTGAGTAGCTCTGGGTGCTTCTGTATAAAATTCTCATCCTCCCATGGAGAATCTTCAGTGGGTAAGTTCTTCCACTTGATGAGATACTCTGAAATTGATCGATTCCGTAGTTGTCGAGTTCTTGTTTCCGTGACCGCTTCAGGTTCCAATATGATTTTTCCTTCCTCATCAAGTTCTGGCAATATTGTTTGAACTGAAAGATTTTCACCTATAACCTTTTTTAAGCATGAAACATGGAAAACTGGATGTACTCGCGAAGAAGCAGGAAGCTCCAATTTGTATGCCATAGAACCAATCTTTTGCAACACCTTGTAAGGACCATAGTACTTTGGTGATAATTTATTATCCTTCTTAGTTTTCTTGAGGGACATTTGTTTGTATGGTTGCAGCCGTAAAAATACCCAATCTCCTACATCAAAACTTCTCTCGTTGCGATGTTGATCTGCCTGTTGTTTCATTCGATTTTGTGCCAAATTCAGGTTATCCTTTAAGAGTTGGAGAACTTCTTGCTGATGCTCGATGTGATCTTCCACTGCTTGAACCTTCGAATTTTCTCTTAAATATGATGTGATGGATGGTGGATGATATCCATAAAGTGCTATAAATGGGGTCATTTTTGCTGCAGTATGGAAGGAAGTGTTATACCACCATTCAGCGAGAGGTAACCACTTGACCCATTGTGTTTGTTTATCGGATACAAAACAACGAAGATATCCTTCCAAACATTTATTTACTATCTCAGTTTGACCATCAGATTGAGGATGATAAGATGAGCTATGAGCTAATTGAGTACCCAAACAAGAAAATAACTATGTCCAAAAATTTCTAGTAAAAATGGGATCTCTGTCACTCACAATAACCCTTGGGCTTCCATGTAGCTTTTGAATTCTGTCCATAAATGTAGTAGCAACTGTACTTGCTTTAAATGGATGAGATAATGCACAAAAGTGTGTATACTTGGTAAGTCTATCAACTACCACCATGATGACACTCTTTCCTTTGGACTTAGGTAAACCTGTGATAAAATCCATTGAAATCTCCTCCAAACGTTGACTTGGAATGGATAAAGGTTGTAGAAGTCCTGGGGTCTTAATTGTTTCCACTTTATTCTGCTGGCAAACCAAACATTCCGCCACAAACTTTCGAATATCAGATTTAAGGCCATCCCAAAAAAATTCTTTCTTCACCCTGTGGTAAGTTTTTAAAAATCCTGAGTGTCCTCCGAAAGGAGAAGTGTGCAATTCCAGAAGAATCTTTTGTTTTAGTTGGGAATTCTTACAAAGATATAAGCGATCTTTGTACCATAAGGAATCATTTTTCCAACTAAATGTATCAGATGTACTAGGATCTTGCTGCAACTTTTGAATGAGTGTCCATACATCTTTGTCCTTCTTCCATTCATCTCTTGCTTCGGTTATCTAATCCGGTTGGATAATAGAAATGGCACAAAGCAATGCTTCCACCTCTTCATTCTTTCTTGAGAGTGCATCTGCAACAACATTAAGCTTTCCTTTTTTGTAGATTATTTCAAAGTCAAAATCCAACATCTTTGTGACCCATTTTTGTTGCTCTTCTGAAGATAGTCTTTGTTCCAAAAAGTGTTTAAGACTATCATGATCAGTTTTTACCTTGAAGTGTCTTCCCATTAGGTAAGCTCTCCATTTCTTTAGTGCATGCAGTATTGCTAACATTTCCTTCTCATAAATGGGTTTCTGTGAATACTTTCCTTTGATTGGACGACTTTCAAAAGCAATGGGTCTTCCTTCCTGCATTAAAATAACACCAATTCCATTTTTTGAGGCATCACATTCCACAATAAAGGTTTTTGTGAAGTCTGGCATAGCTAAGATTGGTGCTAGGCACATTTCCTCTTTAAGATGTTCAAAGGCCTTAGTTGCTTCAGGAGTCCATGAAAATGCATATTTCTTCAATAATGTTGTTAGAGGTGCTGCTATTGTCCCATAATTCTTAAAAAACTTACGATAATACCCTGTTAACTCGAGAAATCCTCACAACTTCTTTATGGTTGTGGGGACTTTCCATTCCTTAATGGTTTTAATTTTGTTAGGGTCTACTTTAACACCCTCGTGAGATACAATATGACCCAGATATTCCACCTCTTTTATTCCAAAGAAACATTTGGATATTTTTTCATATAATTGTTTCTCCTGCAATAGTTTGAGCACCCTGTCAAGATGTTCAACATGATCCTTCCAAGACCTGCTATAGATTAGTATATCATCAAAACATACCAGCACAAATTTTCTAAGGAAGGGTTTGAAAATGGAATTCATCAACCCTTGAAATGTAGAAGGTGCATTGGTAAGGCCAAAAGGCATGACCAAAAATTCATAATGACCCTCATGAGTTCGAAATGTTGTTTTTGGAATATCTTCAATCTTCATTCTAATTTGATGATATCCTGAACGAAGATCCAACTTGGTAAAATAAATTGCTCCATGTAATTCATCCAATAATTCATCAATAACAGCAATGGGAAATTTATCTTTAATGGTGAGCTTATTGAGCTCCCTATAATCCATACACATTCGCCATGATCCATCCTTCTTGTGTACCAATACTACAGGAGCAGAGAAAGAACTTTGACTAGGTTGAATTATACCTGCCTCTAACATTTCTGCAATCATACGTTCAATTTCACTCTTTTGGACGTAAGGATATCTATAAGGCCCGATGTTTGGAGGAACACTTCCTGGAATCAAATGAATAGCATGATCATGATCATGAATAGGTGGGAGTCCTTTGGGAGTTTCAAACACCTTGGAATGATTGTCCAAGACTTGTTGGAGATCTGCAGAAATAGATGATTTTGATGTTGGAACTTCTAGTGAGCATAATTGTGCAATTACGCCTCGCTGTTCTTTCTTTAGAAGCTTTGTCATGACATTAGAGCTTATTATCCTTCCTGGCTTCCCTGCGATACCCCGTAATTCGACTTCCTTTCCTTCTGAAAAAAATTTCAAGAAAAGTTCTTGAAAATTAAAAGCTACCATCCCCAAAGATTGTAACCGTTGTACTCCTAGTACAACATCAGCACCTCCCATAGGAATGGAAAGCATTGGACTAGTCAATACATATTCCCCCATGTTTAGCTTGATATTATGGCATTTTCCAGAGCAATTTATAGTTCCTCCATTTGTAACCATCACTTGATATTTTGGTGCCGGGTATAGGAAACAATTTAATTCCTTGGCTACCTTACAATGAATAAAATTATGGGTGCTACTTGAATCAATCAACACTATTACCTTTTTCTTCTTTATATGTCCTTCTATCTTGAGAGTTTGAGGAGTGGTAATTCCTGCCAGTGCATTACATGATATGGTTAGATTCATTTCTTCCTCTTCTAGGGTTGGTTCCTGGTGTGTATCCTCTTCTTGTTCATTTTTTTCTTCCTCTTCACAATCTATGTAAGATAATTTCTTCTTAGCACACTTATGACCTTTAGTGTATTTTCTATCAGAACTGTAGCAAAGCCCTTTTGCTATTTTTTCTTCCAATTGTTGTGGTGTCAACCTTGTAGGTTGTGTAAATCTAGGCGTAGAAACACTTCCTTCTTTATGGAAGTGAGTGGTAGGCTTCCTTGTCACCATAATTTTACATTCAATTTTTCTTTCCAACCTGAATGCCTTCTCCAATGAATCAGGTTCCAAAACTCGAACTTCATGTTGGATGTTCTCCTTTAAAGTGCCTATGAAGAGATCAATCCTGTGTTCCTCTAGAATATCAGTTACCCTTATATTCAATTTTTGGAAGTCCTCAATGTGCTCCCCCACTAAACCCTTTTGTTTTAGATTTATCAATTGGCTAAAGAAGGTGTTGCTCTTTGTATCCTCATAATGTGCTATCATTTCCTTCGTAAAAATTGACCAAGTGACAATTTTTTTACGGGAGCAAAGCCATGGATACCATACAAATGTATTTTGTTCTAAATGTAAAGTTGCAATGCGTACCTTTTGTGTGTTTTGCACATTATGGAGATCAAAATATTTCTCCATCTATAGTATCCATGTTACAGGATCCTTTCCATCAAACTTCCTCATATCCATTTTTGGAATATGGAGATTCTTCCCACAAACATTAGAGTTTATGAAATCACGATTAACATTTATTTTGTTCTCATCATGAGTTTCCTCTACTATCTTTTCACCATTAGGAAACATTTCTTGTATCAACTTTGTCAAACCTTCTATGTCTGCTTTTAGATCATTCTTTATGTTTTCCATTTTAGCTTCCATGTCATCCATATTAGATTCCATTCCAGCTTCCATGCCATATATCTTAGATTCCACGCCTTTCTTCAAAATTTCCATTTCATTTTTTGCTGCTCTTTGCGAGAGCGAAATTTGGTGCACTTGCTCTTGTAATTTTGATAGATCATGTTGCAATTCTTCATCTTCATGAGTCATAGTAGAGCCTTCTGAAGGCTTAATGGGTGTTGAATTATTTTTACGGGAATTTTTTAGAACCCAATATTGATATCTATTCTACAATATTCCCTTGGAATAAATTCAAATTGATTTTTTAAACAAGACTTATGCAATTCGGGAAAAAAAATACACACCTTTTTCTTGCTTTTGAGAAGGTCGATATTGAAATTGGATTATCTATGTGATTGCAGCTCTTAAATATCTAAAATTTAGCACTGAAGTAGCCCACTGAATTATCTTTTGAATGCCACAGGTTTGACCTTATTTGGATTCTCCAAGACAAAGTTATGTCCAATCTCCCACAATGACCTAATTATGGACTAGTTCAGTAGAGCGAACTTGTACGACTTGCCACGTGTCACTGTCTCTTCCTTCGCCTCTGAAATTGATAGCCAAGAAACTAAAGGTCGTTTACTTGCAACCAATTTTTACGGCACTCCAATCCAATTCTCAAAGAGAGAGTTATTGAACGTTTCCCACGATCACCTCTTCGAGATGAAATTCGGAAGCCTAAAAAACCACTACCTTCCACAGATCATATCTCCAAAAATATTGTGAACCAAGCTCTAAAATTTTTTTATGAGTTTCCTCAGAATTTCAGCTTCGCACTCTAAAAATTTCAGATTCTGAACCTTCGTAGAAAAAAAAGTTATAGTGAAAATGCCACAATGACCTGTTTAGGATCCTGAAAAAATAACTAACTTCCACAGATCATATCTCCGAAAATGTTGCGAACCAAGATCTGAAATTTTTAGATGATCTTCCTCAGGCTTTCGGCTTCGCACCCTAAAAATTTCAGCTTCTGAACCTTCTTATAAAAAAATTTATAGCGAAAATTCCTCGATGACTTGTTTGGAGCAACGAAACCCTAGAATCCAAAGCTCTGATACCAAATGTTGTGTAACTAGCTCCAAAAATAGAAGAAAAGATATATCAACTCCTTAGAAATAAGCCACTTCGAGGGGGAAACCTCCAATACATTACATAAATGAACAATTCTTGGAGGATACAATTTACAAAACCTCCTTTCTATATATAGGAGTCCATGTGGCCATAACGTAATCCTAGTGGGCCACAATGTAATCCTAGCCGACCTAACAATAATAATTTAAGGGCACAATAATAATAAAACGGGGGTTACAAGGGTACAATAATAACAATAAGGGGGTTACGCTAATAACAATAAGGGACTATACTAGTAATATAGGGACCTAAAAGTAGGTGATAATGATTCTAGAAAATCCACAACATGCTACACCTATGCTTTTGTATGGATTGTATTCTCATGGAAATATGGATTGAAAAATTTGGTGGTTCTTTCTACCATTGAGGTTGAGTATATTGCAACAACTACTACATGCAATTAAATGACCTGGATGAGGAGGTTCTTGGAGGAACTGGGTCTCCAACAAGAAAGTATGTTTTGAATTGTGATAGGAAAAGTGCAATTCATTTTCCTAAAAACATTACCTTCCATTCTAATACAAAGCATATTGATGTTTGATATCGTTGGATTAACCAAGTGATTCAAAATGGTAGAGGATGAGATACTACAAATAGATAAAATAACAACAGAATAATATATAGTTGATATGTTGACAAAGATTTTTCTAAGGGATAAGTAGGAGCTTTTCATATTTGTAATTCTTCCTCCCACATTTACCTACTTTTACAAGCTCTCTAGTGTAAACATGAGTTGAGTTCTACCATTACATGAACCGACCCCCAAATTATATTTATGGAAGTGGGGCCTACAAACTGTAACACATACTAACATCGCTCAAAGACTTCATACCACTAAGGAGCCTGACATACACCCTGGGTGGTGAATCCCTAAGATGAAACTCATTTTATATAGCTTGACACCCCAATCACACCCATAACACACCATGCATGTAGTTATGAGGTTGCAACCGCACCCATAAGCCTACCTACATGCAGTTATGACCCAAAATTCCTAGTTCAATGAATGCAGTGACGAGATCTATGCCATTGTTTTAGGCTAGCCTCCATACCACTAACCAAAACTTCGTATAATTTTCTAGAAATATATCTAAGATGATGACAAGTCTGAATAATCAAAACTCAAGAAATTTATTTACCTATACATTTCTAATACATGACATAAATTTTGTCAAACATATGATAAACATAGAAGCTATAGGCCATGAATGCAAACATTATCATAAAACTATGAACTGCGTCAGAGAATTGTTAAGAAGGTTCAATTCCCTCTCAAGGTAGCTACAAAAGCACTTGTTAGCCTATTAATTCATCAACCATTCAATAACTTATCAAATTATGAGAGAGATCCATAGTAAGATCACATCATATAACTTTGCAAATAACTAACATATAACCTGAATATAATCCATGGAAAACTAGCCATAAAATCAACACATTAACCAGTATAAGTGTTCATAAATCACCATAGGTAAAGTAGCTCATATTAACATATGAAAAATCCAACTAAGTCAGTACTTCCACATATTTCCTGACCATAAATTTTTCTAAAACAAATATCTCTTTCATCCAATCACCCTCGTTCCATATTCCAAGCATGAATTTGGGATCATATGGGTTAAACCAAAATAGAACTAACTAGGGCTTCCAGAGGCCAAACCACCTCAACCCTCTACCAAAGTGATCTCAGCTAAAATGGTTCAGAATAACTAACATCAAACAAGCATCGATGCCTTTTATTTCCTTCCCAGCTCCAAATGAAATTTCCTCTCTCCACCCATCCATCAATAGATCTAGGAGAAATCCCATCATCACCCTTGACCCTTGGGAATTTTCCTGGGACCACCTCAACCAGAACCCAATTCTACCGGCCATCCAAATCTAAATTAAATAGAGAACCCGCTACACCAGGGCTATCCAATAAATGGAAAGGCAATGTTGAAACCATTATCCCAGGAAAATCTCCATGCCAATGACAAAAAAAACAGCAAGGAAATCATACATGCAACCTATTACTTGAAAAGTATCCCTATTGTAGCTACCGATCCAACCTTCTTTTGCATTGCCCTCCAATTCCTTGCTTATTCTTTTCTTGCTTTCTCCAATTCCAAGTGAATGCTAGAATGCTCCAAAAATTCTCTAAGTGTGCAAGAGTGTAGGAGTATGTAAGAAGAGAGTCAAAACTAAACTAAGAAAAAGTTGTGAATTGTTTCTTTGATGCCTTTTTATCATTGATGTCTACTATCTTCCTTTCCTTTTCCTTTTTTTCTTTCATTTTCCTCGAGTTTCTCTATAATTTCCCTTGCATACATATTTGTGTCTCTTCATCTCTCTTTTCTCCTATTTTCATTTATTTCTCATAATTGAATTCCAATTATTGCCTCATTTCCTTTGTCAAAGCCTTTACTAATTTCCATATCCGTTATTAAACCACAAGTGATGCCCATTATAATGTTTACCTACCATTCAACTTGGAATATGTGTCTCATGACCTTCGTTTTATTTTATTTACATGGAAAATCAACCAGGGGTTGTTACAAACCCTCCCCCTGGGGGGAACACCATCCTCAATGTTCGATGACGCTTATGACCAAAAAAACATACTACATATCGATATTTATAACCATGGAAAATTTTAGGGGCTAGTAGTCGCAGGTGGGCTAATTTTCCATGATTTTTCAAAAAAAAAAATTCGCTACTTTTCATTTTTTATAAAAATGATTCGCCAAAATTTTACACTATAAAATTATTTTACCTTAAAAATTGCCAAAATTATATAGAGAGTATATATAAAATCATTATAAATTTTTATAATAATAAAAATTTTATAGTTTGTATTTTAGGGACTAGTAAGATTCGCCAATATTTTTAAACTTCAAGATAATTTTCCATCCTTAAAATTTTCCCCATTTTTAACACAACTCGATGTAGTATTTATAATAAACAACTGTTGAAAACCATGACCAACATGCCAAACATGGCACGCGTGCCACTTATTGGAGCTTTATAACACATCTAGATTCAATATTTACAATGATACACACACACACACACCAAAATCTCATTTGCTTCAACCAGCAAATAAAGAAGGATATAGTGCCTTCATTTGATCATCCATCTCCCATGTAGCTTCATCGGGCCGAAAGTTCTTCCACTGCACTTTAACCTTCTTTATTGCTCTGTTTCGAACCATGAGTTGTTTCCACTACAATATGTGTTGTGGTTATGGATGGAACTCTCCCTTTGGTTCCACCTACAACACAAACGAATCAATCACATGATCAACATCATGTACATATATCTTAAGTAATGAAACATGGAAAACGTCATGGACTTTCACTGTTGGTGGAAATGCAATTCTATAGGCCACTAGTCCAATCCTCCCAAGGATCTCAAGAGGCCCACAACATTGATTTTATAACTTGGCACATGACCCAATCCTCAAGGATCTCTTCTTGGGCTTGATGCGTAGGTACACATGCTCCCAAACTTGAAACTCCTTGAATGTTTTATGATGGTCTGCATAACTCTTCTATCTATCCTATGCTACCTTCAAATTCCTTCTGATAACATGCATCTCATGTTCCATCTCAGCCAACATATTTGGTCCAATCAACACCCTGTTCACTAGATCATTCCAACTGATAGGAGTATTTCAACTTCTCCCATGGTTACTTAGACTCCTTAGTGTATCTTCTAAATCGGGAGAATACTCTTCTCCTTGCTACTCAACTGAACTTTCTCATTCCATTTATTTAACATCAAGCGTGTAAGGGGAGTCATGTGAACTGTAGTCCACCACTCTGCTCTTCATCTCTGATATTCAATTTCTTGCAAACATACCATGTCAAATATACCAAATAGAAGACATAATCAAAACCATACCTTAGTGCATCTAAGGGGAGGCTATTTCATCTGCACATGCCAATCCATATTATCATGATACAATAGCACAAGCATATCAATTCATACATAAATATCATGATCCAACCTTTGTTTTTGTTGTTCTCCAATTCCTTGCTTGTTCTTTGCTTGCATTCTCCAAGTCCAATTGAATGCTAGAATGCTCCAAAAATTCTCTAAGTGTGCAAGAGTATAGGTGTATGGAAGAAGAGAGCCAAAACTAAACTAAAAAAAAGTTGTGAATTGTTTCTCTAATGCCTTTTAATCATTAATGTCTAGTCTCTTTCTTTCCTTTTTTTAATTTCATTTTCCTCCAATTTCTCTCTAATTTCCCTTGCATGCATATTTGTGTCCCTTCATCTCCCTTTTCTCCTATTTTCCTTTATTTCTCATAATTAAATGTCAATTATTGCCTCTTTTCCTTTGCCAATGCATTTGCCAATTTCCCCAGCCATTATTAAACCACAAGTGATGCCTATAATTTTTATGCACCATTCAACTTGGAATGTGTGTCCCATGAGCTTGGTTTTATTTTATTTACATGGAAAATCAATCAGTGACTGTGACAAGATCCTTGGATGGTATTACAAGATCTTTGGATGGCATGATGCAAATGTGATGAAAGGTATTTTGGAACCGGGTCATTAACAAGGAGATAACAACAATAACAATAATATTCCTTTGAGATTTTATTTGATCTAAAGTGGGAGATTATTGTATGTGTCACTAAATAAAATAAAATAAAAATATATTACTTTTTATAACTTCATCATACTTCTTGAATGCTACATTAACCTTGACTTAGGGAATAAGTTAAATGAGTTTAGCCTACTATCCTAGTTTTGGGCCCATGATATTTCTCTTCTTCTATAACAACCTCTATATATGTACTCTTGTTGAGGGATAGTGTGAAATATGCACTCTGAGGCATATTGTGAGAAAGATTGAGCTCTTGTTTAAGATTGAGCTCTTGTTCAAGCATAGTGTGAGAAAGATTGAGTTGATTTGAAGCTTTATGTATGTATTTTTGCTAATAAATGAAAGTTGTCTATCTTTACCTTCTTGTTTTTTCCTCTACATTGTTGAATTTTCTACATGAAACTTTGTTGTTTTGTTCTTGCTTATTTCTACATTTTTATTTTTATTTATATTATAAGATCTATTTAAATTTACTATTGGTCGTTGCTTATTTTCTAACACATGGTGCATTTCAAACTAATTTAATTTATTTGTGGTACTTGGTAGTCTAACGAGCCTGCTAATTGGTCTTGGATACTTTATTGGTTTTATCTCTTCTTAGTTAGTTTATTTTATTAGTCCCTGCCGCCTGCGGCTAAGGCAGGGACTATAGGAATCGAAATGGAGGGGTAAGCATTATTTTTAGCAGCTTAAAATTATAAGCACTAGCAAATAACCAAAGTTTCAATTTGTATATTCTGAGTATATTCTTTGCTGTCCAATAAAACGTTTTACCGTCTTATTTGGCCTCATATCGAGGCGATAAGATATATTTCATAAGTTATAGTCACTAATATCCCTTATATAAGATAGAGTAATGCTATGCTAGAATAATGCTAGCATTAATCATCAAACATTTAATGTTTACAAATATATCACTTCACAAATATATTACAGCCCAAAATGCTGCACGATGGAAGATAGTCCTATGGAGTAGATTACACGTTGTTCATTGCATGATTGATTACATGTGGCTAGTCAATTTCCTGAAACATGTCCTTATCCTGCCACATTTCTTTTTTTATCTTAACGTGTTTCATTTTCTGTGCTATGCGCTGAAGACATAATTCTTCATTTTCTTCGCTATTTTCTGCCCCGTCAGTTCAAGAAGCCTTCCCGGGATAATGATGTGCCCCATTTAGGTACAGTTCAAATACACCAGATTCTTCGTTTGTGCTTTCCAACTGCAGGCTTTGGAAACTGTAGGCTATGGGCTTTGTTTTCCGTCAGCGCTTATGTTCCGGAGGAACCGGAAGAACCTGAAATAGGCTAGCACTTATCTTTTTGTTTTTTATTCCATGTTCTTTCTTTTTTTATTTCATCTTGTTGTTTTTTATTCCATGCTGCCAACTGCAAGGTTATCTTTCATCTTGTTGTTTTTTGTTCTCAGTCGGTGCTTATCGTTGGAGGAGGCGGAGGACCCTGAAACCTTTTAGCACCTATGTTTCTATTTTTTATTTCATGCTGCCAACTACAGGCTTTGTTCTTGGTCGATGCTTATCGGGTGAGGAAGCAATTATCCCCAAAAAAATTATGGTATTCCTGCAAGGCACAAACAGTCTCTTACCATTTTTAAATTGTTTTCAGTAACTCTTACATTTCTAATTGATAATTTACAGAAATAAATGCGGCATTTATAGTGAAATGCGGTACTCGTCTTGTAGTGTGAAAGAGATTTCCACTGTCTTTTGCAATGTATGACAACAACAATGCAAAACTTACATTAATCAAATGCAATTTAGCTCCTGCACTTTTAATGTTAAAAAAATCTGGAATAATACATAGCTAAGGAGGGCGCAAACTCAGAATCATTCGGTAATAAGGCATAGGTTCTTACATAGTTAAAAATACTTTTGTGACTTCTGATAATGACACCATCTATTTTATCGATGTTTGTAATATTTAACTTATTATGGTCAGTCTATTCCAGATGTTTTAATTTTTCTTGCATTTTGGGACTGTAATGTAATTTATGGAATAAAATATTTCTTGTTTTCGCTTATGCATTCCTTCCATTCTTTGCCAGATTTAATATTAAGGTTTGCATTTCTTTACTATCAGTGAATAATGCATCTATCCTCTTTTGGTTACATTTCCTGATCGCTCCTTTTCGCTATTCCACCATTAGGTTGTTTCTTTTTCCTTTGCACAACAGTACAAGACTCAAATGTTTTCTGGTAATACTTGTATATTTTCAAAAAATTACACGTACTGATTATTTCGAATAGATAATTTTGCTACATTTCGTTTATGGTTCTCGATTATTGCCATACCCTTCTAGATATCTAACACTAAAAATATTTTCGACCAATTTGGACACTGTCTTTTTTAATAACTTTGTATTTCACCACTAGCTTAAATTGGGAAATTTTCTTGCACCAGAATTTAGTTCTTTCCTATACAGTAGAATTGTTTTCCTAGAGGTATGTATTTTGGGTTCTGGCAATCAATTTATTGTTGGCCTACTCATATTTAGCAATTTATACCTATCCTCATGTAAAGGTCTCGAATGCATAGCCCCCTCATCGATTCAAACTCAGAGTCTATTGGACATTTGATTCGTTCCGATTACCATTATTTTCAATCTATAACTGCTATATTATTTTAGTAGCATGAATGAACATACGGTATTGTCTCGGAAGGAAGGCAGTATACAGTTCAATCATCATGAATTAGATGATTTGACATCGGCAAGTACTCGTCACAGACAAATATAATAAGAATAATCAACAAGCTCTAGAATTCCATTTGAATCCATAGGCCTCAGATCTCAAAAGTTTCTCATAATTAAGTCAGACATATGCTTATCTTAATTTATTCCTATCATTGGCCAAATGAAATGATCTACACCGGCAACCGTTTACAGAAATTAAAGTCCAAAACAAAATACAGAAGAATAACATTGAAGAATCGAAGCAACATAAGAACCATACGCAGAAATATTAAAGTGTTGCAACATGAGAGGGGCTCAGATTATGGTGGTGATATATTGAGGTCTCGTTTAACAGAAAACAAGTTCGACCCAGCTTTCCTTACCGAGATCTTGAATAGTTACCTGCACAAAGTAGCCTCATTCTAATAGCAATGTGGCCAAGTTCCTGAAAATTTTATAAGCGTCATCATCTTTGGCAGGAGATTTTGCAGGAATGCATAGGATCCGAGTTGAAAGAGAGCCTGATTGGGAATCGATCACCGGACCTCCTGCTCTTCAAATGCGCTGAAGCAAATCGAAAGACAATTCCTCTCAAAATCCTGTTGTATTACTTACTCTTGTTGATGTTCGTTTGAAACGTGGCCCTCAATCGAGAACGTTTCTTGAATCCAAATCCACATGTCATTCAAGTGTTTACAAATTAATTTATAAAATCACATCCCAATAACGCAGATGCCCATGTAATTTTATCGGAAGTATAGTTTTAACATGCGTCAATACATGAGTTTGTTGCATTCTTTTTAATAAATCACCAATACATGAGTTTGTTGCGTTCTTTTTAATAAATCACCACAGTATTCATGTTACAATATTTGAAATTCGAGGCCTGAGTTAAACTACAATTTACTTGTATAAAAATATCAGAGTTGTAAGACATCGAACATGACAATCCAGTGGGGACTTAGCAGGGTCTGATTCCCAGCAAATTGTCGGTTCAGTACTTTAGCTTTGTTTGATGGTCAATGAAAAAAATTAAGTTCTGGGATTTCATCGTGCCAGGACTGGTCCTACTAAATCACCAATATAATCCGGTATTCTATTTCGAACCTCAAAGTCTTCTCCGGCTTTCTATTTCGAACATATTGCATTGTGCAAGGACACATGAAAATAATTATACATAAACTCCAGCTGGCTCAAGGTAATCTGCTGCTCCAACTCTGGCTGGCTCAAGGCAGGGACTAGCTGCCTTGCAGCCATCCTTGTTTAATAATGAATGTTATAACGAGGTAATGAGAACAAATATATATATATATATATATATTCATTTCTTATATTTAAAAAAAAATCAAATTAAACTTAAAATTTGAAAATTAATAATACTTTTGTGATCACTAATTTTATTAAAATAACCATTATTATAAACAAAATTTTGTGGAATGCTATATTTTTAACTTAAAATTTTTCTCCATTTTAACCATTCAAGGGTAATATTTTTAAAAACTTTCTTTATGGTTTTAAAATGATGATCACTATCCCACCTATGTCATATTGGCTGGAAAAAAAATATTTTTTACTTAATTAGGCCGTAAAATATTTTTTTTTGCCACTGTGTCCATGTTTGAGCCATTAGATCAAATGTTAGATGATTGAAATGTTTTAGGCCAATAGATCAAGTAAATATTTTTATATATGTTTTTTATAATGTTACTTTTTTTCTTTTTAATAAGTTAGATTGAATTTAGGTTTTGATAATGATAAAATATAAATACAATCCATGGTATTGACCCATGGTATTCATGTGGAATGTAGTTTCTGTATAGGGGGGAATTAATAATGATCTAAACTAATTATTTAATAAAAATATTTTAAATGTTTTATAATTCATGAGTATTATTTCTTAATATATATAAAAAAAAAAAAATTAATAATGAAATTTTTTAAAATATGTGATCTTTTTTAAATTTCCAAATTATTTAGAGGACATGATTTATCTTGAGCAATAATGATGAATGTCCATAATTCTCATTTCTTAAATAACACTAAATTTACCTTTAATTACTTAATTGTAATAGTTTGTAACTACATACATATTCTTTCGGATTTTTTTTCTTGTTGTAGGTAAGATGTTGTTCCTACATCAAAAAATATAAATTTTTTATTTTGAATTTGAACTTGAGATGTACAATGAAAAAATTTAAAATGTTAAAATGGTGACTTTCTACATCTCTCGTTTCCTCATCATTTCCAAGTACATCAACATCTTGTTCAAGTTCTCTATTTCTCCAACATTAAGGGATCCCTTGTCAAGAATTCTTATGTTTCTTGATGAAAATAAACATATGAAACAAAACCCATCAGATACGAAAGAGGTGTGGTGGAAACATACAATTTAATATGAAAAATATGTTTTTTTGTATAAAAGTCAAGGATACATAATAAAGGAGACATGGTGAAGAGAAGCTTCCAACCTTACAACAAGCCCTAAAAAGGCATAACGTTGAATGTATGGAATCCATTTTCCCTGATACACATGAGAAGTGCAATAAAAAATCTTGGAATTTGGAAAATGTCACGAAGCTTATCTCAAGTTCCATTCATTTAGATCTGAAGTATATGGAAGAAGAAAAGCGGGACAATGGATACCTATCATGAAGGTATGATTCTTTAGAAAGAAACGATGTTGAGAAGGCTATGGAGGACGAAATAGAAGAATTAAAAACAGAAGAGGAATCTTCAGAAAATGGGTTACTTAAGGATTTTGGAATCAAGATGAGCTACATTATCTCACTGATTCAAGCAAGCAGTAAAAAAGAGAGACAAACAATAGTGATATAGAGACAATTTATTCATAAACAAGAGAAAGCTAGAATTTTACCCGAGATAGAGTTATGGGAAGAGAAACATTCCAATTGTAAGGAGTCAAAGTTACATGAGTAGTAGTTCACTCAACATAATTCTCCACCACTTATTCTGGAGGAGAAAGTTCCTACTACCTCATCAATTGAAGAAGGCCCACATGAGAAAATCAGAAGAGATTCCTCAATGTTATTTTCATTTGACATTCAGTCACTCTGCTTTTTTTTGTTTAGTAGTCTCTTTACCTCTGCCCTTAAATTCAATGACTTAGAAAATACTAGACAAAAGACACTTACCTATTGCAATAAGTTGAAAATCAATTGGGGAGGAATCTATTAGTTAAAATATCGGGAAAATAATTTCATTTCAAAACAAAAATGTACTATCACTAGGGAAGGGAATTATTACATTTAAAATTTGTTCCCATTCTTTTCACAACAAAATTTGATTGTTTCGTTTTATTTGATGGGAAAATAAATGATCTTTAAAAGGCATTAAAGTCTTGAATTATGATCCTTAAAGAAGTCGCTAGATTCCCTGATTATGAGATGATTTTTTCTTCTTACTTTTGGGTCTTCATGATGTTTGTTATTCTGACTGAGGTGAAAAGTTCCAAAGAAGTGGAATATTGGTCGTTCAAAGAGGAATTATGGAAATATGATTGTAGATAATCTATTAATATAAATTATCTAAACTGAGTTAATTAATCATCCCCAAGGGTTAAAAAGGGCCCAAATGTCTCGTATCCATAAAATTGATGATTAAGATAACTCTATGCTCTATGTTAAAATGACAGGTGAAGGTGGATTTACCATACTTAAGCTTCTTAGTAGTCTCTTATGAAGTACAACATGTCATAGTGATAAGTTTTTATTCCATTAAATAATTCTAGCTGTAGAGCAGAGTGAGAGTTCTAGGAGTAGTATCAAAGGAATTCAACATTGCAAATGTGATAGAAGCAAATAATTTCGTGGAAGGGTGAAGTCTGCCCAACTTGGTCATAAAAACCAAGTGCATCCTTCATGCAGAAAAAAAATAAACATGCAGATTTAGTCATATAGAGGTCTTGAATACTTTGGCCAAAATGTCTCATCCATTATGAAAAAAAACATCTTGCATGCAATTAATAACAAAGAAGTTGTTCCACATCAATTACCCAATATAGATATTTTGAATTGAGGTCTAGTAAACATAATTCTCCACCCCTTATTCTGGAGGATCAATTAGAGCTGAGAAAGTTCCTACTACCTCTTCTTTTTTATATGATATTCTTTCCTATACCACAACCTTACGGCGTTTCCTTTGCAACATGTGGTGCAATTGCTAGTTATTTATAATTAATATTCAAAGTTTTTTTCGTTGAGGTTATCAATGAAATGGCAGAAGTGGAGAGGTTCCTCATTGTCATAAGCAATGCTCATGGTGTATGTGGTCGGATAGGGCATAGGGATCATTAATTTATTCTTTTGATTTATCTCATCTCAATCACTTTGAATTTCTTGCCACTCTTTGAGCTATGTTGTTCTTGTTGGTTCTATTTCTTGTCTATATTTTTTTCCCATTTCTATAATGATTTTCTAAGTGGCCTTCCCTATTAAGGATTTTTACTCGTAGGTGGGGTGTTGGAGGTCGTGACTCTCTGAGTAGAGTGCGAGCTCATTTTCATGTCGAGTCTTTTACTTAGCTCTACTATGACTAAATTGTGCAAAAAGTGCAACGAGAGCTAGAATATGCAGAGAAAGAAATGTGGCTAGAATGAAATAGCATTCAAACATAGGGGTAAGAATTGGTTGCTTTTAGTAGAGTCTTGCTAAATTGTCATGAGGCATAGAACAAAATTCTGGTAGTGATTAACGATATTCAGACCTACATAGAGGGATGATTTGTTTGCATTGAGATGGAAATTTTGTCTTTCTCTTAGTTTGTTATTTATATTATTTTTGAAATTTTTGTTTTTTTTGTAATTATTTATATGATAATTTTTTTAGTTTTAAGTTGGTTTTTTTTTTAAAGTTTGGTAGGACTATATCTTTATTATGTTTAATATATCACTCCCATTAAGATTGGGAATTGAACTCATGACTTCACATTAAGATTGGGAATTGAACTCATGACTTCACATCAAAAAAGTGCCTTAAAAGAACATACGGAATCACCATCTACCCAAAATCTTATAAACTTTTAAGTGATTTTTTTAAACCCAAAATAATTTATAAAAACTTTAATGAAATTTATACTTAGTGTTTTATTATTAATATGTTTTTCAAAATGGAAAACCAACTATAAACACTCCCTAATATATATATAATCTTGTTGCTTATCAATAAAAATCAACTTCTTTTTTAACCAGTATTCCAATTATGTGGCACAATTAAATGTAAAATGTATGAAGTTAGTTTTTATGCTCAACGATACAAAATATACAATTCATGTTGGCTTTTAATATAACTGTTAAAAGCATTTTGGACAATAGTTTTTAGCAGACACAGTTTTTGACACTTCAACAATGGAAAATGATATTTTTTGGAATGCTTTCAATTTTTATAATCGCATTTATGATGTGATAATACAATAAAAACTTTGTTTAGAAACAATATCTTTAATTAGCTTCCAGATCAGATTTTATGAAATCTATAGCACGGTTATAATTTTATTATATAAGTGATAGAAAAGAATATAATCCAGATAAGCTAAGCTAATAACAAAATAAATAAATAAAGCTGTAATAAATTATTTTGGTATATATTATATTGTCTAATTTTTAGTTTCTGTTTTATTAGTAAAATATTATATAGTGTAATTTTAGGTTGTTGTTTTATTTACTGGAAAGACTTATTTTACCGCTCATGTAAAAGCTATGTTTAAGTATGTTTGTATCTCTTACCATAAAATAATTTTTGCTATAATAATAATAATAAAATGTAATATATATTTAATTAGTAATTTATGATTTAATATAGTTTCATATAAAGTAATTAGAAGTAAAAAATTAAAAATAAAATTTGAATAAGATGTTTAAACCTTTGATTTTTCAAAAATATTTGAACACTTGATATCAACTTCATATATATTTTTATATAGAAAAAAAGTTAAAAAATACTTTAATGTTGTATAGAATAAAATATCCAATAGAAATTATGAATAAAATATTTTAATATGAATTAATATTGATATATACTTAAAAATATATTAATAACATACATAATTAATTTAATCTGCACTCATAAAATGATTAAATGTACATGTTATGTAATCTCTATAACATTCAAAAATATGATTTAAACAATAAAAAATACACATGTTTTTTCACCCTAAAATACATTTACACCGGAAGAATTTTGATCCCTCTAAGTGCATCTTAGATCCCCGGTTTAAAAATTTTGTTGTATTACTAAATTGCATTAATGGTCAGAAGAAATTTAAAGTTTATGATTTTAATTAACAGAATTTTTATTATATTAATGAATATTGAGATTTATATAAATTAGATGTAATTTGGGTTATTAGGAAAAATGTTGTTATGTATTCAAGTTTAATTCTTGTGCATCTAAGATGTTGAGTTCATAATGAAATATCCTTGTAATGTTTTTCAGTCTTATTGTTTAAGCATTTTAATATATATATATTAATAATACTTTGTTTTACTATAGTATTGTTGTTTGAATCTCTTTAGAACCAAAATACACACACATATATATATATATGCTAAGTTGTGTGAGTCTTTTTAACCTTTGCCTTGAGAAACTATGGCATATGAGATTTTTTCTCACTAGTTTCGAATGGATGACCTTCACATCACAGAGTGCCTTAATAGTACACCTCATCAGTGTCTATTCTACACCAAATTGACAAAAAATAAATTGATTTTAATATTTATTATAAAATTATTTTATTTAATTTTTTATTTTTTATTTTTAACAATAAATTATGTATATAACAAGTGACAAAATGTTTGTTAAGAAACTTTTTAGTGAAAAAGTTATTGGTTTGAAATTAGTTGTTTTTTAAAACAATTCATTGTGAAAATTTCATTAATTCAAAATTAATAGGTACCAATCCCACCAATGTGGACATTTAATATAATTTTAACAACTTAAATATTTGTATATTACAAATTAATTCTACCAATTAACAAACAATTTAAACACATGAAAATAAAAAGAATTTAATTATAAATTTCAATATTTTCCTTATATAAATTAACTAAAATAATAATTATATATAACAAAATTTTCATATGAGCCCCAAAAAAAAAAATATAAACATTACCTTTTTATGATATTTATCTTTTATTTTTTATTTATATTTCATTTCATTTTTTCAAATTAGTGAAATAATATATATATATATATATATATATATATATATATATATATATATATATATATATATATATAACAATGAAAATAAATATAATAATTTTCTATATAATTTTTCAAAAAAATTATAAATAATACAATAATATTATATTCAGATTTTATTTATTTATATATATTATTATATATATTTTTAATCTTTCATTAATCAAAATCACATTTTCATACTTTTATGATATAGATCATATTTTTTTGACCATTCGTATATGAAGATCAATATTCAGATTTTACTTATTTATATATATTATTAAATATTTTTTTTATTCTTTCATTAATCAAAATCACATTTTCATACTTTTATAATATATCAAGATCATATTTTTATTTATTTTTGGGACCATTCATATATGAAGATCATGTAATCTTTATAATAATGGTGTAATTAGATAGCGTTTAAGATTTCATAAAATCTCGTCTCAAAGTTGACACTTCTAAATAAAATTATGGTCGATTATCACGTACTTATCTGACCATCCTACTTTACAATATCACATTTATCTGACTTTTCGATTATTATTTATTTAATTGGCAATCCTGCATTACAATATCATATTTTCAGTCATTATGTGTGGCTTTTCCATCACTGTTTATGTAATGTGGACATTTACCTCCATCTGGTTTTTTAAATTTTATTTCCATCCTAACTGGTCTCTCACTTTCATTTAATTCTTCGACATTCTTCTTTATATAATTAGTTATTAAATGTACGTTTTCCCATGTCCACGTTTCCGATTTTGACCTCACCTTTGTCCCTTTTAGAAACAAAAGTAAAGAAAAGATTACCAAAGTAAAGAAGACATACATAAACGTATATTTTAAGGCAATTATTAATTTATTTTTTCTATTTATTTTATATTTGTAATAATTTTTATATTCAATACTGTTTTTATTTATAAATTAATTAATTAAATTAGTATATAGAATATTTAAAGTATATATTTTAAGAATATTTAATGAAAAGTTAATACTTTTATAAAATGCTTAAGAAGCATATAAATGAAAGGAAAATGCTTGGATAAAAAGTGCAAGAAACAAATAATTTGTGGTGAAAAACTAGATAGGCTTTCTAGCCTATTTATAGGCTAGGCTTCATTACATGTAATGTTATGGGTACTAATACTTTGTGACCAAAACATATGTACTGTAGAATTAGTAATCTCCCCTTTAAATTTCATTTGGAAAAGTTTTTAAATCCTCCCTATCACCTAGGTATATGATTTATGTCTAGACTTTACTAGAAGGGGTATGCATGTTTAATCAAGTCATCCATGTGTACCCTCAATTTACATATAATTTAAAAATATCATCTCCAAAGAAATTTGTTTTTCTAATTTCTAAATTATTGATAGTTGCTTATTTTTCCATTACTTACAAATGTCATTGTTCTTCACCTTGCCATTCTTATCTTCCACCTTGTGTTACACAACCTCATGATTCATCTTTTTCTCACAAATCCTTGAAAGGTAGAACTAACTCTTTGTTGAAATTCAACAAGAAAATGCACCACATACTAGTGTGGGATTCCGGGTCACACATGAGTGAGGAATTCAGTGACACGTTAGTCCTAATGTGGGCATCCAATTTTTAAATAAATTGGAAAATAAATTGTAATCTTATCTCATAACAACTTGTAATAGTTAACTAAGTGTGATAGTCTTAGTTAGTTGAAGAATTTCGAGTTGAGGGTCAAAGGATAGGCATGTAGAGTGATTCTATTATTTACAGGTCTAGTTGCAGTTGTAGCACTAGCATTGTTTGAGTGCAATCAGTTAACTCAAATTAATTGAGTTAAAATCAATTTAACTAGTTCTAACTAATTGATGAGCTAGTGGAAGATCAATTGAATTAAAATAGATTTAATTCACAAGAAGTGATCTACCAAGTAACTGGTGATTCACTATTAATAGTTGCATGCATGCCAATTTTGATGACGACCCAATTGAGACAAAGGTTAAAGGCAAGTAAACTATCAGTTGTATTTTTAGCGAACTATTTAGGTGCAGTTATAAAGCCACGAGAAGCCCATGATGGATTGCGTAGTCAAGGAAGGTTGGAATTCCTATTTAATAGGAATTATTTTGCCTAGGGATTGTGTGAGCAAGGCAAGCTAAAGGTGGGCAGGAAATTGGCTATGTGTTTGTCCAATTTTGCCTAGATCAGTGTGAGACAATTGGTAGATTGTATGAGGTTGGGGTGAGCACACATGCATTGCATTGTTTCATGATTCCTTGGTTGATTATACAATAAAGATGGAGGGGTTTTGAGAAGTTTCTTTCCCCAGGAAAATCTTGTGTTGTGCGATTGATTTACTTCTTTCCCTTATTGCATGTGATTGAGCGATTGTGATTTATATTCCACAAATATTGTATAAGGATTCAGTATCTTGTTTTAGTACATTGAATGATCGGATTGAATCCATTGGTGTAATTTCTACATGGTGTCAGAGCGCCAGGAATCACAATAGTAGAGAAGAAATTGAGCTTGTGTTGAACAATATTCAAATATTCAGATACTTTCTTTGGAGCTATAAGCTGATCATCATGTATTTCAATGGCTTGAGATTCGAATATGCACTCGATGGAAGTTCGAATTATATTTCATGGAAGGACAGGATGGAGGCAGTGTTGGAGGACAATGGGTTGAAGGAATTCATAGATAATGATATTCCCAAGCCTGCAGTAGCAGATGCCCAACTTCTTGATACATGGCAAAAGAAGGTAGAAAAGGCGAGGAGGATCTTATTAAAGGGAGTTTGATATCATATTGTTTTGAGTCTCCATGGAAATGAAACTCCATATGCTATGTGGAAGGCCTTGATAGATCTGTTTCAAAGCAGCAATGACCACAAAAAATTGGCACTCAAGGACAATCTCAAAAAAAAAAAATGGAGAAGGGCGATATAATCCAGAAATACTTGACCAAGTTCGCTCAATGTCGAGATGAGCTTGGAAGTGTTGGGATTACTGTAGTTGATGATGACTTGGTGAGCCTAGCACTTCTGGGCCTTCCCAAGAGCTGGCATCGTTACCAAGACTCTGTGAATGGGAGGGAGAAGTTACCAGATTAGGAGCGACTATGGTTAGATTTGGTACATTGAGAAGAGTTTTGACAGAATACCAAGGATGGATTCTCATCCAAGACTGATGATGAGGAAAATTGTGCCTTGGCTGGTAAGGCAAAGAAGGGGAAGGGGAAGAAGTCCCATTCCAAATCTGAGACCCGCATAGAAGGCAAGAACCGTGACATGTCAAAGCTGAAATTTTTTCACTGTCATGATTATGGACACTATGCCACAAATTTTCCACAAAAGAAGAAGAAGAACAAGAAGGTTCTAGGAGTTGCAACGGGTGAAGCTTTAGCCTCACAGTTTGAGTTGGACTTCTCTCTCATCGCATGCATGGTTTCAACTATGATGGGATCTATGTGGTACTTAGATAGTGGAGAATATTTCCACATGACTGGAAAAAAATAACACTTTAGTAGCTTGGAGGAGAAGGATCTTCATGTGCACATCGAGATGGGTGATGACGGGAGGTATAGCTCTACTGGGATTGGTACAGTTACTTTCCAGAGGCAGTCAGGTAAAACTTTAATATTAAAAGATGTCATGCATGTGCCAGGATTGAAAAAGCATTTAGTTTCAGTTGCTATGTTAGAGGATCTTGAATATGATGTGGTTTTCAATGAAGGAAAGGAATTCCTTCGTCACAAAGCCACAGGACAGGTAAAGAACATTGGGGTTCATGTGAAGATCCTTTACAAACTTGACGTAGATAGCTGCTCATCATTGAGCAGTAAAGCAGGGAAGGTGGTGGGCCGGGATACAGGTGAGTTATGGTACATGAGTTTGGGTCCTCTACACCACAGTGCTTTGAGGATCATGAAACAGATTTCTACAGGTCTACCAAAGGGTACTATTACGTAGATAGACACATGCAAGGGATGTACCATGGGGAAGTATACTAAAGCCACCTTTCATGAGAAGGAGAACCGAGCAGTGAAAATCCTTGAGAGAGTTCACTCAGACGTGTGTGGACCATTCTCTACACCTTCCACAATAAAGTACAGGTATTATGTGATTTTTGTTGATGATTTTTCTAGAAAGTGTTGGATCTTCTTTCTACAAAATAAAGATTAGACGTTCTCCAAGTTTTGTGAGTTCAAAGCATGGGTAGAGAAATATATAGGGAAGAAGGTGAAGGCTCTAAGGAGAGACAACGGTGGTGAGTATATCTCTATTGAATTCAAGAAATTATGTGCCAAAGAAGGAATTCAGAGAGAATTGATTGCACCTCATAACCCACAACAAAATTGGGTTGCAGAAAGAAAGAACAGAACAATTATTGGAGCAGCACGAGCTTTGTTACATTATTAGGGCCTACCATTGCATATGTGGGCAGAGGAATGCAACATAGCGGTATTTGTGCAAAACCGTAGTCCTCACCGGATACTTGGCATGAGTACACAAAAGGAGGCTTTTTCAGGTAAGAAATCGGATATTTCATATTTTAAAACTTTTGTCTCATCTGTATATTTCCATGTGACCAAAGATGTCAGGAAGAAGCTAGAACCAATAGCAGAGTTTGGGATATTTGTGGGGTACACTGATACTCCCCACAACTATCAGGTGTATTTTCCAGCTAACAATATGACATTTGTCAGGAGATATGTTAAATTTGATGAGGAGAAAGTCATGTGATTGTCCCTTGAGAGGGAGCTTGACTTGCATGTAGATGAGGAACTCTTAGTTCCAAATGATGAACCTCAAGAAGTGGAGCAGCCACATGAGGAGTATCATGGAGTGGCAGAAACCACTCATGCAGAGACATCCACCAGAAATGGTAGGAAGCGCACTAGAGAGGCTAACAGATTTATGCTAGATGAAAGAGAGCATGTCGGTGCATCTACATCAAATCACAAGCAGAGAAGGCCCCTAGACAGGTACATTGGATACATGGCTCTTATGAGCAAGTGTATTGTGACAAAACCATCCTCTTTTGAGGAATCAGTGCAGTAACCAACATGGGTTGATGCCATGGTTGAGGAGTATGACTCCATTATCAGAAACAGTGCACGGGACTTGGTCCCAATATTAGTGGGGAAGTCAATGGTTGGATCAATGTAGATCTACAAGGTGAAGAAAGCAGCAGATGGGAGTGTGGAGAAATACAAGGCTAGATTTGTGGCCCGAGGATTATCACAGGTAGAGGGGATTGCTATGAGGATACTTTTGCACCGGTTGCAAGGTACTCATCGATTATATCTATCCTTTTACTCTTAGCGCAGATGGGGTGGTAGATACATCAAATGGATGTAAATACATCCTTTCTCAATGGATTTATTGAGGAAGAAGTGTAAATTGAGCAACCATAAGGTTTTGAGACCTTTGACAGGGATTCACATGTGTGCAGACTCAAGAGAAAATTGCATGGGTTGAAGCAAGCACCTCGTGCTTGGTACACTAGGATCGACAGATATTTGACCTTGTTTGGCTTCACAAAGAGTGAAGTGGATGCGAACCTATATCATATTATTGTGGATGGTAAGCTTTATGTTGATGATCTTATACTAACAGGTGATAAGCAGCTCATAAATTCTTGCAAAGAGGATCTTGCAAGAGAGTTTGAGATGAAGGACATGGGACTCTTGCACTATTTCCTTGGCTTGGAAATATAGAAAAGAGATGGGGAGCTATTTGTATCTCAAGGCAAGTTTGCCAAGGAGATTCTGAGGAAGTTCCACATGGAGGGCAACAAACCCATGGAGACTCCTCTTGTAGGTAACTAGAGGAAGGAGGATTTTACTTAAGGTGAGGTAGTGGATGCTACTATTTACAGGCAGCTTGTGGGCTCACTTATGTATTTGGTGAACACATGACCAGACATATGCTACACAGTTAACCATCTTAGTCAAGCTATGGTTAAGCCTTTCAAGCTCTTTTGGAAGGAGGGGAAGCATGTGTTGAGATATCTCAGGGGCACTACAGAGTATGGATTATGGTACAAACGGACAAAGGAAGTGAAGCTTCAAGGCTTTACCGATGCATATTGGGCAGGTAGTCCATCAAATAGGAAGGGCACATCAGGGGGCATCTTCAGCATAGGATCAATAGTAGTTTCTTAGTACAATAGGAAGCAGAGATCAGTTGCATTCAGTTCAGTTGATGCATAGTACATATAGCTAGTCTGGCTACATGTGAGGCCATCTGGATGAGGAAGATACTTGCTGGTTTGTTCGATCATCAAATGGATTAGATGGTGATACATTGTGATAACTAGAGTTGCATAAAACTCTCGATTAATCTAGTACTCCATGATAGCTCCAAGCATATTGACATTCAATAACACCATCTCAGAGATTGTGTTTAGAGGTTGTTGAAAATTCAACAAGAAATGTGTGTCTAATTTAATTTTCCTTTAATTAAATTGGACAATAAATTGTAATCTTATCTCATAATCACTTGTAATAGTTAACTGAGTGTGATAGACTCAGTTAGCTCATGAAATTCGAGTTGAGGGTTTTTGGTGAGTCATGTAGAGTGATTCTATTTTTTTAGAGTCCAAGTTGCAGTTAGTGTATTAGTTTAATGCATGAGAAATCAGTTAACTCAATTAAGTGAGTTAAATTCAGTCTAATTAGTTGTAACTAGTTGTTACACTAGTTAGAGGTCAAGTGAATTAAATTAGATTTAATTCACATGCAGTGATCTGTCAAGTGACTGATGATTTACTATTAATAGCTACATGAATGTCAATTCTAATGAAGACCCAGTTGAGACAGAGGTTAAAGGGATGTTATCTACCAATTTTATTATTAGTAAATTGTTGACGCGCAATTAGACACGCATAGGATTTCCCATGATGTATTGCGTAGTTTTGGAAGGTTTAATTTCCTAATTGATAGGGATCAATTGTTCTTAGAATTGTGCAAGCAAGGCAGGTTGAGCAGAGGCAGGAAATTGTCTAAGTGTTAGTCGATTTTTTCTGGATCAATGTGAGACAGTTGGTAGAGTGCAGCAGACTCGTGTGAGAAGAGTGCATTGCATTGTTTCATGATTCCTTGGTTGACTATACAATAAATATAGAGGGGTTTTGAGAAGAAAGCTTTCCCTAGGAAAAATATCTGTGTTGTGCGATTGATTTTCTTCTTTCTCTTACTTGGTGTGATTGTGTGATCGTGTTTATTTTCCGCAAATATTGTAGAAGGATTCAGTATCTTGTTTTAGTATATTACATGAACGGATTGAATCCATTGGTGTAATTTATACATGGTATCATAGTGCCATAAATCACTATAGTGGAGAAGAAATTGATTTTGTGCTTTCAATGGATTAAGATTGGAATATGCACTTGAGGGAAGTTCTAATTATATTGCATGGAAAGACAGAATGGAGGCAGTTCTGGAAGACAATAGGTTGAAAGAATTTATCGACACTTATATTCCAAGGCCTGCAACATCATACATTTCTCTTCTTGATGTTTGGAAATAGAAGGTTACAAAGGCGAGGAGGATATTGTTGGAAATACTAAGAGGGGGGGTGAATCAGTATTCCTTTCAATTAGAGCATTAGCTAATCTTAAATTATTATCAGTGTTTGTACAATGATAGCAGCAAACAAAAGGAATGCAAATGCACACAGTTTTTAAGGTGGAAACCCACTCCGGGACAAAAAGCACCTAATGATTTTGTAATAATTCTTTAATATTCAACTCCAATTGAAAATAAAGCTCCAACTTCCTAGAATCTAGAAAAGCATTCTTCTCTAGCTCCCACTGGATGTATGCTCCAATGCTCGAGATTCTTTAGTAGTCAACTGAACGGATGCCGCAACGCCCAATGAGCTAAAACTCACCCTACCACCCTATAGAAGAATAAAAGAAGAATGGACTTCCGTACTAGGGAAAATGGTCCACTTTACAATGATATAGAATGATGTAGAAGAAGTAGACACACTAGACCATAACGCCAACTATGACACAACCACCTAATGATGATCTTAGACCTCCCAACACTGCCTCTTCAACTCTCGGCAGATAGACACTAGAACAATTTTTACAATAACGTATTTACAATGACTTAGTTCAATGATACCTTTACAGTGATTGTATGCAGTGCTGCCCACTTGAAGACTTCATGTGATGAACTTCTTACTGTTGTTCTGCACCTTGGTTGTTTCTCTTGTCATGCTACCCTCTTCTGCACCTTGCTTTGCTTTTCTGCCCTAGAAATTTTGGTCCTTTGCAGCCCTTGACAACACATGGTCTAGATTTTTCTTGCCTTCTAGGAGCTTGATATTGAATCTGGTGTATCTCTATTATTTCAGATCCCCAATATCTGATTTTCGGTCATGTAGTAGTCCTATGATTTTTCTTTCCAATGCCATAGGTCTTACCCAATTTGGATTCTTCAAGAGAGTTATGCCAAATCTCTCACAATGCCCTAATTATGGACTGGTTCAGTAGAGCAAACTTGTACGGCGTTCCGCGTGTCACTGTTTGTTCATTCAGCTCTGAAATTGATAGAAAGAAAACTATAGTCCGTGCAATATCTTCCACTTTTTACATAATTCCAATCTGATACTCAGAGAGAGAGTTATGATGATTTTCCCAAGGTCACTTCTTTGAGATGAATTTCAGGAGCCTGTAAAAACACTTAAATCCATAGATCATATCTCTGAAAATGTTGCACACCTTGATCTAAAATTTTCATAGGAGCTTACTTAGGATTTCGGCTTCGCATCATAAAAATTTCAGCTTCTGAACCTTGGTAGAAAAAAAGTTAGAGCGAAAATTCTACGATGACCTATTTCAGATGATGAAATCCCTTCCATAAGGAGGATATGAGGATCAAAATTTATATAAATGCTTACGTTGAGAGGGGCTTCAACAAGTGAATGTGGAAGGGATTTTAGGATCTTAAAAAATATTAATTATGACTTTTCAATGACCCATGCCACAACCCCATGGGGTTTTAGCCCCACTAACTGGGGTTACAAATTTCAAACATGAATATCTCTCAAACTGTGAAGAATTACGTGGCATGCCATATATCAATGGAAACATATTGACAAGAAGAAACCATAAAAAGAATTATTAACCCAGAATATAGTAACTTCGTAGGTCAAAATTCTCATGAAATATTTGGGTAGCCCCTGGTGCTGCTTGGGTTGACATCAATGACAACCGCTAATCAAAAATCTCCCCCTTTGGCATTGATGGCAACACAAGTACTCCCCCTGTGATCATGACACCTCTTCCTACAACATTATCTCCTCCTTTGACATCAATGGAAAAGGGTAACTCCCCGTGACACATAACCATCCCGCAGACCTGTACACACTTCCACTCCCCCTTTATATTTTGAATAAGGAAAATATAATGAGAACTTGGGAGAATCCCAAGCTTTTGGTGAAGATATTCCAATGATTCACGAGTACTTTCACGATCATCAACACTTCCTGCCCAATCTGCATCTGTAAAGGAATGAATAATGAGATTGTTACCCTTGAGATACCACAATCCATATTCTGTTGTTCCCTTTAGATATCGAAGGATTCTTTTTATGGCAATAATATGTGATTCTTTTGGTGCTGCTTGGAATCTTGCTACTTGTCCAAATGCTTGCATAACATCTGGCCGGGAGGCTATTACATATAGAAGACTACCAGTCATAGATCTGTACAACCTTTGATCCACATCCTTAGATGAGTCGTCTATGCTCAATTTGCAACCTGTTACCATTGGAGTAAGGTTGGGTTTTCAATCTTCCATTTTAAATTTCTTGAGCATTTCCTTGATGTACTTGGCTTGACATATAAATATTCCTTTCTCTTGCTAAGATATTTGAATCCCTAAGAATTATGTCAGCTCACCAAGTAAAGACATCTCGAAATCACTTTGCAACTTTGTAGCAAACTTCTTACTTAGTTGATCATCATTGCTACCAAATATTATATCATCCTTTTTAGCTATTAGACATGCTTTAGTTGCTTCATCCAGAACATATATGTCGTTTGGAGCTTGACTTGTTGTAGCCACAATTTCACCATACCTGCCTTTCTTGATTTCACATTTTGTGGAGTTGAATAGTATTGTGTCTCCTTGATAACACATTTGTCCAACACTGAGCAGATTGTGATTCATTTTTTCAACCAATAGAACATTCTTGGCTAGAGAATATTTGCTTCCGAGAGTGACATTACTTGATCCTATATCATTTGAAGATCCATTATTTCCAAAGGAAACGGTTCCATCCTTCTTCTCTTTCAAAGATACAAATTTATTTCTATCTCCAGTCATATGTGTTGAGAAACCGCTATCAAAATACCACACATCTTTGTTGTTTTGAGCCTTGAGAGTGAGAGCATAATTATCAGTCTTCTTCTTCTTCCATGTTCATTCGTTCTATGGCTTCGAATATTCTTCTGGAGGATTTTCAAGTCTGTAGTCTCTAGCTATGTGTCCAAAGTTTCAACATTTGTAACATTCAATATTATTTCTTAAATGTTAAAATCTATTGATGTTTCACTCAGCCCTGGGAGGTTCATATTTGACAGATCTCCTAGAATTGTATTCTTTCCTGGGGTACGTGCGACATTCTACAACTTTATGAACAAATTTACCACATGAATAATAGTAGCCATAAAAAATATGTTGGTGCCTGGATGGAAATCTTCGTTGAGGAATTGTTTTCCAAGGTTGTTCTTGCAAATCTTGTCCAATGAAGTCTTCATGCATGTCAGATCTCATAGGTTCATTGTATTTTGTTGTAGAAGGTCCTGCTTCTTCTTCTTTGTAACCGATGGCAGTTATGTCATTGTAAGATCGTTGATTGTTGATGAGTTCTTCCAATGCCCTTGAGCTGTTGGCATAGTTTGGATTTTTTTTCCTTTCTTCACTTCCTTACGCAGCGATACTACTTTGGCTTCTAATTCTTCCTTTTCTTGGTTGATTTCTTCCAACTTCTTTTGAAGTGACTCTTCAATGCATTTGTGTTCTTCAACTTCAATTTTGAGACCTTGAACTTGTCCTTCAAGAGTATTGGAACAGATCTTCTCTGCCTTGAGATCTTTTATAAGTTTGATTGCTTCCTTAAAAAATTCTTCTATGGTCAATCCTTATTCTTTGTTGTTTGTTACCTCTTGTTTATTGTGCTCGGCTATAAATAATACTCTCTCATTGGCTTCTTCTTCACTGTCATTGTCTTCATCGGATGATGAGTTATCTTCTTCAGAGAGAAAGCTCCTTCTGGATCCTTGCTTGTTGAATTTATAAAAGCCTTTCTTTCCTTTCGAGTTTCCATCACTTATGTTCAGACATTTTGATGCAAAATTCCCAACCTCACCATAGCCGAAACATATCAATGGAGGTTTACCTTTGAATTTTCCCTTACCAATTTTTATTCTTCTCGTAAAGTAAGCATATTCTTCATCTGAAAGACCTTCTTCACCATATCCCTTTTCTTCACACTTGTAGGTGCGTGTCTTTTCAATTAAAGGTTGTTTGTCCTTATTGTTTTTCTTAGATGCAACGAACGCAGTTTCTAGATGTGAAGTACCCTCTTCTTCATCAAGTCTCATTTAATTTGCTATGAGAATCCATGTAATTCCTCTTTGCTGAATTTGTCCAGATTTTCACTGTATTCTAAGACCGATACCTTTTGGTTGAATCTCCCTAGTAATGTTCTAAGGATCTTTCATATAATAGTCTTCTCATCAACTAGCTCTCCAAATCCTTCTAGAATATTGGTTATTTCATCAACGTATTGGAAGTATGTAGCAATGTTGCAATCTTCTTTCATTCTGAGTTGCTCAAATTTTTCTCTATAGATTTGAAGATTTGCTTCTTTGACATTTGAGTCACCTGCATATATATATTCTCAAGCTTGTCCCATACATTTTTGGTGGTTTTACAACCCAACACCTTATGATAAGCAGATTCAATAAGTCCACTGATAATAATATTCTTTTCTTTTGCATCATTTACCAAATTATTCTTACCTTGTTCATCTTCGGTTGATGTAAATCCATTTTTAACAGTGTCCCATACTTCGTAACCTTGCACCAAGAGATAGACCTCCATTATTCCTTTCCAAAGTGCATAATTATTTTCATTGAACAGAGGCAAACCATTCTTGGTATGCTCCATGACCTCCTTCCAGCTGTTAAACTGTTATTGAAGGAACCAACCTCCAATACCAATTGTTGGAAATACTGAGAGGGCGGGTGAATAAGTATTCCTTTCAATTATAGAATTAGTTAATCTTCAATTATTATTAGTGTTTGTACAATGATAGCAGCAAACAAAAGGAACAAAAATGCACACAGTTTTTAAGGTGGAAACCCACTCTGGGACAAAAACCACCTAATGCTTTTCTAATAATTCTTTGATATTCAGCTCCAATTGAAAATAAATCTTCAACTTCCTAGAATCTAGAAAAGCATTCTTCTCCAACTCCCACTAGATCGACGCTCCAACGCCAGAGATTCTTCAGTAGTCAACTGAATGGATGCCCCAACACCCAATGAGCTACAAATCACCCTAGCACCACCCTACCACCCTATAGAAGAATAAAAGAAGAATGGAATCCTGTACCAGGGAAAATGATCCACTTTACAATAATATAGAATGATGTAGAAGAAGAAGACACACTAGACCATAACCCCAACTATGACACAACCACCTAATGATTATCCTAGACCTCTCGACATTGTCTCTTCAACTCTTGGCAGATAGACACTAGAGAAATTTCTACAATAATGTATTTACAATGACTTAGTACAATGATACCTTTACAGTGACTACATGCAGTGCTACCAACTTGAAGGCTTCATGTGATGAACTTCTTGTTGTTGTTCTACACCTTGGTTTCTGCTCTTGTCATGCTACCCTCTGTTGCACCTTGCTTTGCTCTGCTGCCCTAGAAATTCTGGTCCTTTGCAGCCCTTGACAACACATGATCTAGCTTTTTCTTGCCTTCTAGGAGCTCGATATTGAATTTGGTGTACCTTTGTTATTTAAGATCCCCAATATATAATTTTTTTTCCTGTAGTATGCCTCTAAGTTTTCTTTCCAATGCCATAGGTCTGTCCCAATTTGGATTCTTCAAGGGAGTTATGCCCAATCTCTCACAATGCCTTAATTATGGATTGTTTCAGTAGAGCGAACCTGTACAGCGTGCCACGTGTCACTGTTTCTTCATTCAGATCTGAAATTAATAGAGAAAAAACTACAGTTCGTGCACTATCTACCACTTTTTACATAATTCCAATCTGATACTTAGAGAGAGAGTTATGACGATTTTCCCAAGGTCAATTCTTTGATATGAATTTCAGGAGCCTGCAAAAACACTGACTTCCACAGATCATATCTCTGAAAATATTGTGCACCTTGATCTGAAATTGTCAAAGGAGCTTCCTCAATATTTTGGCCTCATCTCATAAAAATCTCAGCTTTTGAACCTTCGTATAAAATAAGTTAGAGTGAAAATGCCACGATGACCTGTTTTAGATGGCGAAATCCCTTCCATAAGGAGGATATGAGGATCACAATTTATATAAATTCTTAGGTTGAGAGGGGCTTCAACAAGTGAATGTGGGAGGGATTTTAGGAGCTTAAAAAATATTAATTATGACTTTTCAATAACACATGCCACAACCCCATGGGGTTTTAGCTCACTAACTGGGGTTACAAAATTCAAACATGAATATCTCTCAAACTGTGAATAATTGCGTGGCATGGCATATATCAACGGAAACATATCAACAAGAAGAAACTATAAAAATCATTCTTGACCTAGAATATAGTAATTTGGCAGGTCAAAATTCTCATGCAATATTGGGGTAGCCCTTGGTGCTGCTTGGGTTGACATCAATGACAACTGCTAAACAACATATATTATTAGGGGGAGTTCTAGATCACATTGTATTGAGTTTCCATGGAAAGGCGAATCCATATGCAATGTGGAAGGCCTTGACATATTTGTTTCAGAACATCAGTGACCACAAAAAATAGGCGCTGAAGGACAAGCTCAGGAAAATCAAAATGGAGAAAGGCAACACTATTCTAAAATACTTTACCAAGTTCATCCAATGTCAAGATGAGCTTGGAAGTGTCGGGATTACTGTAGTGGATGATGACTTTGTGAGCCTAACACTTCTAGGCCTTCCTAAGATCTGGCATAGTTATCAGGACTTTGTCAATGGGAGGGAGAAGCTACCATATTGGGAGCGACTTTGGTCGGATTTGGTACAAGAAGAATTCAGATAGAATACTAGGGATTGATCCTCATCTAAGACCGATGATGAAGAAAATTGTGCCTTGGATGGTAAGGCAAAGAAGGGGAAGATAAAAAAATCCTATTCCAAATCTGAGACCGAAAAATAAGGCAAGAATTCTGACATGTCTAGAGTGAAATGGTTTCATTGTCACGAGCATGGACATTATGCCACTAATTTTCCACATAAGAAGAACAACAACAAGAAGGCTTCAGGATCTGTAGCAGGTCATGATTTGACTTCACAGTTCGAGTTGGACTTCTCACTCATCGCTTGCATGGTGTCTAGTGAGATGGGATCAATGCGGTACTTAGATAGTGGTGCATATTTCCACATGATGGGAGACAAAGAAATCTTTAGTAGCTTGGAGGAAAGAATCTTCAGATGCACATCGAGATGGGTGATGACGGGAGGTACAACGCTACCGTGATTGGTACAGTTACCTTCTAGAGAAAATTAGGTAAACCTATATTATTAAAAGATTTCATGCATGTACCAAGCTTGAAAAAGAATTTAGTTTTAGTTGCTATGTTGGAGGATAGAGGATATGATGTGGTTTTAAGTGAAGGGAAAGAATTCCTTAATCACAAAGACACAAGACAAGTTAAGAAGATTGGGGTTCATGTGAATAACCTCTACAAACTCGATGCAGATGGCTGCACAACATTGATGAGTAAATAATACATAGTGGTGAGCCAGGATGAGGGTGATTTATGGCACAAGAGATTGGGCCATCTAGACCACATTGCTTTGAAGGTCACGCAACATATTTCTACGAGGCTTCCAAAGGGTACTCTTGCATAGATAGACACATGCAAGGGATGTACCATGGGGAAGTAATGCAAAGGCCACTTTTCACGATAAGGAGAACCGAGCAGCGGAAATCCTTCAGAGAGTTCACTCAGATGTGTGTGGACCATTCTCTATAGCTTCTACAACAAAGCACAGGTATTATGTGATTTTTGTTGATGATTTTTCTAGAAAGTGTTAGATCTACTTCATGCAGAAGAAATATCAGACGTTCTCAAAATTTTGTGAGTTCAAAGCACTGGTTGAGAAAGATACAGGGAAGCAGGTTAAGGCTCTCAAGAGCGACAATGGTGGTGAGTACATATACAATGAATTCAAGAACTTTTGTGCCAAAGAATGAATTCAGAGAGAGTTGATTTCGCCTCATAACCCACAACATAATGGGGTTGCAGAAAGAAATAACATAACAATTATGGGTGTGGAACAAGCTATGTTACATGATCAGGGCCTACCATTACATTTGTGGGCAGAGGCATGCAACAAAATAGTATTTGGCAGAACCATAGTCCTCATCAGATAATTGGTATGAGTACACTAGAGGAGGATTTTTCTGGTAAGAAACCTGATGTTTCATATTTTAATTTTTTGGCTCAGATTCTAGAAATAAGATAGAACCAAAAATAGAGATTGGGATATTTGTGGGGTACACTGATAATCCCCACAACTATCAGGTATATTTTCCAAATAATAGGATGACAGTTGTCATACGAGATGTGAAATTTAATGAGGAGAAAGCCATGTGATTGTCCCTTGAGAGGGAGCTTGATTTGCATGCATATAAGGAACTATTGGTTCCAAGGGATGAACCTCAAGATGTGGAGCAACCACATGAGGAGGATCATGGAGTGGAAAAAACCACTCATGCAGAGTCATCCACTAGACATGGTAGGAGGTGCACCATAGAGGCTGGTAGATTGAGATTTGATGCGACATAACATATAGGTGCACCTACATCACAGCGCAAACAGAGGCAATCATCAGATAGGTATACTGGATACATGCATCTTATGAGCAAGTGTAGTGTGATAGAAACATCCTATTTTGAGGAATAAGGGCAACAACCAACTTGGGTTGATGCCATGGTTGAGGTGTATGACTCCATTGTTAGTAACAGTGCATGGGATGTTGTCCCAAGACCAGTCAGGAAGTCAGTGGTTGGATCTATATGGGTCTATAAGGTGAAGCAGGCAACATATGGGAGTGTGGAGAAGTACAAGGCTATATTTGTAGCTCGGGGATTCTCACGGGTTGAGGGGATTGGCAATGAGGAGACTTTTGCACCGGTTGCAAGGTATTCGTTGATTAGATCTATCCTTGAACTCTCAGCGCAGATGGGGTGGCAGATACATCATATGGATGTAAAGAATGCATTTCTCAATGGATTTATTGAGGAAGAAGTTTACATTGAGCAGCCAGAAGGTTTTTAGACCTTTGGCAGGGAGTCGCATGTGTGTAGACTCAAGAGAGCACTGTATGAGCTGAAGCAAGCACCTCGTGCTTGGTACACCAGGATTGACAGCTATTTAACCAGGTTGGGCTTCACAAATAGTGAAGTAGATGCGAACCTGTACCAGATTGTGGTTGATTGTAAGCTTTTGATTATCGTACTTTATGTTGATTCTTGCAAGAGAGTTTTACATCAAGGACATGGGACTCCTTCATTATTTCCTTGGTTTGGAGATATGGCAGTGGGATGGGGAGTTATTTGTTTCTCAAGGAAAGTATGCAAAAGAGATTATGAGGAAGTTCCGCACGAAGATTTGTAAACCCATGGAGACTCCACTTGCAGAAAATTGGAGGAAGGAGGATGCTACTTCAGGTGAGGTAGTGGATGCTACTGTTTATAGGTAGCTTGTGGGTTCACTCATGTACTTGGTGAACACACAACTAGACATATGCTACGTAGTTAACCAGCTTAGTCAAGCTATGATTAATCTGACCAAGCTCTTTTGGAAGGCGGGGAAGCATGTCTTGAGATATCTCAAGGGCACTATAGAGTATGGATTATGGTATAGACCGACAGAGGGAGTGAGGCTTCAAGGCTTCACTAATGCAGATTGGGTAGGCAGTCCATCAGACAGGAAGAGCACGTCAGGAGGGATCTTTAACAGAGGATCGACAATAGTTTATTGGTATAGTAGGAAGCAGAGATCAGTTGCACTCAGTTCAGCCAAGGCAGAGTACATGACAACCAGTCAGGCGGCATGTGAGGCCATATGGATGAGGAAGATACTTTTTGGTTTTTTTGGTCATCATATGGGTCCAACGGTGATACATTGTGATAACCAGAGTTTCATAAAAATCTTGGTTAATCCAGTATTCCATGAAAAGTCGAAGAATATTGACATTCGATACCACCATCTCATAGATTGTGTTCAGAGATGCATTATGTTACTTCAGTACATTCCCACTGAGGACCGAGATTCAGATATTCTAATGAACACGCTCACCAAGAGCAAGTTCAAATACCACAGAGGCAGGATCGAGGTAGCTAATAATCCCTTTCTTGTTGAGAGGGAGTGTTGAAAAGTCAACAATCAATGTGTGTCTAATTTAATTTTCCCTTAATTAAACTGGACAATAAATTGTAATCTTGTCTCATAATCACTTCTAATAGTTAACTGAGTGTGATAGACTTAGTTAGCTCATGAAATTCGAGTTGAGGGTGGTTGGTGAGGCATGTATATTGATTCTATTTGTTTTAGAGTCCAAGTTGCAGTCAATGTATTAATTTAATGCATGAGAAATTAGTTAACTCAATTAAGTGAGTTAAATTCAGTCTAACTAGTTGTAACTGATTATTGCACTAGTGAGAGGTAAAGTGAATTAAATCAGATTTAATTCACATGCAGTGATTTTTCAAGTGACTGATGATTTAATATCAATAGCTGCATGCATGTCAGTTCTTATGAAGACCCAGTTGAGACAGAGGTTAAAGGGATGTTATCTATCAGTTGTATTATTAGCAAATTGTCGATGCGCAATTAGAAAACCATAGGATTGCCCATGATGTATTGTGCGGTTTTGGAAGGTTGAATTTCCTAATTAATAGGGATCAATTGTTCTTATAATTGCGTAAGCAAGGCAGGCTGAGCGGAGGCAGGAAGTTGGCTAAGTGTTGGTAGATTTTGTCCAGATCAGTGTGAGACAGTTGGTAGAGTGCAATAGACTCTTGTGAGAAGAGTGCATTGTATTGTTTCATGATTCCTTGGTTGATTATACAATAAAGATAGAGGATTTTTGAGCAGCAATCTTTCCCCGGGAAAAATATTTGTGTTGTGCAATTGATTTTCTTCTTTCTCTTACTTGGTGTGATTGTGCGATCGTGTTTATTTTCCACAAATATTGTAGAAGGATTTAGCATCTTGTTTTAGTATATTACATGATCGGATTGAATCCATTGGTTTAATTTCTACAGAGGCGCATTATGTTGTTGTAGTACATTCCCACGAAGGATCAGGATGAAAATATATTGATGAAGGCACTTATGAAGAGTAAATTTCAATACCACAGAGGCAGGATCTGGGTAGCTGATAATCCCTTTCTTGTTGAGAGTGAGTGTTGAAATCCAACAAGAAAATGCACCACATACTAGTGTGGTATTTCAGGTCACACATGAGTGAGTAGTTCAGTGACACCTTAGTGCTAATGTGGGCATCCAATTTTTAAATAAATTGGAAAATAAACTGTAATTGTATCTCATAACAACTTGTAATAGCTAACTAAGTGTGATATAATTAGTTAGCTCAAGAATTTCGAGTTGAGGGTCAAAGGATAAGCATGTAGAGTGATTCTATTATTTACAGGGTCGTGTTGCAGTTGTAGCACTAGTGTGGTGTGAGTGCAATCAGTTAACTCAATTATATTGAGTTAAAAACAATTTAACTAGTTCTATCTGATTGATGAGCTAATGGAAGATCAAGTGAATTAAAATAGATTTCATTCACAGGTAGTGATCTACCAAGTAACTAATGATTCACTATTAATATTTTCATTCATGTCAATTATGATGACGACCCAGTTGAGATAAAGGTTAAAGGCAAGTACAATATCAGTTGTATTTTTAGTGAACTACGCAGGTGCAGTTATAAAGCCACAAGAAGCCCATGAAGGATTGTGCAGACAAGGAAGGTTTGAATTCCTATTTAATAGGAAAGATTTTGCCTAGGGATTGTGTGAGCAAGGCATACTAAAGGTGGGCAATAAATTGGCTATGTGTTTGTCCAATTTTTCCTAGATGAGTGTGAGACAATTAGTAGAGTGTATGAGGTTGTGGTGAGAATACATGCATTGTATTGTTTCATGATTCCTTGGTTGATTATACAATAAATATGGAGGGGTTTTGAGCAGTTTCTTTCCCCAGGAAAATCTAGTGTTGTGCGATTGATTTACTTCTTTCTCTTACTTGCATGTGATTGAGCGATCGTGATTTATATTCCACAAATATTGTAGAAGGATTCAGTATATTGTTTTAGTACATTACATGATCGGATTGAATCCATTGGTGTAATTTCTGCACTTTTTTTAACTAATCCACATTCTCATATCCATGTAGCAACACAACCCCCTTAATCATAACTTGGCCCCAACTATCTCAAATTTCGAGAGTACTTCACATATTCCCCCTGGATTGAAGATTCAACATTGTTGATAACTTCAAGTTAGTAAATAATGCACCTACCACCCTTGTAGTTATCTATGTGGTTCATTTCACAACTTCATCCTACATCATCTATATATGTGCTACATGTTACAACAGGTATTAATGAATAACAATGCTTATAACAAACACGAGGTATTCAACTTACCAATAAATCTCCACTAAGATCATCAAATCTAACTACTCACAAATCTTAATTCCATAAGAATAATGAGTCAACTTACTCTGATATGACATGCTATAACTAAAAATATGAGAGATAATAAATTCAACTTGGGAAACCCCATTAAGGAAAAAATAACCATGAAACTTTTTATTACCATTGGGCTAAATTTAGCCAAGCTAATGGTCGAGTGAGTCCTCATTTTCTCACTTCTAATTCCTTAAAATGAAGGATTCAAAGCCTACTTATAGCCTTCATTACATGAAATACTATGGGAAACATAATACGGGTCACCAAAACCATGTCCTTGATAAACATGAATGTAAAATACACTCATTACACTCATTCTCAAGTCAATTTTAACCTAATAATTCCCCACTTCAAACTTGACTTGGGGAAATTCTTTGGATCCAATCTAGGAAACCTACATGCCCCCATCAGTCCAGGTTTCAGTACTGGAACTACACATGCTTTACTAGGTGTTAAAGTTGTATGTTCATTTATATGTTTTTTTTCTTTTGTTGTCATTTTAACACCTACGTTTCCATCCTCTCACCTTCTTGCCTTCTTACACGTAGTTTTCTCCTTGTGTTACCAAAATCCTTGGTTGTAAACAATTCTAGCTCAACCTCATTCTCCAGTTCTACTTCTTGTAGTTACTTCTTATGTACTTTGAACTTATTATGAGCAAGGTCTCTCATAATAGTGATGACTCAACCTGCATTCCCTAATAACAGTTCTCATTGTTGGTTTGACAACCGAATTATATAAGTTTTCCCAAATTATATATATATATATATATATATATATATATATATATATATATATATATATATATATAATTCATTTAACTAATATTAAAAATATTATAATAACAAGGTTTAAATTTTCATAATACTATATTTCATATAAATTCAATATGTGATTGGAAAAAAAAATAATTCAATAGAAAGATAACTATCATTTCTTCTGGCTTTTCAAAATAAACCTAATTAACATTCAATTTTATATTTTTTAAAGTAAAATTGACATTTGAGTAAGTAAATTTCAATGTAGTCTCCTTTAAATTTGGTTTTTCTTATTTAAATGTCTTTATTTATCTACTTTTCAATAAAGTTGTTTACCTATTATAATTTTCAAGGTTTTTAGGGAAACAATTTAGGTTTTTGGGGAAACAAATTTTGGTTATATATATATATGTTTAAAATGTGTTTTTGATTATACATATTAAAAAAGTTTCAAGAGCATTCCAATTGTAAGAGTTTACAACCCAAATTTGTAATTCCAATAAACCTTTATTAAATTATGAACAAATTCAACTTGAAAAAATACTCCTAAAATCCTAAATTTTATTTTATATATAATTAAAATAACTTATATTTATTATTCATCTCATTTTGTCATAAGCTAATAAATAATTTTGAAAATTAATAAGTAAAATATAAATTAAGAGTAAGTAATATTTTTTTTTGGTATGAAGAATGGGTTACAAGTGATGTTACTAATAAAGAGAACTAAACAAGTAAGCGCACTTCAATGTGTTTATTGTCTTTTTATTTGTATATGAAATTTAGTTTATATATATATATATATAATCATTTTTTTATTATAAAAGTTGAAATTCATTTATTAAGTAATGTATTGTTGTTTTTGATGCTAATCATTTCTTTACTCTGGAATTTCATTCTACTTGAATACTATAATAATTTAATAGTGAATAATCTTATCATTAAAATTTCAATGCAACATTTTTATGATAAGATTTAATTGCGAGTTAATAAATGCTTTAATATTTTCATTTGTGCTAGGAATAAAATTGTTTTAACTATGACGAGATTTTATTACAAGTTAACAACTATTTCACTAGTTTCATGTGTAAGAAGGAATAGAAGATCATATATTATATTTTAACTTATTTTAGTTATGAAATTGTACATTCAAACATGATTGCATATCCCTTTTAACTCTAAATTTATCATTTATATGGAGGCTCAAATCTGTCTAGGCTCAAAACTCTTTTTAGAGTACAAAACTTGAAAAAGGGTTTACACCATGAGGGATCTGATTCCCATCTATGTATGATAAATTAGATATACACTAATTTCATGTTAGGTAGACTTGAATTGGTTATAGAATCAAAGTTGTTAGGTTTAACTATAGGGTTTTAAGAAAATGATATTGACCTATGGTGTTGCATATAATGAGCCCTATAAATACAAAATGGATTCTTTATTGTAGGATGCTTTTTGGCCAAGATAAATAGATCTAAGACAAATATTTTGTGTGATATATGTTTTCCTAGTTTATATTTATTAATTGTTTCTCTCTCGTATTATATTTATAACAATCTTATCAGAGTTAGGATTAATGTAGAATCTTAGGATTAATAAATATAAACTAGGAAAATATATATCACACAAAATATTTGTCTTAGATCTATTTCTCTTGGCCAAAAAGCATCTTACAATAAAGAATCCATTTTGTATTTATAGGGCTCAGTATATGCAACCCCATGGGTCAATATCATTTTCTTAAAACCCTATAGTTAAACCTAACAACTTTGATTCTATAACCAATTCAAGTCTACCTAACATGAAATTAGTGTATATCTAATTTATCATACATAGATGGGAATCAGATCCCTCATGGTGTAAACCCTTTTTCAAGTTTTGTACTCTAAAAAGAGTTTTGAGCCTAGACAGATTTGAGCCTCCGTATAAATGATAGATTTAGAGTTAAAAGGGATATGCAATCATGTTTGAATGTACAATTTCATAACTAAAATAAGTTAAAATATAATATATGATCTTCTATTCCTTCTTACACATGAAACTAGTGAAATAGTTGTTAACTTGTAATAAAATCTCGTCATAGTTAAGACAATTTTATTCCTAGCACAAATGAAAATATTAAAGCATTTATTAATTCGCAATTAAATCTTATCATAAAAATGTTGCATTGAAATTTTAATGATAAGATTATTCACTATTAAATTATTATAGTATTCAAATAGAATGAAATTCCATTAGAGAGTAAAGAAATGATTAGCATCAAAAACAAAAATACATTACTTAATAAATTAATTTTAACTTTTATAATAAAAAAATGATTATATATATATATATATATATATATATAAACTAAATTTGGTATACAAATAAAAATACAATAAACACATTGGAATACAATAAACACATTGGAGTGCGCTTAATTGTTTAGTTCTCTTTATTAGTAACATCACTTGTAACCCATTCTTCATACCAAAAAAAGTATTACTTACTCTTGCTTTATATTTTACTTATTAATTTTCAAAATTATTTATTAGCTTATGATAAAATGAGATGAATAATAAATATAAGTTATTTTAATTATATATAAAATAAAATTTAGGATTTCAGGAGTATTTTTTCAAGTTGAATTTATTCATAATTTAATAAAGGTTTATTGGAATTACAAATTTGGGTTGTAAACTCTTACAATTGGAATGCTCTTGAAACTTTTTTAAAGTATTAAATCTATATGTATAATCAAAAACACATTTTAAACAATATATATATATATATATATATATATATATATATATATATATATATATATATATATATATATATATATATAACCAACCATTGTTTCCCAAAAAACCTTGAAAATTATAATAGGTAAACAACTTTATTCAAAAGTAGATAAATAAAGACATTTAAATAAGAAAAACCAAATTTAAAAGAGACTTCATTGAAATTTACTTACTCAAATGTCAATTTTACTTTAAAAAAATATAAAATTGAATGTTAATTAGGTTTATTTTGAAAAGCTAGAAGAAATGATAGTTATCTTTATATTGAAATTTATTTTTTTCCAATCACATATTGAATTTATATGAAATATAGTATTATGAAAAATTTAAACCTTATTATTCTAATATTTTTAATATATATATATATATATATATATATATATATATATATATATATATATATATATATATATATATATATATATATATATATAATTTAAAAAACTATATACTCCGAAGTTGTCAAAATGATGAATATAATCGTTATTAGAGAAGGCGTGTTGAGTCATCATTATTTAAGGAATACCACACAATCAAATAACTAGTTGGTAAAGCGTTATTAACTTGTTTCTTTTTATTCCTAAAAAGGTTTTAACTGTCAAAAGCTAAATTTAAAATATACTCCAAATCTTATAATAATATATATATATATATATATATATATATATATATATATATATATATATATATATATATATATATATAATTAAAAATTTTAATTAAATTTTTAATAATATTTTTTTTAATCTTATTTACTATTTAAAATTTTAAAACTATCGTACAAAATTACCTTCCCATTAATGTTTTTTTTAACATATATATTCTTTTTTTAACATATATATATTTTTAATATTAGTTAAATTACATATATATATATATATAATTTGGGAAAACTTATATAATTCGGTTGTCAAACCAGCAATGAGAATTGTTATTAGGGAATGCAGGTTGAATCATCACTATTATTTAAGGAATACCACACCACCTGAAATAACTAATTGACAGGCCATTAACTTGTTTCTTTTTGTCTTAAAAAATAAGCTCTTAACTAAACAAAAACAATTTTAAAATATACTCCAAATCTTAATATATATATATATATATATATATATATAATTAAAAATTTTAATTAAATTTTTAATAATATTTTTTTTAATCTTATTTACTATTTAAAATTTTAAAACTATCGTACAAAATTACCTTCCCATTAATGTTTTTTTTAACATATATATTCTTTAAATGTCATATATTCTTTAAATGTCATCAAGGTTTATAAACCTATCGAAAAGAGAGATGCAACTTGAATGAACAGGTGTGGAAGGGAATTTTCATAAGCAAAACTGCGATGTTCGGATATTTTGTTTTTACTGTACAAGGGATTCGGATTTGACTTTTGGTGGTATAAAGTTAAAATTCACGACTTAGCAAATCAAATTTTAACTTAGCAAATCAATATAAATGAACTTTATTCTATTCATTTCTCTTTTTCTCCTTTTTAGGAATAAAGTTCTTGCAGCGTTGCTACACAAAGTATCGAAATACTGACCTCCTCTTAACGCGCAGTACATAGAAGATGTTATTCAAAGCAACAGCCATAATGGAAGTCACACCTGTAATGACGGTCTCTCGCCTTTACGGTGGATTTAACTTTGAAAAAAAATCATTGCATTGGATTTAACTCAGAACTGAAATATAAGTATTAAAAAATAAAATATTTCAGGCAGAAACTCTCGAAATTTACACCCGTTGTTGTATTGATATTTCAGTTCTCAATTTAGCAATGTTTAAATAAGAGATTCTAGTTAGTTATTGGTTTGGAAGTTTATCAACAATTTGAGGGTTGAGGGTTTTGGGGTAACTGCAAACATCTACATACAACGTACCTCTATGGAATCCGTAATTCTCACTCTGAGGATCCTAGTTACTGATTTGGAAGGAAGTTTACCAACAGCCTGAAAGTTTTGGTGTAACTACAAAATAGAAAAATTCTAATTTGTATTTGAATTTAGATTTAAATTGAATTACATTAAAAAAAAAAAAAAAAATTGGAAAATAATTGGAAATATAATGAAAAAAAAAATATATCTTCCAAAAACATGTTTGGGAAAGTGGTAAAGAAATTTTATAGCTGTATTTTTTTTTGCAATTTTTTTTTACAATTTGGTCAAATCAATATTATGGTACCAAACTGAAACTATTGTATTAATCCCTGAATTCTAACCTAATTACTAAAAAGTCTTAAATTTTAGGCCCATTTGTAGAATTTGGTAACTATGTTCTAAATGTTTTATTTCTTATTTTTCAAATTAATTATTTCTGGCTTTAGCTATATTATTAAGAGCCAAATGAAAATTTTTAAAATTTTTAAAATAATTTAAAAATAGCATACTACCTTACCAACTAAACTTTACAATTTCAATGTTCTTTCAAAATTTTTAATTATTTTTTTTTTCAGAAAGAAAAAAACGCTGTTTTATATATTAAGATATGTAAAACAGTACATATTACATGATGATACAGTGCATAGCAGCACTGTACGAATAGCGCAGATTATAAAGCATAGATAATGCACTCAGTTACAATATATGATGCCCCATATATACCGGCAGAAAGAAACTGACGAAGGCAAAAAGATTATGATGTGTCCACAAATTATATCAAAAAGTTTTGCACCATAAAAATGCCACTACTTAATTCTAGGAACCAGAGTAAACCTGTGGATAAACTGACTCATATACGGTCTTGGATATATAGTGATTAGGTATCATGTTAAGGGACCTCACAGGTTCAATTTCCTGCCAAAAATTTTGATGAGTGAATTTTGATTAGCCCAATGTTTAGAGTGAACATATTTTAACAAAATTTTCACCAAAATTGTTTTTGTGAGTGTTTGAAAAGTTTTAAGATTTATTTTCTGACATAATTTATGTAAAATCAGATAGAGACTGAGATTTATTAAAATAACATGGATTTATTGAAATCACAAATTTGATAAGTGAACCCTACATAATGAAAATGCCAAAAAGAAATCTAACCAAAAATCCACCAAAATTTTCAAAAATTCACACTTAAAAACAACTCCTAAATTAATTATTAATGTTATTAAAAATAGATTAATTCCATAATCACATATACCCCATTCCAATCTTTTCAATATCAGTACTGATTTGCATCATTCATTTACTAAAGATGTTCTTGAGGAATATGGAAAAGCGTCCATTATTTGTCCCCACTAAATTTTCTTTTTAACGCAAAGATAATTCCGAATTTTATATTTATGATAATTGGTTTACAGCGGTGCCCAATCTAATCCTGTTGCAAGCTGCCCAGGCAGGCAGATTGATTGCAGCTTCCTGCACATAAATGAAAGAAAGAAAAGCAAAAGCCCATAATTATTACATAATGGAGCAGGCATTGGGGTTGTCATCGCTGAAGAGCATGGTGTACATCTCGTCTGGGCGGCTGGCCGCGCTGGGGAACGAGTAATCCACGTTGCGCACATAGCCTGCAGGCGCCTTCTTGTCATAGGTCTGCGGAGCATAAGGATGATAAACCAGATTGTAAGGGACGTAAGGCCAGATTTCTGCTCTTTTTCCCGTTGCCTTAACTCTCTTCAGCACCTTGTTGGAATCCACAAATCCTGTCACAGTAACCTTCTGGAGCTTTCTGTTCACCTCCACTGATTTAACCCCTGCAATAAGGCTTTGCCCATATTATAATTCTAGTTTAATGGCACAAAATGGAATAATTTAGCCCAAAAAAATAGAATATAAATATGAAAGTCTGTCTTAACCTTTCATGGAAGAGACAGAGTTTCTGACTTTTCTTTCACAACCTTCACAGTCCATTCTCACTTTTAGCTCTACAGTCTGCATCAGAATAATGGTGAAATATGGTTAGTTGTAACTTTCAGTCATACAAGCATTTGCTGGCCATGAAAAAAGAAATTGAAAATCTCAGTATATTAGCTCCTGCAATACTTTGCAGGAGATCAGATTTGGGATAATATCAGATAAAATCCTGAATTGCTCAGAACAAGTAGCCATTGCCAGATAAGACTGTAATCACAAACAGAAACTGATAGATGTAGCTTTAACCAGATACTTCAAATCTTATAAAATCAATCAAAAGTTTTCGAGAAGTAAAAACAATAGAAAATTAGACTTCTAGTTCTTGATGATGATGGGTGAAGTGGTTATTTTAAGTTCTTGATAATAAGTGAAATGGTTATTTTAAATATTGTGTGAATCAATATATAGTGCAGAAGAAAAAACTAGATTTCATAGAAATAAAAACAATTATAAGTAACTATTAAGCTGATTAAGCTTTCTAGTTTTCTAATTCTTGATGATAGATGAAAAGAATCAATGATGCAAAAGAAAAACTGGATTTCATAAGGGTAAAAACAATTCAGAGTAACTATAAAATATGAAGAAAGATGGATATAAAAACTGGATTTCATAAGGGTAAGAACAATTCAGAGTAACTATAAAATATCAAGAAAGATAGATATAAAAACTGGATTTCATAGGGGTAAGAACATTTCAGAGTAACTATAAAATATCAAGAAAGATAGATATTTTACAGTGGGGAAAGCAAATCCAAGACATCTACTGACACGAAAAGCAATGTGACAGTGAAAGCACAGGCTTACCTGCAGCTGCTTCCGCCTGCGTTTTGCATGGCCATTGAACAACCTTGACAGGTATTCCAGAGCGCCCATTTTGTGCACCAGAGGTTAACTAGGACGCAGAAACGCGAAACAGACGTTCACCAATGTGAATATACACAATGTATATATAAAGAAAACCGCTGGCCCCGATTAATGGGTATATATGTGAAACAAGCGCCGAAGCCTAGCAGATCGACTGTGGAAGGCAGATGTAATAGGCGATACCATCCAAAGTACATGAATAGATTTTGGTATGATTTGGGATTTTGTCTGTGCAGAGGAGAATCGAAATCGAAGCAGAAGAAGAGGAAGAGGTTAGATTGAATAAAAGATATGGGCAGAGGGGGGATTATGAGGGCAGAGGTTGCTTAAAATTGCGCGACGAATGGTGGACCGAAAAAAGAATGGGCCGCTTAGGCTATAAATAGGCTTGGAAGGACAGAGAAACGGCAGAGAATTATGGGGCCCGGGATACACTGTTGCTTTTGTACTGGAGTGTTCACGGAAGCCTTTGCCTCTGGGGGCGATATTGATATTGAGATTTCCAGTGCTTGCTTTCGTTAGTAGATGCCAGTGAAGAAGCCGTGGGTGTCAAGTAATTAGTGGCGGAGTTTTGGGTACAAATCAAGGATTAGGGCGGCGCTTTTGCAAAGTAAAAGCAATCTATCACTTTAATATGGGGAGCTGTTTCTGTCCATGTGACTGAAACCCGGAGCCTCCTTTGATGCCATGCACGTCATTACGGGGTAACGTAAAAAGGAGTAGGATAATTGACTGAGGAAGTTTGGTTGGGAAATTTGGCCCCACTATTTTTAACATTTGTGCACTTTTGAGCGGCTAGAAAATATATCATAATTTAGTTGTGAAATTAGTAGTGCGATGGTTATTAGTTTTTACTTTGATTGGGAAATTAGTAGTGCGATGGTTATTAGTTTTTACTTTGAGGAAGTTTGGCCAAGTATTTTTAACAGTTGTGTATTTTTGTGTAGCTAGAAAATATATTATAATTTAGTTGTAAAATTAGTAGTGGGATGGTTATTAGTTTTCACTTTTGTTATATATTTTTGGATTTTGGGTATTTAATATAATTTAGCTAAATTGTATGTGAGATTTTTTTGTTATTTTATGTGTGGTGTTTTTGTTAATTTTATTAAAAATTTAGTAGAATTTTTTTCAGAATAATTAATTTTAATTTTGCAATTGAAGAAATATTACCAAAAGTTGTATTGCCAAATTCTAATAAAAGAGAGTTAAATTTATTAGTATTGTTTCATTGTCTTATTTTAGAGAAAGAGTACAAAAGTGTGGACTACATTAATTTAAAATGATTGTTTTTTTAAACTTGAGAGTACTCCATCTTCAACATGTCTAAGAAATCAATACAGGGAATTGAACGGGTGGAGAGAATTGAATCAATGATTTAAGACATCTAAGAGTGCCTTAACACATTAAAGAGTGTCTAAACAGAACACCCATGACCGTGTATCTAAGACCAAATGATTGTTAATTTTGTTTAATAATTACAAATTTTGGTAGAACGTTTTGATGGTTTATATTTTATTTAATTTATTTTATTATTTAAAAATTTTGGTAGAATTTTTTATTATTTATGTTTATTTAAAAAGATAAATTTTCAATAGTTTTTTAAATGGTGTTTAAAAATTAGAGTGTTATAGAAGTTTGAAATCTTGTCAATTTTCTATTAAATTTGTAATAGGGAGGAGATTGTTTATTATAAGCTTCAATGAATTATTACTTATTTAATAAAAATAATAAAATAAAGGCTTTGTCTATTCAAGCCATAAATTTGCTCACAGATTTTCTGTAAAATATTTTTTCAAAAATCAGAATGTTGGAGTGTTTGAATCTTTTTTTATAGTGAAAATAGATTCAGTACCATCGAAACCCTTGAAACACCCAAAATCATGAAGTTTGACAAGTGCAACTCAAATTTAAAAAAAATTATCTCAGATTTTATCATAATCTTACCAAAATTTTCATTATTTTTAGGCTAATTTATATATTTTTTAACCTACACTTCAAAAAATAAAAATGAGAAATATTTTTTTCCTTTTCATTTTTTATTTAAATTATTTTAAAACTATTAAAATCTCATAAAGAAAATTTTATATCAAAATCTCCTTTAATATAAATTAAAGTAAATAATTATATCCTTTAACATAAATTTTATAAAAGAATTATAAAATATAATTATATTTATTTATTAATTTACTGAAATTAAAATAATTCACAACTTGTAATAATAAATATTATTAAAAATATTTAAAAGTTTGATTATAAAGGAAAATTTTATAATAATTCAATTGTACGAATTCATCAGGGAATACATTATGATAACTTTCAAACTCATTACTGATTGCTTTCCCAATGCAAACTATTCATCACCTTAATGCTAAATCCATTAACACTAATGATTTTTCCGAATGAAGCCAACGAAGAAACAATTCATTGATCCCTCATCCTCCCCTGCCCCAAAGTGGTATCTAGTTAACCCACTTGTATACTCACTGAATATATATCCTCTGTGTATGTTAAATTGTGCCCCAAAGTGGTATCTAGTTAACCCACTTGTATACTCACTGAATATATATCCTGTATATATTAAATTGTACTCCAAAGTGTATCAAGTTAACCCACTTGTATACTCACTGAATATATATCCTCTGTGTATATTAAATTGTTCCCTGATTATGTCTTGGCTTAGTGAAGAAGGGATCTTGCCAGGGAGCCTATGAGGAATTGGCATGCTCCTCCCGCAAAGATGGCTTTCAAAAGAAGAAGAAGAAGAGGGACCCCTGTCTTTTGGCGCGCTGGGATAGATATGTTTTAACTAGTAAACGAAAGCCGAAAGCTGACCTGTGAACAGGCTTTAAGGGACCATAGCTAACATAACAATATTATTAGTTGTGTATACCTCCAAGCAAATTCAGTAAACATTATATATATATATATATATATATATTAATGTGATTTCACCAAAATTCAAAGGTTTCAGTAAACTTTCAAATCTTTAGTGTTTTTATGTTTTAAAAGTGATGATTAATTTGTATAATTGATTCCTAATTGATTGATAAGTGAGAACCCATGCGAAGGTTCAGATATCATTGTTAAGTTTGTTATTGCACCCCAACTTATTACTTTTACGATTTCTTAAAATATACCGTTAGTTCCATATCCTAAAAGTGGCTGTTAAATCATGTAATTAACTCTAAATAAAGTGATGCGACAATTACTGCATATATATATATATATATATATATATATATATATATATATATATATATATATATATATATATATATATATATTTCAAACTTTTACTATTTCTTAAAATATACGATTAGTCCCCTTTCCCTAAAGTGGCTATTAAGTCATGTAATTAACTCCAAATAAAATGATATGACAGTCACTGCAAATATATATGTTTTATTGTAAATATATATATGTTTTACTGTATATATCTATTGGGGTAAGGATTGAGATTGGTTTTCACTGTTCCTATTCGTTTCAGATCTGTCTTACCTGAAATAAACATAAATATTGATGTGGCTGATATAGTTTTTGCATGCGGGTGGGAGTGATTGATTTAGTTTTGCATGCGGGTGGCGGTGATTGATGGTGTGGACTGCGTGTTTGGGCAGATGTCGTGTCCTTTTCCACAATCAGTAGCTGTTTGGGCAGAGATGGTGTGTCCACAGGGTGGATTTCTTTTCAAATTCCAACGCTACATCTATCTCTGGAATATATACAGTGAATATATGCTTCAATGACTTTCTGTCTCGAAAACAGAGTTCAAAGGTCCCTGCTAATTCATGCAACATATAATATTAATACACGTAATAATATAATTGGATGTGCGTGATACCTCATGCTGGTTGTCAGTACGACCGGCATATAATATAATTTAATCTTGAGATAGTAAAGTAAAACAAGGTATATATAAAGTGTATATGTATATAAAATTGAGCTCCACTTACTCATTACTCACCGTGGGGTTGCTACCATCATCATTCTCTAGGTAGGACAAGTTGAAAGGGGTTAACTAAATAATTGCTCACTAATAATATAATAATATATTTAATGCAGATATACACGAACATGGGTCCCATGCCAAATAATTGATCATATATAATAACTTCAATGTAAAATAAAAGTATATTCATGGTAGGTCAAGAATCTCTCTTTGCCAACTTATTATGTCACGTTGTGAAGTTAAATGATTCACTTCATGTTAATTTTGTTATTCTAACCAGAATAATAGCAATGCAACATAGTGTTTTCTTTTATTACTAATTAATTGATTAAGACACTTTAGGGTCTACGTTTTGTTTTGTCATTATTGGAAAATGCTATATTTTTGCAATTTATCTTTATTTTCAATTTTGCACATCCACATTGCACACAATGAAAGCCACCTCCGCACTCCATAGACTGCACAATGAAAGCCACCTCAACATTGTGCACTTCTCAAAATGAAAGCCATTTTCGCGCTAATTAATTGATTAAGACTATGCGGGGTCTACAATCCATCGTTATTTCCACTTGGGCACTTTAATGTACCGTTATTTCCATAATCTACTTTTATTTTGCATACCTTTCCTTCACACCTCCATATGTCACATAGTGAAATCCATCTTCGCATAGTTTCATCCGCATTTCTACACTTTCATATAATTTCCACAATGTGCACAATAAAATCCTTATTTGCATCTTCGCATTCAGAATGTGCGCATTTCCACAATCTACAATTTTGTTGTTATTTGATAATGATCACATTTCTACAATCTAATTTTACTTCCATGTCCGCACCTCAATCCATGTGGTTCTTCCGAACAACGTTCTTGGATGAGGAAGAGACATCAACTTTGATCATTGGGACCAATTTAAAGTTCAACGAGAGTTTATTTTAATGAGCTTGCGCCGGAGAGGTCCTGTAATTTGTAAGGTTTAAAGAGTAAGTTGAAAACCTTATTTGCTCAGCAAATGCCTCATATTCTTGTCAATTTCTCATTACACTACCTTAATCATGTTGGCATATCGATAGCAACCAAAAGAGGTGACAAATTGCAAACTCGATAGCTACCAAGAGAGGTGAAAAATTACGAAAATGATCACGAAATAGAAAATGAAGACCCCACATAAAGAGGCAGGTAAAATGATAGTGGAAGAAACTTTAATTATGCAGAGTGTAGAGCTTTCCTTATAGATGTGGTACTCTAGCTCTTACATAAAGTTGGGAATTTTGGTAGCCATGGTCGATATTTTCATCAAAAGAAAAAAAGAAAATTAAATTTGAATTTAATGAATCATCAAGTGTCAAGTTGGTCTCCTCCTTGATCAAGTAGGATTTTCCTTTGGAGGTGTTAGGGTCCTATAATAATAGGATTCCTAATTTTCGAATTGACTATGATAGTCTTGTAAATATGTACATTCCTTGCTTTCTGCGAGTTGTTTTCCCATATTTTGAAAAATGAAAAAAAAAAGAGAGGGTAAAAAGTCCTAAAAGAATAATCAAAGGACTTAGAAAAAGATAGACCCCAAAAGAAAAAGAGATGAAAATAAGACCTGAAAGTGAACAAGTCAAAATGCCACTACTATTTACTTTAATGCAAGAAAAATGATTATGTGCAGATTGTCAATAAATGCCATAATCCATAATTGGTTAAATAGTTTAAGCTTAACTTTTCATGCTTTGAATTTCATGTTTTAGATAGAGAATAAAGATATGTCAAATAGTATAAACTTGATAAATCAATAGTTAAGATAGAGAATAAATGAGGAGCTCAATAGCTTAATCTGAGCCCTCGGATGAAATAAGGTTAGACTTAGATAGATTTATGCTTTAAAATAAAAATTGATTTAGGGTTGCAAGCCTAAAAGCACCCATGAAAATGAAGAAAAAATGTTAGAAATAAAGATGGATAGGTAGAAAGCAGTTGTGCAAGCATGTAATAAAGCATCATCGGGTAAAAATTACTAATTTCCCCTCTCCTACAAATATTCAATATTCTAAACTATCAGTTAAAGAGGCTTAGAGAATTTCTTTGCTCGATGACTGATTGGTTTAAAAAAAAAAAATTATTAAATTCCTACACAAAACCCACATTCATCAGCATTTGTCTTCATTCAAAATCATAATCCCTTTTCCTAAGTAAAAAACTCATTTTTAATTAGTAAAATTAAAACCCTAAATAATTGATTTCATTCCCTTTCAAAAATCATTCGTAAATCCTAAAAATACATTTTATCCTAAGTTAAAGTGTGAATTAATACAACAAAGAAAAACTGTTGTTATTTATTCTTTATTTTAGAGTTAAATATGTGTTTTTCATATCCCTTAAACTTTATCTTATTTCATACTAACTACTAACTATATATATTAATTCCCTAAAGTTACACCCTCTTGTATATTATTAAATACCTTTATATTAAATAAACCCACAAAAACCCTTTATTTTACGTTAAACCAATGTTTTTATATCCCATGTGCGCAATATAAAAACCTCGTCGTATCCCATTGGTTTTAACATATTTATATACAAATATCCTCCCCCTATAGTTTTAAAACAACTATGAAATGTTGAGAAACTATATAATAAAACATTTGCACCCCTATGCACAATTTAAACATTGGCTAAATTTTTAATTTAACACATAAAACTTAGCCCCGCCATCATACAAACTAAGGTTTGAACGTATGAAAATGATTATTTCTAAAATTTTGAACCAACCCCAGCCCCACTCCAAATCTCGACGCAACTTCCCCGATTGATCTGGACCATTCGCAGTCCAATTGCAAGATTCGACGGTGAAAAAATGATATTGCAAATAAATTAGCATGGAATTCCACATCTCTTTTCCATGCGAAATGGATGGTATTCCCATTTCCTCTCTCCTCCATGTGCCCCCTTATCATTGGATCGCGTGGGTTTGCTCCAAAACTGCTTACCACCCAAATGCTACATGATAACCATGTTGAGGTTCAAAAAGATGATGAGCTTAGTGAAAAGAGTCGCCTTCACTAAGTGGGGCCGCAGGCTATTTTTGGCGCAAGTCTATTTTTAAACATGATGATCATATTTTAGAAGTTGCAGGATGCTATTTGTGGATGGTTGGTCAAGTTGGAAAAATAGATGAATTTCTATTTTTAGAATATTGGGCGAAGTCTATTTATAGATCGTCGATCTAAAAATAGATGCATGTCGATTATTATTACCTCTTAATAATAATCAGACAATAAACAACAAATTATTCTCTTGGAGCACTTTGTTTCAGTGCACAGATGTGGTAGATCAGTGGACTGAGGGAATTACGCAATTCCCAAGGGTTTACTGGAGTTCATGCATGGAGGACTCAGTTAGAACTCAAGTGGCAAAGTTATGACAGAGTTGGAAGAGTAGTTTATGGAGTTGTATTTAGTTTAACTCAGTTAGACTCAGTTGAGCTAGTTGTATCTAGTCTAACTGAATGATACACTAGTGAGAGTGGAGTGAATTAATTAGTCAATTAATTCACAAATAATAACTCATTAATCAACTCAACAATACAGTAGTTAACTACAGTGCATGGCAGTTCCAGTGGAAACCCAGTGGAGAGATAGGTGAAAGGGCAAGATGGACTATCTGTTATGACTACAGTGATGCATTGATTGAATCACACACACATTGGATTTTCCAATGAGGATTGTGCAGTAAAGGCAAGGGTAATTCGAATTCATTCAGAGCTATTCTTTAGCAGGGATTGCACAGTGGAGGCAAGCTAGCAGGGGGAAAAGATTGATGCATGGATTTACAATTTTTGCCTGATTAGTGTGTGACGATTGTATTGTACTGAGAGCTTGATGTACTAAGCTTTGTATGAAGATTGTTACATGATCTCCATGATACATAATATATGATAGTTGGGGTTTTCAGCTTCAGGCTTTCCCGTTAAACAACTGTGTTATGTGCGATTGTTTTTATTTATGCTTCACATTGTAGAAATTATATAACTAATGCGTTATATGTCTAAGATTCTCCTGATCATACACTATTTGACTTCATGCAAAATACATAATCTATTCCACCATTGATCATCACATGCGGAAATTAACACAATTGCAATGCACACATGAAACCATAAAAATTCACACACATTAACACAGTGATTTTAAGAGAAAGCCTGAAGCTAAAAGCCCCAACTATCTGTATATAATATATGTCATAGAGATCAAGTAGCAATCCTCATACAAATCTAAACATGTCAAGCTCTCAATACAATACAATCGCTACACACTAATCAGGTCTGATCTTGCAAATCCATGCATCGATCTCTGCCACCTGCTAGCCTGCCTCTACAACGCAATCCCTGCTGAAGAATGGCTCTGAATGAACTCTAATTGCTTTAGCCTCGCTCATGCAATTATCATTGGCATCTCCAATGAGGGTTGGATGAAATCAATGCATCACTATAGTCACAACTGATAGCCATCTTACCCTTTCACCTATCTCTCCACTGGTCTCCACTGAAACTGTCCATGCACTGTAGTTAACTGATGTATTCTTTAGTTGATTAATGAGTTAATATTTAGTGAATTAATTAATAATTAATTCACACCACTCTCACTAGTGTATCAATCAGTTAGACTAGATACAACTAGCTCAACTGTGTCTAACTGAGTTAAACTGAGCACAACTCCACCAACTACTTCTCTAACTCCACCAAACTCTGTCACATGAGTTCTAACTGAAGTCCTCTATGCAATAGCTCCACTAAACCCTCAGGAATAGCATAATTCCTTCTGTCAACTCTTGTGCCACATATGTGCACTTAACTGAAGTGCTCCAAGAGAATAAGATAATGTTTAGAGTCCAAATATTATTAAGAGCTAATAATATTTGACATATCTATTTTTAGACTGGCAATCTAAAAATAGATTCCGCCCAACATGTCTAAAAATAGAAGTCCATCTATTTTTCCAACTTGACCAACCATCCACAAATAACATCCTGCAACTCATAGAATATGATCGACATGTCTAAAAATAGACATAGTCTTAAAATAGACTTGCACCAAAAATAGCCTGCGGGCCCACTTAGTGAAGGTGACACTTTTCACTAAGCTCATCATCTTATTGAATCTCAACACTCCCTCTAAAAAAGATAGGGATTATCTTCCACCCCGATCCTGTCTCTATGGTATTCGAATTTTCTCCTAGTGAGTGTCTTCGTCAGAATATCAGCATCCTGATCCTCTATAGGAATGTAAGATAGTAACATGATCTTTCGCTACACACAATCTCTGATATGATGGTACCAAATGTCAATATGTTTAGATCTATCATGAAATACTGGATTAAACAAGAGTTTAATGCAACTTTGATTATCACAATATATCACAGTAGGATCTAAGTGTGAACCGAACAACTCGACCAAGATCTTCCTCATCCATATAGCCTCGCATGCAGCCAAACTTGCTGCCATGTACTCGGCCTCCGCTAAATTGAGTGCCACGGATCTCTGTTTCCTGTTGTACCAATAAAATGCTATAGACCCAATACTGAATATCCCTTCAGATGTTCTCTTTCTGTCTGTTGGGCTCCATGCCCAATCTGCATCCGTGAAGCCATGTAGCTTCACCTCATCCGACTGTCTGTACCATAATCCATATCCCGATGTGCCTCTGAGATATCTCAATACATGCTTGCTTGCCTTCCAAAAGAGCTTGGTAGGCTTAACCATAGCCTGTGAAAGCTGGTTAACTGCATAGCATATGTCCGGTTGTGTATTGACTAGATACATGAGTGAACCAACCAACTGTCGATAAACAGTGGCATCCACTACCTCTGCTAATGTAGCATCCTCTTTCCTCCAACCACTAGGAAGAGGAGTGTCGATAGGCTTGCAGCCTTGCATGTTGAACTTCTCCAGTATCTCCTGGGCATACTTTCCTTGAGACACAAATATTCCACCCTTCCACTGCCAAATTTCTAATCCCAGGAAATAATGAAGGAGGCCCAAGTCCTTCATCTCAAACTCCTTTGCAAGATCAACCTTGCATGAGAGTATCAACTGTTCATCACCTGTTAGTATCAAATCATCTACATAAAGTACAATGATCAGCAATTTATCCTCCACCACAATCTGGTATAGGTTCGGATCCGCCTCACTCTTGGTGAATCAAAGTCCGGTGAAATAACTGTTTATCCATGTGTACCAAGCACGAGGTGCTTGTTTTAGCCCATACAACTCTCTTTTGAGCCTGCACACATGCGACTCGCTGCTGAAGATTTCGAATCCTTTAGGCTGCTCTATGTAAACCTCCTCCTCAATGAATCCATTGAGGAACGTAGTCTTCACATCCATCTAATGAATGTGCTAACCCATCTGCGCTGAGAGAGCAAGGATGCTCCATATGGAAGAATACCTTGCAACAGGTGCAAAGGTTTCTTCATAGTTGATCCCCTCGATCTGTGAGAAGCCCCAGGCAACAAATATTTCCTTGTACTTCTCGACGCTCCCGTCAGCAGCTTGCTTCACTTTGTAGATCCATATCGAACCTACCACTGATTTCCATTCCGGCCTTGGGACAATCTCCCATGCACTGTTTCTGACAATCGAATCATAATCTTCCACCATGGCATCTACCCATGCAGGGTCCTCCATAGCTTCCTTGAAAGAAGATGGTTCTGTCATGATACACTTGCTCATCAGAGCCATGTATCCAGTAAATCAGTCAGGTGACTGTCTCTGTCTGTGCTGTGATGTAGGTGCTCCTACATCTTGCGATGCATCTTGATTTAGTTGCTCAGCTTCTATAGTGCGCTTCCACCCTCTGATGTTTGGCGCTGCATGAGTGGTTTCTTCCACTCCATGAACCTCCTCTTGTGGATGATCCACATCCTGAGGCTCATCCTTAGGAACTAATATCTCCTCATCTGCATGCAAGTGTAGCTCCCTCTCAAGCGACAAATTCATGGCTTTCTCCTCGTGAAATTTGATTTCCCATTGCACAACAGTCTTTCGACTGTCTAGTAAATACACATGATAGTTGTGGGGTGTTTCTGTGTACCCAAAAAATATTCCAACCTCTGCGGTTGGCTCCAGCTTCTTCCTGGCATCCTTTGTCACATGAATGTAAACAGGTGAGCCAAAAATCTTCAAATGAGAAATATTGAGCTTCTTACCAGAAAACGCCTCTTCGTGTGTACTTATGCCAAGTACTCTATGAGGACAACGGTTTTGCACATAAACTGCAGTGTTGCATGCCTCAGCCCACAAGTGTATGGGTAGGCCTTGATCATGCAACATCGCCCGTGTAGCACCCACGATCATTCTGTTCTTTCGCTCTGCGACCCCATTCTACTGTGGGTTATGAGGCACTATGAGCTCTCTTCGAATTCCTTCTATGCTGCAAAAGTCTTTGAATTCACCAGAGATGAATTCGCCACCATTATCACTCCTAAGAGCCTTCACGTTCTTCCCTGACTCTTTCTCAACTAGTGCCTTGAACTCACAGAACTTTGAGTATGTCTCGCTCTTCTTATACATGAAGAAGATCCAACACTTACGAGAAAACTCATCAACAAATATCACATAATACATTTTCTTTGCTGTCGAAGCTACTGAGAAAGGTCCACACATGTCTGTGTGAATTCTCTCAAGGATCGTCATGGCGCGACTATCCTTCTCATGAAAGGTGGCTTTCACAAATTTTCCCAAAGTACATCCCTTGCACTGATCTGATTGTGCAAGTGTACCCTTGGGAAGCTCGATAGAAATATGCTGCAAAATTTTCAAAGCGCCATGGTGAAGATGGCACAATCTCCTGTGCCACAATTTGCCCTCATCTCGGCTTACCACTCCTTCTGCTTTGCCTGCCATTGCTGCGCAGCCATCTACCTACAATTGATAAAGGTTCTTAACTCAAACCCCTATCCTCCGGGTTTCACCAGTTTCCTTACTGCGCAGGAAATCCTTTCCCTCGCTAAGGACAACATTATATCCTTTGTCTTCCAACATCGACACAGAGATCAAATTCTTCTTCAATCCTAGAACATGCATGACATCCTTCAAGATGAAAGGTTTACCAGACTCCCTCTCAAAGGAAATGGTCCTGATACTAGTCACACTGTATCTACCATCATCGCCCATCTTGATGTGCACTCTAAGATCCTTCTCATCCAGATCAGTAAAAAAATCTTTGTCTCCGGTCATATGGAAAGACGTACCACTATCAAGAAACCACACTGATCCCATCACACTTGAAACCAAGCATGTGATCAACGAAAAATCCAGATCAAACTGCGAGGCTAAGGCCTCTCCAGCTGCAGATCTAATAGCCTACTTATTTTTCTTCTTTTGTGGACAATTAGTGGCGTAATGTTCATGTTGGTGACAGTGAATGCACTTCACCTTAGACAAGTCCAACTTCTTGCCTTTCACACCGGATTGAGAAGGATTTTTCTTTCCCTTCCATTTCCTTGCTTTGGCAGCCAAAGTGAAATTTTCTTCATCTTCATTCTTCGATGAAGATCCATCCCTGGTACTCCACCTTATCTCCTCCTGCACAAGATCCGACCAAATTCGCTCCCATCCTGGCAGTTTCTCCCGACAATTGAGAAAGTCCTCATAGGAATGCCAACTCTTCGGAAGCCCAAGGAGATCCAAGCTCACCAATTCCTCTTCATCTACAGTAACCCCCACACTTCCTAGCTCATCCTTGCACTAGAAAAACTTTGTGAGGTACTTGGGTATACTTTCAGCCTTCTCCATTTTTATTTTTCTGAGCTTGTCTTTAAGCGCCAACTTCCTCTGGTCTCTTTTGCTTTGGAACAAATCTGTCAAAGCTTTCCACATCAAGAATGGAGAAGCTTTACCATGAAGGCTAGACACTATGTGATCCTTAACACCTTCCAACAGAATTCTTCGACATTTTTCTATCTTCTTTTGCCATGCGTCAAGTGCGGCTGCATTGCTAGAAGCAAGTTTTGGAATTTCTGCATCTATGAACTCCTTCAACCCATTATCCTCCAACACTGCCTCCATCCTATCCTTCCATGCAATATAATTCAAGCTTCCCTCAAGGGCATACTCCAATCGCAATCTGTTGAAATACATTTCAATGAATGCTCAACTTCGACACCAAGAAAAGATTGTTGCAAATTCGAATTCCACCAACACAAAACTCAACTGTTTCAATAATTACAATCTGCTCCAATGATCAACTGCTCTGATACCATGTAGAAATTATATAACTAATGCGTTATATGTCTAATATTATCCTGATAATACACTATTTGATTTCATGCACAATACAGAATCTATTCTAGCATTGATCATCACATGCGGAAATTAACACAATTGCAATGCACACATGAAACCATAAAAATTCACACACATTAACACAGTGATTTTATGGGAAAGACTGAAGCTAAAAACCCCAACTATCTGTATATAATATATGTCATAGAGATCATGTAACAATCCTCATACAAATCTGAACATGTCAAGCTCTCAGTACAATATAATCTCTACACACTAATCAGGTCTGATCTTGTCCGCCACCTGCTAGCCTGCCTCTACTGTGTAATCCCTGCTGAAGAATGGCTCTAAATGAAATCGAATTTCTCTAGCCTTTCTCACGCAATCCTAATTGGCATCTCCACTGAGTGTTGGATGCAATAAATGCATCACTATAGTCACAACTGATAGTCATCTTACCCTTTCACCTATCTCTCCACTAGTCTCCACTGAAATTGTCCATGCACTGTAGTTAACTGATGTATTCTTCAGTTGATTAATGAGTTAATATTTAGTGAATTAATTAATAATTAATTCACACCACTCTCACTAGTGTATCAATCAGTTAGACTAGATACAACTAGCTCAACTGTGTCTAACTGAGTTAAACTGAACACAACTCCACCAACTACCTCAATAACTCCACCAAACTCTGTCACATGAGTTCTAACTGAAGTCTCCATGCAATAGCTCCACTTAACCCTCAGGAATAGCGTAATTCCTTCTGTCAGCTCCTGTGCCACATCTGTGCACTTAAATGAAGTGCTCCAAGAGAATAAGATAATGTTTAGAGTCCAAATATTATTAAGAGCTAATAATATTCGACATATCTATTTTTAGACTGACAATCTAAAAATAGATTCCGCCCAATATGTCTAAAAATAGAAGTCCATCTATTTTTCCAACTTGACCAACCATCCACAAATAGCATCCTGCAACTCATAGAATATGATCGACATGTCTAAAAATAGATTTGTGCCAAAAATATCCTGCGGGCCCACTTAGTGAAGGCGACTCTTTTCACTAAGCTCATCATCTTGTTGAATCTCAACACACATGTGTGTGCAATTAATTTTCTGCAAAAAATTAACAGTGGAGTGATTTTGTATCTTGCAAGAAGTTAAATATTGTGAGATCAGGAGAATCTAGGACATATGAATGCTTAATGTATATAATTTCTACATGGTATCAGAGAATTGTTAATTCTTGAAGATTGCAATTGTGAAGTGAGTTTGTGCTGGTGGACAATTTGAATTTGCTACAGAAGATTCTTGGTGTAGAATTTGAGTATACATTGAAATGGCTTTCAATGGGTTGTGATTGGAGTATGCCCTTGATGGGAGCTCGAATTACATAGCCTAGAAGGACAGGATGGAGGCGGTGCTAGAGGATAATGGGCTGAAGGAGTTCATCGATAGCGATGTTCCTAAGCTGGGATCTAGCGATGCTGCATTAGTTAACGCATGGCAAAAGAAAACAGCAAAGACGAGAAGAATTCTATTGGAAGGTGTGAAGGAACATATTGTGTCCAGCCTTCATGGTAAAGCCACTCCATTCTTAATGTGGAAGGCTTTGATAGATTTGTTCCAAAGCAGAAGTGATCAGAGGAAGTTGGCACTTAAAGACAAGCTCAACAAAATAAAAATGGAGAAGGGCGACAATATTCAAAAATACCTCACGAAGTTTTTCCACTGCAAGGATGAACTGGGAAATGTGGGGGTTACTATTGATGATAAAGACTTGGTGAGCTTGGTTTTCCTTGGGCTTCGGAAGAGTTGGCATAGCTATGAAGACTTTGTCAATGGACGGGAGAAACTATCGGGAAGGGAGCGACTTTGGTCGGATCTTATGCAGGAGGAGATAAGGCGGGGTACCAGGGATGGCTCTTCATCAAAGAATGAAGATGAAGAGAATTGCGCTTTGGCTACCAAAGCAAGGAAATGGAAAGGGAAGAAATTTCCTTCAAAATCCGAAGCTAAAGGAAAGAAGCAAGATTTGGCCAAAGTGAAGTGTTCTCACTGTCACAAACATGGGCATTTCGCCACTAACTGCCCACAGAAGAAGAAGAAAAAGAAGGTTGCTGGAGCTACAGCTGGAGAGGCCTTACCCTCAAAATTTGAACTTGATTTCTCTTTGATCGCATGCTTGGTCTCAAGCTATATGGTATCGGTGTGGTATCTTGATAGTGGTGCGTCTTTCCATATGATGGGAGATAAGGAGTTGTTTAGTGAGTTGGAGGAGAAGGACCTCCAGATGCATATAGATATAGGTGATGATGGTCGGTACAGTGCGACTGGCATTGGGACCATTACCTTTGAGAGGGAGTCCTGTAATCCATTCTTGTTGAAGGATGTTATGCATGTCCTAGGTCTGAAGAATAACTCGATCTCGGTCGCAATGCTGGAAGACAAAGGATTTGATGTTGTTTTCAGTGAGGTAAAATCCTTCCTTCGACATTAAAAAACGGGTCTGTTAGCACCCAAATTGGACCCCAGGCTGAAAAGGGAAAAATGGGGTAACAACTAAACCACGCTCAGCCTTGTAGCTAACCCTACAAGGACAGGAGAGGGCTCTCTCCATGAAATGGATATTCAATAAAACACAATAATGGACTGATATTAGGCTAGATAAAATGATAGGAAAAGTTTTAATAAAACGAATGAATTCCAGGGATGTGTGGGATAAAATGGGACAATTTGAAACTGGGGATTAAATTAGGACACCGGGTATTTCATGGGACAATATAGGCAGGATATTTAACAATTAAAGTTTAATAAGGATGGGATGGAAAGACTGGCGAGGAGATGAAAAGGGCACTATAAATGGATCCTTTTTCAAACAGAAGAAATACATAGAGTATGAATGATTTCCCAAGGCAAAGCATATAAAAATGGATTCTACCTTTCTATCTTGAAAGCATTCAACAGGAAATGTTTATGGATGAGAGGTGAAACATAACAATTCACATATGAAACAAAAGAGAAAAACAAATGCTAAATCTCATACCACATGGATCCCACAAATCAGAGTTGCATCTCTTATTAATCCTTGTCAAACTGTACAATGGAGTGCAGAGATTTTCTTCCACACTATTCCCCTATTGCTGAATTACATACTTGAGACTCCTTTACAAATGATTTACAATTACAATAAATAAGCTGAAATGTGGGGAACATAGATCCACGAAAAGAGGGAGTTGTTTAACAACTCGGAACTAAAATCTGAATATGGCAAAGAGGACCAACGTTTTTCCTCTGAAAACAAGGAACAACAATACATCTTGACCCTTTAAAAATTCGTTGTCATACTGAATGAAGAAAAAATAGGCAATTCGGAAAACAAATTTCCTATTTTTCTGCTACTGCAACAATCTCTGTTTTTAATATAAGCTTCTCGGCCTTTTGACTGTCGCTTTGATTTTCGTTATTTGTTTGAAAAACTGACATTTTAATAAAATGTTGTAGAAATAAAACTGAAATGAAATTATGCTTTCGGTGAAGGGAAAAAAAAATTAATTGGGGACTTTATGATAATCGCAATTGGAATGGATAGGAGGGGGATACAACATATAACAGAACTTTATAATATTCCGTGGGGAGTTTCAAATATCGCGATCAGGATCGGGGAATGCCACGCAAAAGTTCTGATGCGATGAACAAGGCCCGATGGAATAATACAAAGGGAAAAACTTGATTTTATATTGAAGGAGAGGAGGGTTGGTAAAATGGGACCAGGGGTAAGTGAATCGCAATCGGAATCAGAAGGGTGTTGGGAAAAATATTGAGAGGGGTGGGTGAATCAGTATTTAGTGCAGACTGAAATTTTTTTAACTTTTTCTTTCTCTACAACCCATATGCTACTTTACTGAATAAAACTCGCGTATACACGTGGATATCCTTTAGACAACTCGCGTATGTCCAGCGATATAATTATTGCATTTAATTCTTAACTTGGATCATTGTATCATTCATTCATCAGATGTATAGTAAGCAGAAAATAGATGCAGTAAGAACAGAATAAATCATCACACATAAGCAACACACATGAACACCAGGATTTAAGGTGGAAACCTAATTTGGGAGAAAACCACCGCTACCGTCGTCTCAGTCTTCAATATTTATTATGTAAAGAAAACTTCTTACAACCATGTACTGACGCAGACTCATACTAGCACGCAGGCACCCACCTGCAGAAGGCCACAACCTTCTCTCGTTTACCAGCCTCTCCTGGAAGGGAGCTACAACCCCCTGCTCTCGTTTACCAGCCTCTCCTAGAAGGGAGCCACTACCCCCTGCTCTCGTTTACCAGCTATCACTGGAAGGGAGTTACTACCCCCTTATTAAAGGCTTTGACCCTTAGCACCACTGCAGACCACGTTTCATCAATTTTCAAACTAGATCAAACAGCTTCAACACAACCCTTAACTTATCATTAGATATACTTTGCCCAGTGCTTCAAATAGAACAGTGAAATCACTATAACCAGAATATCAGAGATAACCCAGACTTCAGAATAGATATGCAGAAACACATTCAACCTTGAGCAATCATAAGATCAATTTTCATACGCGCTTTTATTTAATCAGACCCACGTATACACGCGCTTTTCATTGAACGAATGCACGTATACATCTGTGCATTTTTCCAATACACTCTAACTTCCCACACGCGCTTTTAGTATATCAGATCCACGTATACACGTGCTTTTTCCACAATAAACTCGCGTATAGATCTGTAAATGAAGGCTTTGCAGAGCAGACTAGATCTATAAACTTACCCATATTTCTTCGTTATCTTCAGCAGACTTTGCGCTAGATTTTCACCAGTTCTTCTTCTGCAGATCATCTTATAGATTCATCATCATCAGATCTAAGGATTTTGAGACATCCATGGGTGCATCATAGATTCAGATTTATCAATCAAGAACAAAGTTCATTCATGCAGATATACTTCAAGGTGAAGTATTCATTCAATACCCAAACACATGCACACCCTTGCACAATGATCTTCTTCTCCTTATATAGGTTTAGCCTTTATCAATACCATGAGCCAAAACCATACCCCTTCCAATGGTATTCCTGGACGGGATCAAATAGATAATCCAGCGCTAAATACAATGGGTCAATACCATGGTAAGAACCCCTGGTTTTATCAATTTAGAGCGCAATTAGGCATATGCGACTTGGTACGTACTTTTCCGCATGCATACGCTACTTCTCCTTAACAAACCCTCGTATGCTTTGTAGCATAACTTATTTATCATTATTCTGGCACTTTCTGGATTCCTTTCTTCTGCTACTTTTGAACTGATCTGTAGATACATCAGATTTAAATTATTAACAACTCATCAAGTCAATTTCCATCACGAACAACTTCATTAAGCAGGTTCCATCAAAGTCAACACATTGTATCACATTGCCAACAATATTATTTCATCAAGTAGGTTGCCATCAAGGACAACATATGCCAACAATCTCCCCCTTTGGACTTGATGGAAACCATGATGGTGTTTGATCATCACAACAGATAGATACATTGAATATAACCACCATGATGCTCTCCCCTTATTTAAACACCATGTTACTCTCCCCCTTTGACATCAAGGGCAAAGGGCGGATGAAAACCAAAACAAGGTTTTTTTTTTTTTTCCTCATGTAGAAAGAAGAGCTCTGTAGATCTGAAGTGCATTGAAGTTATCATGCTCCCCCTGAGTTCATGCTGAATCTTCAAAAATATGTTTTCCAATGAAGTACATGACTCTATGACCTTTCCTATCACCAAGGACTCATACTTACATCAATGATCCAACCAAGTGGATTTACATATGCGACTCAAGTACCCAACCAAGTGGGTTTACATATTTTGACTCAACTACCCAACCAAGTGGGTTTACAAATTTGACTCAAGTTCTTTCATGACCGAATATTACAATTTTACATTATAGGTCTCAACATGACCTTTTCATCAAATTACAAATATGATCAAATACCAAAAGGACCTCAAGAAAGAGATCATATTTCAGAATCATAATAATGCCAACAATGCATTACATTCAGCAAGGCTAATGCTCCCCCTGAAACTATGCATCCAATGCATCCTTTCCATATGACCAAAACTCCTCCTTAGCTTGTGCAACCTGAACACTTTCAACAACCAATCATCAAGGCATCTTCACCCAATATCAGAGAATAAAACAAAAATATAAGAGCTGAAACATCATCAGAGATTCCAAACAGCATCAAAGATACCAAACAGCACTGCAGCTGTGCTGAAGAATGCTGACCCCAAGTAAAATTTGTCAGCAATTAACCATACGCGGTTTTCTTTGTATGAACTCGCGTATATACGCGACTATCTTTCAAGAAACCCACGTATCCAATTTAATCTTCTGAATTTAAGCAGTTCTGATTTTATGAATGGCAGAGACTACTCCCAGCTTCTGTCTGAGATATTCGAACGCTTCCCTGGGCAGAGGTTTGGTAAATATATTAGCCACTTGTTCTTTGGAGGGAACATACTCCAGCTTCACCTTTTGTTCAAGCACTTGTTCACGTAAGAAGTGATACTTGATCTCCATGTGCTTGGTCTTTGAATGCATAACATGATTCTTTGAAATACTGATGGCACTAGTATTATCACACATAATGGAGATAGGAGGTGAGCACTTGATTTGAAAGTCTTGTAAGGTTTGCATCATCCAAAGAAGTTACGTGCAACATGATGCGGCAACCACATATTCTGCTTCTGCTGTAGATAAGGCAATAGAGTTTTTCTTCTTGCCGAACCAAGATACTAATCGAGGCCCCATATAGAATGCACCACCACTAGTGATTTTTCGATCATCAACATTTCTAGCCCAATCTGCATCAGTGTAAGCATGAAGAGTAAGATCAACATTCTTTGGATACCATAGTCCAAGGTCTTGAGTTCCTTGTAGATATTTTAACATTCTTTTGACAGCCTGAAGGTGAGACTCTTTTGGATTAGCTTGGAATCATCCAACAATCCCAACTGCATGCATAATGTCTGGTCTAGTCCCAGTGAGATAAAGTAGACTTCCTATCATAGATCTATATTCTGGTTGATTCACCGTGGGAGAATCATCATGAGAATTGAGATTACATCTGGTTATCATTGGTGTACTTACAGGTTTGCACTCTTCCATGCCATACTTGTTCAGAATTTGCTTAAGGTATTTGGCCTGTGATAAGAATATGCCATCTATAGTTTGATGCACTTGCAAGCCAAGAAAGAATGTTAGTTCCCCAAGTAAAGAAATTTCAAATTCTTGTTGCATAACAGAAGCAAATTTCTGACTCATAGATTCTTCATTACTTCCAAAAATGATATCATCAACATATACAACCACAATCAATAGTTTTTCATTTTCAATTTTTGTGTACAAGTTGCTATCAGCAGATCCCTTTGAAAATCCTTGTTGATGAAGATATTTGTCAAGACGATAATACCATGCCCTTGGAGCTTGTTTGAGACCATATAGAGCATTTTTAAGTCTACAAACAAGATTTTCATCATTTCCCAAAATGAACCCTTCTGTTTGTTCTATATACATTTCTTCTTCTAGATCACCATTGAGAAATGCAAATTTAACATCCATTTGATAAACTTTGATTTGTTGAGAACTTGAAAAAGCAAGAAACATTCTTATGGCTTCAAGTATAGCTACAGGAGCAAAAGTTTTATCAAAGTCTATACCTTCTTGTTGAGTATACCCCTTGCAAACAAGTCTAGCTTTATTTCTTACAACATCCCCATTCTCATTTAACTTGTTTTTGAATATCCATTTAGTTCCAATGACATTTTTGTTATGAGGTCTTGGTACTAATTCCCAAGTGTGATTCTTTTCAATTTGATCAAGCTCTTCATTCATGGCTTTAACCCAACATTCATCTTTGCTAGCTTGATTGACATTGTGAGGTTCAATAGTAGATAGAAATGCCAGATAGCTAGAAGATCCCACAAGAGTCCTTCTTGTTTGTACACCTGATCCCTTATCTCCCAAAATTTGAGATTCTAGATGATTCTTTTGAACATATATGGATGGAGACTTTTCAAATAAATCATCTTCAGGTTCTTCATTGGGTTCACTGTCTATATCATTGCTATTTGATGTAGAAGGACATAAGTCACCATCATCTTCATTTGTTGTTTGTTTTTCTTCCTTTGGGGCTGCAGGAGACTCATCAATAACAACATCAATACATTCAACAATCTTCCGAAGTATTTTATTGTAACATTTATATGCTCTACTTGTAGAGGAGTAATTCCTTCATCTTCTCTAGGTTCAAATTTGCTAAGTTTTTCATCATTATTTTTGATTAAAGCATTTACTTCCAAAAACTCTAAAATGCTTCACAAATGGAGAATTACCATACTAGAGTTCATATGGAGTTTTGTCACTATTTACACGAACATGTGCCTTGTTGAGAATGTTTACCGCTGTATGTGATGCTTCTCCCCAAAATGTGTCAGGTGTTCCAGAATCATCAAGCATAGCTCTAGCCATTTGTTGAACTGTTCTATTCATTCTTTCTGCTACGCCATTTTGTTGTGGAGTTCCAGCTACAAAAATTGTCTTTTTATGCCATGTTGTTCAAAAAATTCAAGGAATTCATTTGAATTATATTCTCCTCCTCGATCAGATCTAAGACATTTTAGTTTTAGATCTACTTCATTTTCAACTAGAGCCTTGAAGATCTGAAATTTCTCAAATGCTTCATCTTTGTGCTTGAGCAACCCAATCCAACACATTCTAGAGAAATCATCAATAAATAAGATATAGTATTGTTCACCACGAGGTGAATTTTTCCTCATAGGTCCACATATGTCAGTATGAATGAGTTCAAGAGGCCTACTTGATGATATTTCCTTGGCATTAAATTGCACTCTGGTCTGTTTGCCGAATTGGCAAGATTTGCATATGATACTTTCAGGTAGAGTAATATTGGGAAGACCACGAACAACATTAAGTCTGCTTGATTTGTTGATTTGAGAGAAGCTTAGATTCCCCAACCTTCTATGCCATAGCTAATTTTCTAAATATTGACTCAAGTAACATTGTTCTTTGCAGCTCTTTAATACATATAGATTGTTTGGAGTTCTTTTTCCTTTTATAATTGTTTTACCTGTATCAAGATCACGAACCACACATTCTTTTGAACTAAAGACAACTTCATTTCCTTTATCACACATTTGACTTACACTTAACAGGTTATGCCTTAAGCCATCCACATACATGAAATCATTAGCCTTCACCTTTTCTTTTAGAAACACAGACCCTTTTCCTTTAATTACAGTAGGATTATCATTTCCAAATGTAACTTTCTTTTCCTTTTCTAGAGCACTATATGCAAGAAGTTTGTTTTTGTCACCTGTCATGTGTCTTGAGCATCCACTATCAATGTATCATTGATTTTCTTCACCTTTTGCGAATAATTCTATGCCACAATTTTCAACCTGTAATTCCTTCTTTTTCCATACTTTGGATCTTGAAGGAAAATGCTCTTTTGGCTGAACTTTGCTCGTGCATTTAGATTTTTCATGCCCAAATTTATTGCAATAAGCACATTCAACTTCATTTAGAAGAGGAGAAAAGTTGTTATAGGTATTCTTCTCAAATTAATTCTTTTTCTTTCTTACTTATCTAGTCATGATAGTTTTATATGGGTGAAAATGTGAAGTTGGGAAACACTTTTTGCCCTTTTTTGACGTTGAAAATTGTAATTTTCTATGATTTTCAACTTCAACTCCACTGAACTCATATTTTTATTGCAAACTATGCTTTGACATAAAAACAAGAATGGTAGAGAATTGTCTTACCTCCATACCCATATTTTTTTTTTTTTTAAATATTGACATATAGAGGGGTAAATTTCTTGTTTACTAACTGCATATACTTGAAATTTTCAGGCAAACATAAATAGTCACTTTATCATCCTTTACTTTTTTTAGGGAAGGTTATTCATTTTTTGGAAAAAAACCATAGCATCATAATCTGCATATATTGCACTAGTGCACAGACTATTTTTCAGTAATTTTTCGGATTAAATCACTATTTTTTATTATTTTTTGAAATGGACGAAGACAAAAAAACAGTGATGTTTCAGTACATTTTATCATCCTTTGATTTTCTTTTCAATGTGATCGTCAATAAGAAAAATGAGAGTACCCTTTTGAAGTAGACAGGGAGAGGAAGTGCAGTATGATTTTTTTGAATTTTTGGTGTCCTCATTTGAAAGTTATTGAATTTTCATTCAGTGCAATTTTTCGAACAATGAAATTCCACAGTGACACAGTTTAGTAAAAAATTAATAAAAAATTGAATTTTTTAATAAAACTCCACAAATCTCATATCATCAGAAACTAGATTCAGAGATGAATCTAATGGTACTTTGTCCGACATATAATTTTTTTTTTTTGTAGGTGTTCTGCCCCTCCAAAGTTGCAGGTTCCTGAAAACTGCAGAATTCTCTGTGTTTTTCGTTGACCAGAAACTCTCGGACGAGATAATCTCTCAGACGAGAAATTTCTCAAACTCTCGACCGAGAAATTTAAAACTAGTTTAACCCGCCTAGAGTTAGATTTACTGCGCGGGAAAACTCTGGACTAAAAGTTAAAAAACTCTCGGACGAGAGTTTTCACCCCGAGAGTTTTCCGAGAGTTTAGAAAAATCTCGGCCGAGAGTTTTCTAAACTCTCGGCTGAGAGTCTAGAATGTGATTAGTATTCTCGTTGAAGAGGTAAGAGAGAACAAAACTAAACAAATTATTATGCACGCATGCAACAACCTAAGCATGATAAAATGAAAAAAGTTGACACTTGTCAAATCCAATTATAACGTGATTTGTATCACTGTTAATGAAACTCATGTTACCCACTATTGATATGTGTCACACCCCTACACCACGGGTGTCTTCCAACCACGTCTTGTAGGCAGGTGCGGCACTACCGTACTTTTTCTTTTTCTAAATACTCAAGTACCCAGACTATGCCTATAGCAACATTCGTTAGTTATATTACAAATGTTCTTTCAATGTGCGGAATAAAACATAAACATCAATATCAATCCACAAGTACGCCCATACATACAAGGGAGGGGCAACTCCCTTTTAAAATGAGTTCGCCCATATATTATGTTTCATAAAAATATGATTACAATGTCCAATCCAGCAAAAACCACTTTTGCTCCTTGGCAAGGATATTTTCCTTTTGGTCAAGCTCTAAGGCTTACCAATCATCAAAATAGCTTACAACAGACTTTTACAACCATTTACAATCATCAAGTTCAACTTCGGAAGTGCTGCCCCAAAACTGCCCAAGTGCTGGTCAGTCGGGTCACTCAGTCGTTGCTCCAAATCAATGCAGAGCGTTTTCTGAGCTAACTGTGTGTCCAATCCGTCCCTCACCCATATGGTTGGGTGCGTTTCAGAAATACGCACCTTCTGCAATTTACGGCACCTCAATCCGATACCCGACACTCCCGAAATCCCTTTTTTAGTGTTGGGCCCCTGTCGTTACTCGGCGCCTAGAACCGACCCAACTCGACCCGACCGTCGTGCAGCTGTGCCTGACCCGACCCAACCAGAACTGCGGTGCGATGTGCACGAGCTCGACCCGACTCGACCAACGCCCGTTCGCTGTCGTGCCTTCTCTGTTTCTTCCACAAACGAGTTGTTGGCAACTCGTGGTGCAACTCCCTTGATGTTGTTCTTTGATTGATCTTCGCTTTTCGCTTGATGCCTCCACTCTCCATCACACCATCATATATATACGCACGTCCAATTGAAGTGTGGTCACTCGTTTGCCATGAGCCGACCTACCCATTTATTCATCCGCCCACGAAACGTCGCGTCGTGGGGTGTGGGGCGCTCGGCCGACCCGAGCCGACCCCCACGTTTGGTTGCTCGCCCACAAAGTGTGGCGTCGGTCACGCCTAACGCGCCGACCGACCCACCGACTCGCCCGTCAGCTCGCTCACCCAAGGGGCGCCCTTTGTGGTATAAACGTCTTACCAACGCCGTGTTGGTTTAACTCGACGCGCTTCTCCTCCAACTCGCCCTCGTGACTCGCCTCGCTACGTGCGCGCCCGTGCCTCTCCAACGGTGCGACGTGCCGCCTGTTGCGTCGCACGGCGCCCGAACTCGTCCAAACGCCCAACCGGCGTGCCCGTCCCACCGAACGTGCCCATGAAGTCTTGGGGCCTTACAATATGCCTTGTTGCTTTGTGAAAGTCAAATTGATTGCTCGATCTTGATATTCTCCTATGGTAATATAAAATAAAAAGGCACCATAATTCTCTTTGGGGATTTGTAAAAGCGAGCGGTGGTCAGTTATGAAGAAATTTGATGGTCGATTCCATTGTGATTGTATAAATCATGACTACAAGAAGCTCAACTTTCTCTTTCATTAAGAAGGCTTCATATTTAACAAGTGGCATCAACATCTTTTTGGAGGAATCGATAAACTCAAGGGTCACCGGTTAGATTGATATTGGATTTTCTATTCCTACGGGATTGTGTAGATCTTGCACGGAAAGGGATGGGCCTCTTTCTAAGAACATCAACCTCACTTATTCTCGTTGCTCATTTTCTGAATTAGGTTAACCTCTAGTTTATGGGATTTGCATTCTTTTGACGGTTGATTTCATATACATGTATTTGTGTGTTCAAATTCATATACATGCATTTGTGTGTATTGCAAGTTAGAAATTTAGCATCAAATTCATTTAGTACATACATAATTTATTTTGGAAATAATATATATTTAACATTAAAATAAAATGCATAATATGTATATTAATGTATTTTATTTATGCACTACATTTTAGATATTAAAATGCTTTTTGTTATTTTTTTGCATTAAAATATTTTTAAATATTTGTTAATATTATTTAATCCTAAATATTAAAATATTTTATGGATGTGTGAACACTTTTTAGTTGCTCCCTCATCTAAATATTTTCATAGGTAATTGCAATTGAATGTGATAAAATGAAATGACTAGATTGTGAGAAAGGACAAAGATTTATAGCTCTAGGAGGAAGCTCCTTCAGAATGGCTTGGGCAAGTAGGGAAAGTATAGAATGGCTTGGGGAAGTAGGGAAAGTATTGAATGTTGCAATTATTCCCACCCAAGTCCTTTTCACGTTGTACTCATAATTGATGATGATGTATGGGAAATAAAGAAATAAAGGAAAATTTGGTCACCCACATCATTTCCACATTGTAATAAGAATTGACGATGTTGTATGGGAATAGAGAAATAAAGGAAAATTCGGTCATGTGGAATGGTAGACGCTAGTCAACACAGTTGGGTGATGAGAGCACACACTCTCTCAAGGGGAGTCATTCAATGATTGATGCATTCAAGCATTATTCGTAGAAAATGGAAGTCAATGACATAATAATCACATCGTAGTGATGACAACTATGCATTAAGAGTGTGTGGAAGCATTGTTAGTGCACACTCGCAACTAGTCTGGAAACATTGCAAAAAGTAAAAACAACCACGTTAATAAGGTAGGGTGATTTGTTGATTCCTGCACAAGTGGAGATGTTGGTTACTTTGGAACTTCTCTTGGTTTTCAAAGGTGGAGATCCTTTGGGTGGACTTAGGATTCCCATGAAATTTATTAGGTGGAAGTGTAGTGCACTATGGATTCCTACCTGATTTCATGTGGAGGCATTATGGGCTTTGGATTCTTATGGTGTAATCGGGTGGAGATTCCAAGCTTCCCAAAGGAATCTTGGGATCGTGCGAATGTCTTCCCAAAGGTTTTTGTTTCCATGAGGCTAGGGCGAGCATTTGGGGTTTCAAGTTAAGCATAGCTAAAATCCTATCCTCATGCCCATTAACTTTCTAGTCATCTTCATGCCATTTCTCGGTGAGGACAGTTTCTTTGATATTCTCGAGAACCACTTTCCATATCTCTTCAATTTGTCGATACTCATCTCTGAATGTTCTCCAATTTATTTCTTTCCAGGCAACCCATATGAGAAATCCCATAAAGAGTCCCCACACTATGTTAAGAACAAGGCTTTTATACCCTCCTTTTCTCCATACTTCAATTGTATGCCTGAGGCTCTTGTTGTCCCTATCTATTTATTGAAAGAGGGACGAAAGTTTTTTCCACAAGGTCTCAGCGACAAAGAAGTTATTCAATAGGTGTTCCAATGTTTCTACATTCTTCTTACACATAGTATATGTCAGTCGGCCATGCATTCCTTTCTTATGCAGCTGATCCTAGGTAAGAATCTTTCCATGACTAAGTAGCCACAAAAAGTATTCAATTTTCGGCCATTGTTTTTCCGGCCATATTTTTTTTCCAAAGTGGTACAACTACATTATGAATGTTATTTGATTTTATGTAATGGCCTTCTTGTATTGTGAACATGCATTTCGTGCAATACCCCCATATGAGTATATCCTCTCGTGTTGCTATTGCTATTTTTCTAGATTTAAGTTCTTTCACATAGTTTTCCCATTGACAAGTTTCTGGAGCATTCTTCCACTGGTCTTTTAGCTTCCATTTTCGCCATTGAAGCTTTGTCCCTTCATCCAAAAATTGTGCTATTGTCTTAGTATTCGGCCTGTTAGTGAATAGGAAAATCTCCCCTAAATCAATTTCACTAAATATTTTCTCCTGTTGTTGTCATGATTCCTCCCAAAACTGGGCAATGTCACCTCCTCTAATTTTCCAAAAATTGTGTTCTCAGATGAGATATCTATTTAGTGCTATCAAGTTTCAAATAATGGATCCTTTAGGGGTCATTTCAACTTTTAATTTCCTTACAATAGTTAAGGAAATTTCATTCTTCTATTCTGAGATTATTTTCCACAAATCTCTACCCCATTGTATCCATATTTACCAGAGATTAGCTCCCATAACTTGATTTAGCAAATATGGATCTCTTAACCCCAAGCATCCGGTCCTTTTTATTTTCGTAAGCTTATCCCATGAAAGGAGAGCCCATTTACAGGCTTGTTGAGATCCTTTCCATAGGATGTTTTTAAACGTCTTAGCCATATCATTACAACAAATTTTAGGCATTTCCAATCCAGAGAGTTGATAGATGGGAATGGATTGTAAGACTGTTCTTAACATAGCAACTCGACTCAGAGCATTAAGCACCTGAAATGCCCAATTTTGAAGTCGAGCTTATATGCGATTAATGAGATATTTCCACCCAGAGACCCGAAGAGAATTTAGATTGAGAGGGATTACTAAATATTTCATAGGGAAGGATCCGATGTTGAATCCCAAGGTAGGCAATAGGAATCTTTGGGAGAGAATATTAGTATTAAATATAAACACATTTTATTTTTCATTATTGATAAGATTTCCAGAGGCTTCCATGAAATCTTTAAGAATGGATAGAATTTCCTTAGATTCTTTTAGAGTGGCTTGACAGAAGAGCGTAAAGTCATCTGCAAACTATTGGTGCGAAAGTTTTAAACCTGCCCCCCAAAGATTAAGGCCTTTAAGTCGACCTCCTTGGATCTTACTTTTAATATGTCAACCAAGGCCTTCTGCTGCAATAATGAAAAGGAAGGGGGAAAGTGGATCCCCTTGTCTTAAACCCCAGGTAGCATTAAAGGGAGTTAAAGGAACTCTGTTAAGAAGAATAAAGTAATTAGGAGAAGAAATAAAAGGCATTATCCAATAGATCCATCTTAAATCAAATCCAAACACCTCAAGAATAGCTTTAAGATAATTCCACGACCTCGAGACAGGGCTCCTCTGCACGACAACAACAAATGGATAAGGTTGTGGAGGAGTACGGGGACATCTTCACCTCACCCATAGGGGTTCCTCTACACTGTCAGGTCAAGCACCCAATTGATCTGACCCCAGGTGCGCCGCTACCCAATGGACCGATCTATTGGCGCTCTGTTCTGGAGAATGATGAAATCAAGAGGCAGATTCAGAAGCTGTTGCAGAAAGGTCACATCAGACCAAGTTCATCACCCTATGAAAAAGAAATGTATTCCATTGTGCAAGCCTGTTGACACCTGGTTTCACCTCCATCTCAAGAAAGAACAAAGGGGAGAAAGGAAAAAAGCCTCCGAAACCCTCCACCAATACAACCCCCACCAATACTGCCTCGACCCAGCAAAACAACTTTGAATTTTTGAGCAATCTTGACTCATTGGAGCACCCTATAGTCTCTCAGGCCCCCACTGATCAAGATCCGTCATTATTAAGTTAATCTTTGATTACAACCAACGCCCCGAGCACAACCTCAGATTCAATCCACGCCTAGGCACCGCAACACAAACCATAATTCTCTCCCATTCAGATTAATACCAGCCACACCTCACTGCAAACTCCTTAATGCACAGAAATGCAAACAGAGCAGCCATCCTCAACCACTTCAAACAATCCTCTGGAGGAGATCCTAGGCGATCTAGATCTCCAAAAGGTCAATGAGCAATGGTCCAAACTGGGAGTCGATGCCATTCCCCAAGAACACTTGGAGAAGATAGAAATGGCATACCTGCAGCTGGAATACATCAACCAAAATGCAGCCAAAAGGCAATCGGGAAATAGCAGCCAAACGGGCATTCAAGCCAACCTGGATTTGGATCAATACAAGCCACAAGGACCAGGAAGAAAAAGAGGGTGCAAATACACAAGACACCAAATACAAGAACCAGGCAGACGCCTAATCAATGAAGGAAAAATCAGGGCCTTGGTCCTATCTGCTCCAAAGGTAGCTCAATGAAAATCACAACTTGGAACATCAGGGGGCTCAACGGCACCACCAAAAGAAGGATCTTGAAAAACCGCTTATTCTCGCTACACCCAGACATCATACTTCTTCAAGAATCAAAATGCTCTCCCAAAGGCATAGAGACACTCAAAAAACTTGTTTCCAACAGTCATCACTGCATAAGCATAGATGCTATTGGTCAAGCAGGAGGGTTACTCACGTTCTGGAACAAAAGAAAATTCTTCTTGCAGAATGCTCTGTCCACCAAGCACTCGTTATCGAACATTTTCAACATGCCAGACTTAGGGCAATCGATCTGCATCACCAACGTGTATGGACCCCAACGAATCCAGGAAAAGCTGAAGATGCTGCTAGACCTGGACGAAGTCAGACAACACCATGGGGCAAACCATTGGATTTTAGGCGGAGACTACAACATGATCACCAATCTAGCAGAAAAAAGGGAGGCTTACGAAGATTGGATAAGGACTCGGAAGCATTCAACACCTTTATTGTTGAATCCAAACTCATTGACATCTCCACAGTCAATGGTCTGCATACCTGGAATAATAAGCAAGGAGGAAACAGGCAGATAGCATCAAGGCTCGATAGGTTCCTCATGTCGGAATCCATGCTGCTGCAAAATATCGACATGGAGGCCAACATTTTGCCTATCAGAGGATCTGATCACTGGCCAGTGCAGATTCACTTCACCAATTTGGATAAGCCCCACAACAAATAATTCAGATTTGAAGCCTTCTGGATAGAGCACCCATCATTCATGCAAAACATACAATGTTGGTGGACTCAAGCCACCATAAGGAGCAACAATATCATGTACATATTCCAGTAGAAGCTCAAAAAAATAAAAATCAACCTCAAACGCTGGAACAAAAACACCTTTGGCGACATATTTCAAGCCAAAAAAGAACTCGAGGAAAAAATGGCGAACCTCCAGCAATATTTGATCAAAGAAGGGCCCAATGATGAAAGAATAGCTCAAGAATCAAATCTGCAAAGGCAATGGGAAGAATGGTTAAAACAAGAAGAGCTGCTATGGAGGCAGAAGTCGAGGGTGCAATGGTTAAAACAGGGAGAACGCAACACTAGTTTCTTCCATAAGTCAACCATCCAGCATAGAGCACATAATCGCATCCTCTCCCTCAAAAAAGCTGATGGCGATCAAGTTTATACAAGGGAGCATATAGGATCTAAACTCAACTCTTTTTTCACTTCTCTTCTCGGCGATCCCATTCAAGATAGAACCCAAGCCATCAATGAAATTATCACTGCCATTCCCAACTTAGTTACAGAGGAGCAAAACTCCCTCCTTCTAAGAGAATTCACTGAGCAAGAGATTGAAGAAACAATCTTCAACATGGCCTCGAACAAGGCTCCCAGACCAGACAGCTTTACAATCGAATTATTTAAAGCTTGCTGGCCCATTATTAAGGCTGACCTTCTCAACCTAGTAAGGAACTTTCACAGAACCAAGAAAGTTTTGCCTGCCATCAATGCCACATTCCTCACCTTAATTCCCAAATCAGACCAGGCTGACTCCCCCGACAAGTTTCGTCCCATAGCCCTTTGTAATATCCTTTACAAAATCCTTTCCAAAATGATGGCTAGCAGACTTAAATCTGTCCTCCCCTCAATCATTTCTCAGGAACAAACTGGTTATGTTGAAGGTAGGCAGATCACTGACAGCATAATCCTCATTTAGGAAGTGTTGCATTCTCTCAAAACAAAAAGGACTCCAGGTATGCTTATCCAGCTTGACCTTTCAAAGGCCTTTGATAAAATCAGCTGGCACTATATGAGAGCAATCCTCCAAGCTTTTGGATTTAGTCATCAATGGAAAAATTGGAGAATGGAACTAGTCTCAGGTGCTTTCTTTTCAATGCTACTGAATGGAGGACCCCTTCAACCCTTCATTCCGTCCAGAGGTATAAGGCAAGGAGATCCCCTGTCTCCGTTTCTCTTTGTCATTATGGCAGAAGGGCTAGGAAGATCCTTAGCCAAGGAAAAACAGCAGAATCAACTCAAAGGCATCAAACCAGTACACTAAGGACCCACAGTAACGCATCAGCAATTCATAGATGATACAATGCTCATGGGCGCCCCCACAGTGCAGGAAGTTCGAAGCAAAGTGCTAAAGACGCTCTCGGATGGATGATTAATGTGGGGTAATTAGGTGTTTAAAAGATACCTTTTTACAACTCAACATTTTGGCGCCATTGCCGGGGAGAGTGTATGCCATTTTACAGGAGTAATGCATAGCTGATTTCCTTCTGCCCGTGGAGAGTTGGGTATTAAAGACGGAAGGTAAGAACCTGCGCACTAGGCAAGAAACATACTTGCTCGCAGCTCGCTTCACAGTAGAGGTAAATAAGCTTTTCTTTTGGGTAGGAATGAATAATTGTTTCTTTTGAATGAATAAACCAATTAAGCGAAACAAGAACCCTCCCAAAGCCGAAAAACCTAAGGGGCCGGTGACCCTTGGGCGCACGACCTTTATTGATGAAATCTTGAAGAAAATTGAGTCTCAGCCAACTGTAGGATTTAAAAGAACTACTTCTAGACAGCCTACTAGTTCCCTTCAGGCTACAGAATCATCATCTGAGGCCTTCGCTGAGATATACAGTCCAACTGAGGGAATTAAGTAAGATTCCCAAGAAATTGAGAATCCTTGCATAAGTTTCCTGCAAGAAGGGAACGACAGCAACCTCCAGGAAGGAGAAGGGGAAACAGGAGAAAACACAAAATCACCTATTAAAATTACTCAGACAATAAATAGCCCAAATAGGGGAAGTGTTGTTCAACCTATTCAAAACCAAGGATTTGAGTCACCTCAAACAGTAGGACAACAGGGAATACCCATTCCAGATAGAGGAAGTGCTGTAAAAATCATTTCCACCCCTGTTCGCCAACCTAGAAATTCCCTGGAGATCCCAGAAGGGTATTGGCATATTTTTTATCAAATGGCCCAGAACCAAAACCCGAACCAGCAGCAAAACTCTACGCTGCAATACCCTATAGTAGACACTGCAGTTAACGCACCCATGAAAGCTATCCCTCTCCAACATATTCCTACCTTTCATGGTCTAACATCAGAAGATCCAGATGTGTTTTTGTTTGAATTTGATGTGCTGTGTAGAGGATACGATTATACCACCGACCCCCAAAAACTAAAGTTGTTCCCTTCTACGTTAAAAGGAGCAACACTAAGATGGTTTATGGGATTAGGTGGAGGTGTCATAACAGATTGGGACCATATGAAGACTGCGTTTTTAAAGAAATATCAAGACTATTGCAGGTCACGAGAATTAAAAGATGAGATATTTTAGATGACAACCAAACTCAGTGAGACCTTGGAAGAATATGTGGAACGATTTCAGTACAATCTTCAAAGATCACCCTATGCGTCTTCACCCTTACCTGATAACATTTTGAAAACTGCATTAATTAGGGGAATGGAAGATCAGTGGGTTGAGACATTAAATCTTATGGGAAATGGTGATATATATCAAGAAAGCTATTCTGACATTGTTGATTTGTGCATCAGGTGCTCGAGGGGTAATACAAGATTGAAATCAGCTGAACGTGACATAGTTACAAGGGAGAATAAGCCCTCTAATGAAGGTGTGACTCGTGCAGAGATCGGAAATCTGTTAGAAAATTTTAAGTCATACATACTGGGGACGTTAACAACACAGTTTGATATCATGCAAGCCAAGCAGAAGCAGGCAGAAGCAGAGCAGAATCTTGCAATATTCTGTCCCAGGTGTAGAAAGAAACATAGCCACAAAGAATGCCCATTTGATGTGGTTAAATTCTGTGCCATTTGTACAAGAGATCACCCTACAGAAGGATGCCCGTCACTTCCTGGCTTAAAAGCAGTTTATAAAGAGGTAAAAGAGGAATCGGAAGTGGTGTATCTGCTTAACCAGCGCCGACAGTGGCAGCCACGACCATCAGGTATGTCAAATGATCCATTTTCTTTTCAACCTCAATATAATGCTCAACAGTATAGCGGAATGTGGCAAAATCAATCACCATTTCCTAATTGGTCACAACAACCATTCCCTCCTACATGTTGGCCCAATCAAACAAATCAGAATAACTGGCCTAGCTTTCCTTTTTGGCCACCATTTTGGCCTACACAATGGTCCCCTTCTACTTCTCAGAATCAGGCCTGGCAGTCAAACTGGAAAAAACCTTCAAATCAGCCAGCGGGAGCTATCCCTCCCTCTCAACCTACACTTCCAGCGCCTTACCCAAACCCCCAGACTAATTTAAGACCTTAACTCCCAGCCCAACCCAACCCGAACCCAAACAATAGACCAGTTCAGTCTGTTCAAATACCAGAACCTCCTGAAGTAGAAACTGAACTAACGGAGTGTAACGATCTTCAATTAAGGTCTGGGCGTATAGTTGAAACAGGGAGAAATAATGATGAGAATATTGAAAATCCGTTACTGGTAGAACAAACAGAATACAATGGGAGTGAAGATCAACAACAGAATCAACATCAAGATCAACAACAGAATCAACAACAACAAGGAATAACTTCCTCTCCACCATTCCCAAAACGATTGATCATCCCCCGCCCATTAGAACAGCCTAATTTTGATCTTCTGGGAGAGTTAAAAAATTTATGTATCAGAATCCCTCTCCTCCAAGCCATTCAAGATATTCCTATATACGCAAAAACCATTAAGGAATTATGCATAAAAAAACCAAAGAGGAGAGTAACAACCAATCCCACTGTTCAAATAATCTGTACCTTATCTGATTTATTAGATCAGGAATGGAAACACCTATCAAGTATGAAGATCCAAGAAACCCTATAGTAACAGTTCATATCAATGGCCAATCATTTCCTAATGCTTTAGTTGATCTAGGAGAAGCAATCAACATTTTAACAACCACTACCTGTCAGAAACTTGGCATTACATCACTTGAACCAACAACAACCTTGTTGGAATTGGCTGATCGATCAGTAGTTAAACCAGAAGGCACCTTACAAGATGTCATGGTATCTATAGATTCCTGGGAGTACCTTGCTGATTTCCTAGTTATTAATCCAAAGAACCGGCTAGATGGACACCCTTTAATTTTAGGAAGACCTTGGTTGGCAACTGTCGATGCCTACATTGGATGCTGACAAGGCAACATGACCATAAATAAATAAATAAATAAATAATAAATAATAATAATAATAAGGGTAGGTTGAGAAAAATTGAAGAAAAATCGATCGAGACTGGGAGACGATGGCGACAGACAGGATTAGGGTTTCCAGCATCGCTTCACTGGTCGGCGTCGACTCAGCCTCTCAAAGGGCCAGCCGCCTTCTGATCAGGGTTCTGAATGCAAATAGGGATCGGCAAGCTTGCAATCCTTTGTGCAGGGATGACCAAAGCAGAGATTACGCCGCCGTCAGGGTATCTCTATACCTTGCAGATGATCCAGACGACTCTGAAGCCGTCGCCTTCGTTGCTGATTGCAGAATAAAAAAAACAAGGGCTTTCTCTGAAGACTTCTCATATATCGCTTCAGCAGCAAGACAACATGGGCTAAGCCTCACGAATCTGCCAAATCGGCAGGCGGATTCTCCAAAAATGGTTTATCTCTTTTACTAGGCTGCAGATTTGAACCCACGGGTTTGCATGCCTCTGCATAAGACAACCCCGAGCACAGGAGTCGCCCCCATCCGAATGTTTGCTCTCCTGGCAAAAACTCCAACCGGCATTATTGGCAATGCTTCCGATGCTGTTCACTTTGCTTTTAGGAACACTCCTGAAGCTCCCTCAGATCCCTTCTCCGGCTTATGCAAATCGCAGTTTTGCATCCTGCTTCAGCCCGAGAGCAATGCAGAGATGACAAAGTTGCCTATCCAAGCCGACGGTTATGGAGCTCCCAGTCCAGATTCAGCCATTGCCCAAAGCCTGGCGAGCTTGGATTTGGATCTGTCCTCTGTTTCTCGGAGGCAGATTGCCTCTTCGAATAAGCCAGATCTGCCAGATCTGCAGGAAGATGTTCTCACTTTTCAGATCCAAGTCACGCTCTCGGGTAAAACGACATTGCTTTGGGTGCATGCAACAGATCTGGTGCAGGAACTTCTGCAAAAGCTCGAACGCAGGCTGGGGATCCTCTCTGTCTATCTGAGACTGCTTTACAAGGGTAAGCAACTTTTGAATCCCCTTCCCCTCTTCCATTACAACATTCAAAAGGATGCATCTATTGCAGCAACCTTTCGTTTAAGAGGCGGCTCCCTAGGGCAAGCCTCCTCAGGCACCCCTCGCTCTTTCAGAGACGCAGTCCGCAGAAATGCCGCTCATCCACAGACATCTGCGAAAGCCGATCAACCATCAATGGGTCCTAAGCCGTTTTTGGTAGACAAATCGGAAGATGTTCCCACTATTAGTTTCTCTCTTCCTGAGATTGACGAACGTTGCCAGTTTTTTGCAGAATCTGCAATCATATGCCGATTTAATGGGCTATGGCCACGCACGGTAGATCTTTACCACTGGATCCATACCAATTGGACTAAAAGAACCAGAATCTTCTTATGTTCAAAAGGCTTCTTCATCGTAGTTTTTGAATTAAATGAAGACTACCAGAAGGCCTTAACGGGAGGCCCTTGGTTCTGGGGTTCGGCTGGACTTTTCCTCACCCCCTGGTTTCCAGATTTCGACCCTTCTACAGCCGTCATCACCAAGCTTCCCATTTGGGTTAGGCTCCCGAATCTTCCAGCACATCTGTGGCATACCTCAGTTTTCATAGCCATTGGAGATACTCTAGGACACTTTCTGGCTTCCGACATCTCAAGAAAGGAAAATGGGCTCTTCACCTATGGCAGAATATGTGCAGAAATAGATATCAGTAAAGGTCTGCCGGAGCAGATCATCCTCAAGATTGGAGATTTCCACTGGACACAAACATTGGATTACGAAAACACAGCCTTTCGTTGCCGACACTGTCATCAAACTGGGCACCTCCAGAGTACTTGTTCCCAGGTCCTCGACAAAAAGAAGAATCTGAACCGCAAACCCAAATCCAAAAGCTGGAATTCATGTATTCCCCCTATGGAAGATACAGACTCCTCCAGTTCGGATGAGGAGGAAATTGAAGCAGATGAACAAACAGTTGAGATTCAGCGGGACATTCCCTCAGTCAATCCGACAATGCCCTCAGCCCAGCCGTTTTCCCAGAAACGTTCTCATGAATCTTCGTCTTCAGATTCTGATAAAGATTTTCCGCTGCCAGAGCAGAATAATCAACAACTTGTTATGGCTCATCCAAACCCCACTGGCTGGGTCAAAGTAAGCAAGAAAAAAGGCAAAAAAAGTCGTTTGGCAGCATCCACCCACTCTGGGTTGGCTCCTTAGCTCCAAACCTGTTTTTGTATTCCTGTGTTCTCCTTGCTCATACCATATTCGTCTATTAGGAGAGAGGTGGATAAAATTTTCACTTACTACTCCCATGCTTCTCTGTTTTGCTTGCATGCAAGCTTGATTGTACTATACTGTTTTTACCTTAATAGAATCAGTCTTATTCAGAATAATAATAATAATAATAATAATATTAATTATTTAATTAATTAATTAATAAAATATTTTTATTTATTTTTATTATTTATTAATTTATATTTTTGTTTTTATTTATTTATTATTTATTATTTTTATTATTTTTATTTATTTATTTATTTTGACTCTTTGTTTAACTATTTGATAGATGGTTTGTTATAATTAAATCATATGAATAAGAATTAATTATATTTATTAATTAATAATAATAATTAATTATTATATAATTTAATCAAAAATTTACAAAAATTTACATATATACACCACGATTTGTTAAATTGCTTACCATTATATTAATATATTAAAGGTTTTATAAATAAATAAAATAATAATAATAAATAAAATTAATAAAATTAAATAAATAAATAAATAATGGAATATTTACTTTTTCAAAGTCAAACTAGCCGTTATCCTAACGGCTAGTTGAGTCATCTCTACATCTATTTATACTTAATGTCTAGATCTGATCTCTCACATAGTCCTGATGATGAACCACACTGGTTGGTTCGAAACGCGTCGACCTCGTTCTTTTGCATGTGATTATTACCGAAAGAATTTCTACTAATTTATATTATGGATCACAAAAGCTTAGATTCCAAAAAAACTCTCACACTAGTCACCATTGACGGATCTGGGCATTCCTTTAAGGTTAATGGCCATCGAGTTCGATTATATCGTAAGCCGCTTACCCGTGAATCCTTTTGCCAGCAGTTAAGGGAAGACTCCACCATTGAAATTCTTGCTGAAGGGGAGAATCCCTCTCCCGCGCTAGTTTGATAAATTGGTTTTTTTAATTTTTGTACATAATGCATTCTTTTTTTTCTGTTTTTGGTTTCTGTTTTTGAAATTCGTTTCCTTGTTAATACTTCTTTATTTCGTTTGATTTTAGTTTCTTTATAAACGAAAAATAATAAAAATTCTGTGTTTTTTTCGCATTGCTGTTCCTTTCTAACAAAACAACACTTCTGCTATTCCTTTTGAAAGGAACAGCAGTTTCGCAGAGTGTTTTTGCTGTTCCTTTCCAAGGGAACAACACCTTCGTAGGATATTTTCTGCCGTTCCTTTCGAATGGAACAACAGTTTCGCGCAGTGTTTTTGCTGTTCCTTTTGAAAGGAACAACAGTTTCGCAGATTATCTTTGCTGTGAATATCAAACGAAATGCATAAAATTCCTTAAGTTCTATCCCCGAACCATCACACATGAAAAAGATTATAAATCGGTCATATTACTTTAATGTGGTAAATAGCGCAATTACATTAATCTTTTGCTGTCCCTTCACCTCATACTTGAATTATCACAACGCGATTCCCTCATTATTTTGTACGCATCGATTTCAGTAATTACTTAATTTGATTGACTTTATCATGATTGCGCCTATTTTTTCACTGCCGTCCTATTGCTATTCCACACATGCCACCTTAATCGACGGTCGAGGTCGACCTTTCATTCGTTTGGGGGGCGAAAATATCTGCATGCAGATCAGATACCCAAAATTTCTTCACCTGTATCTCTGCAATAGATTTTTATGAATTAAAACCCTTGCATTTTCAGAAAATAACGAATTTTAGCGAACTGTGCATTGTGTTGTTCCATTAAGGTTACTGTGTGTTGAGAACAATTAATGAAGAACAGAAATGGGCGAACGTTCAATTCGCAGCGAACCTCAGACGTTGGTTGTCTCTGATGCTGCACGGGCAATATTAGACAAACTGGGATGGATTACATACTTTATGAGAATGCAGCTGTTTGGTCAATTTAGTGTGTCCTAAATTGCTGCATTTAATTTGTCAATCCGGGAATCGTAAGCTGATGAAGTGCGGCGCACTATATGTGCAAGATAACCTATTTCTTAACTTTTTGTCGTTTTTGGTTTTTCTAAGGTGAAATGGAAATTCTAAGATGAAAACAAGTTTGGTTATGTTTGTTCAAGGAAGTGATATCCTCTATAATGATTTACCAACTTGAAACTTTAAAAAGCAAATTGAAATTTACAATGACAAAACTTGAAAGAAAAATGAAAATGTACTGTTGAAATGAAAAGGTGCTACTAATCTAATGAATCAAAACAGTAAACTAGTGAGCATGAAAACCAAAATATTCTTGCTGCCAACTAAACATAAAAGAAACTATGCTTAAGGAAATTCAAAAATTGCAACAAAATAAATCTAAATCATATTACATCAATTTATCTTCTGACCCTTCATCATTGGTCCAGCTATGATTTTCGGAAGTAATCATAAACAACTTGAGTAACTGATATTTAATTTGTAGAAAGTAAACTAATACTAAACCATACACTCATGATTCAATCCCTCACCATTAGTCCAGCTGTGGCTTTCGGAGGCAACTGAAGATGTCATACATGATTTAATATATCTAAATTTGCAGAAAAGAAACTAATACTAAACTACACATTTCATAATGCAGTCCCTCACCATCAGTCCACCTGTGGCTTTCGGAGGCAACTGAAGACGCTATGAGCAGCTTAATATATCTAAATTTAAAAGTAAACTAATACTAAACCATACACTCATGATTCAATCCCTCACCATCAGTCCAGCTGTGGCTTTCGGAGGCAACCGAAGATGTCATGCATGATTTAATACATCTAAATTTGCAGAAAAGAAACTAATACTAAACTACACATTTCATAATGCAATCCCTCACCATCAGTCCAGCTGTGGCTTTCAGAGGCAACTGAAGATGCTATGAGCAGCTTAATATATCTAAATTTAACTACTGAAGCAAATAACAAAACTGAAATGAACAAAGCAATACTGAAATTAAAAAAAAGCTATGAAAAGCAAATTAGCAGCAGAACAATGTTAGTTCCATGTCACTAATCAAAAGCTATGAAAAATGCCCTGCCGCCTATCTAAACCCGAAACATAAAACACCGATCGTTGATTAACAATCATAAAGCATGAAAGACAAAATGAAATGGAAATTATGGAAGTGTATAAAACGTAAATGAAACAACCGCAAAGTATGAACATATGAATGATTATGATACAATGATTTCTAAAGAAACGAAATGGAGAAATATACACTAATACACAAAACCTTAGCCGAGGAGGGGCCCTGCTACGGCCTTGGCAACGGTCCTCAAATACGAATTAAGTTGAAAAACGTAGTCTTCTCATATTAAAAAGCAGTCATTACAGAATGGTAATGTTACGGCACAAGTGCAGCGTAATCACTACAGAGCAGACTAATCAAAATATAACAGAGACTACATTGTTAGTTCCATGTCATTAATCAAAAATCTATGAAAATGCCCGGGCTGTCTATCTATAACCTGAAATATAAACATTGATCAGTGATTAACAATCATAAAGCATGAAAGACAGAAATGAAATGGAAATTATGGAAGTGTATAAACAGAAATGAAACAACTGCAAAGTATGAACATATGAATGGATTATGATACAATGATTTCTAAAGAAACGAAATGAGAAATATACACTAATACACAAAACCTTAGCTGAGAAGGGGCCCTCTACATAGCCTTGGCAACGGTCCTCAAATACGAATTAAGTTGAAAAACAGAGTCTTCTCATATTAAAAAGCAATCATTACAGAATGGTAATGTTACGGCACAAGTGCAGCGTAATCACTACAGAGCAGACTAATCAAAAGATAACAGAGACTACATTCACTAATATCGACTAACTTCATATGCGTATGCAAACACATTATATATAACAA